>JAODJW010000002.1:22646246-22685097 GCA_026777045.1 Hyperopisus bebe | reverse complement strand
GTGGGACAGGCAGTGACCGGGCTTCACCTTAAGTCCCAATTGGGCCCACCCCACACTACTGAGTGTGACACAGAGGGCTCAGCCACCAATAAGACTAAGCCAGCTATAATGAAACAAAGGTGAAAAGACCACAATGAGCAAGCATTTCCCCAATCCCCTCTTCCCATACTGAGTAGGTGCCTGGCTAAGTTTATAGGTGCCAAGGCTCTTGCACGATGTAACCTCAGTGGGTTGACAGTCGATACACTGCTAGATACAGGAGCTCAAGTGAGCATGATTGATAGAGGCTGGAAGGAGAGGTATCTACCAGACGAGTACTTAAGGCCTCTCAGTGAAATATTTGATGATAAGGAAGAGCTGGAGGTCCACACTGTAAATGGAGACATTCTTCCTTTTGATGGCTGGGTCCTGATCACGGTCAGCTTGAGCGGTAATGGCAACTTAAGTGAGCCCATCGCAATGCCTTTTCTTGTCTGCAGTGTTCCGCTCGATCAGCCACTACTTGGGTTTAATGTGCTAGAGGAAGTGGTTCAGAGTCCGCCAGCAGAACTTGTCCCAGCCCTTACCGTGCTTCTCTCTGATGCAATGTCAATGCCCACTGAGAAGGCTGAACTGTTACTGAGCATCATTCATGCTGGCAAATCCTCCATACATCAGGGATGTCTACGGACTGGCACTCATGACACGCTTATTCCAGCTGGACAAATATCCTGGATAAAGTGCCAGGTCCCTCCTGCTATCGATCAATCAGATCCTCTCCTCTTGTTTGAACCTGATGAAAATAATGCACACCTGACAGAGTTAGGGATTGGAGAGGGCCTACTGAAAGTGCAGAACTCAAAGAGACCTTATGTCTCAATACCAGTGAAGAACGACACAAAACACTCTGTCACTATACTAAGGAAGACAGCCCTGGGTAGTTTTCAAATGGTGGCAAAGGTGATTGAGACAGGTTCACTGGGTAGCACTCAGGCAAGAACAGTTGTTAATGCCCTTCCAACAACAGCCACTACAACTAGTTCATCCTTGTGGCAGCCTCCAGTGGACCTGATGACCAACAGGAAAGAGTTAAGAGGATGCTATGGGAAGAGTCAGCCGCTTTTGCAAAGAACAGACATGATAATGGATGTATTCCTAGCTTACAAATGTTGATAACCCTCAAGGACAAAATTCCAGTGCAGAGAGCATATTCCTCGGCACCTAAACAAAGAGGCCAAAGAATACATACAAGACCTGTTAATGAAAGGCTGGATTGTCAAATGAAAGTCCTCCTATGCTGCACCAGTGGTTTGCATTTGTAAGAAAGGTGGGGCTCTCCGCCTATGTATCGATTATCGTCTCTTGAATCAAAAGACCATCCCTGATCAACATCCACTACCTAGAATACAAGACTTGATTGACACGCTTGGTGGTTATTTATGGTTTAGCATCCTCGACCAGGGCAAGGCTTATCATCAAGGCTTTATTGCCAAAGATTCAAGACACCTCACTGCCTTCATTACCCCCTGGGGCTGTATGAATGGGTGAAGATACCATTTGGCCTCTTGAACGCTCCGGTGGCCTTCCAGAGGAGTATGGAAGAGACATTAGGGAGCCTGCGAGATGTCTACTGTATCCCGTACTTGGATGATGTTCTTTGTTATGCAAAGACATTTGATGAGCATGTGGAAGTAGTCCGGAAAGTCCTCCAGGCCCTGCAGAGACATGGGGTGAAATTAAGGCCTGAAAAACGTGAACTATTTTGCAAAGAAGTCAGGTACATTGGCTATCTTGTGTCAACTCAGGGGGTGAGGATCAACCCGAAGGACCTGGAAGCAGTGCAGTCACTAGCTAACAGGACACCAAAAACAGTTGGAGATATGAGGGAACTCACCGGGTTCATAGGCTACTACCGGTCCTACATTCAGGGCTTCTTGCAAATAGCAAAACCAATCTATGAGCTACTGTACTTCAAGTCAAACAAGAACGAGTAGCCGCATCCCATGGCAAAAGTAAAGGCCCACAGTTGCCTTCCCAAACACTGGTAGACTGGGCTGCTGTACACCAAAGAGCTCTGGAACAGCTCTTCTCCCTTCTTGTTAGTCCCCCTGTGTTAGCATATCCTGATTTCAATTTGCCTTTTGAGCTACGTACAGATGCTTCAGACTAAGGCCTCGGTGCCATCCTGTATCAAGAGGGCAAGTTGAGAGTCATTGAGCGTAACTATCATCTACACAGCGGAAAACTAGAGTTCCTTGCCCTGAAGTGGGCAGTGTGTGAAAAGTTTAGGGATTACTTGTTTTTATGCAGCTCGCTTCACAGTATACACAGACAACAATCCATTAACCTATGTCATGAGCACAGCAAAACCCAATGCAGTAGGCCATCGATGGGTTGGGGAACTCTCAGATTTGACATAAAGTATAGGCCGGGAAAGTCCAATGCTGATGCTGACACACTGTCACGTCTCCCATTAGACATTGAAAATAAGTTCTGTTCTGAGGAGTTTACCAGTGATGTGGTGCAGGCTGTTTGGGATGGAAGTAAAGTGGCTAAACAGAAAGATATGGCTTGGGTCGCCACCCTCAACATCTCATCTCAGACCTTGCCTACCCCCTCATCTGACCAGTTAGCTGCCATTAGCCACGATGAGCTCATGGAAGCACAGTGTACAGATGGTGCAATCAGTGAAGTGATAAAGTTGAAAGAAGCAGACACACTCTTGACTGACGAAATGCATAAAACAGCAAGTTGGGTCACTAAGAGAATGTTGCATGAATGGGGAAAACTAGTCTTGGAAAATGGTCTCCTGTACAGACATACTCATAAAAGGAAGCAGTTGGTGTTCCCCGCAAAATACAAGGATTTAGTGCTAAAGAAACTTCACAATTACAGTAAGTGGCTCATATTGGCACAGAAAGGGTCCTTAATCTAGAAAAAGAAAGGTTCTATTGGCCTTTTATGGCAATGATCTAAGACATCGAGGACTACATTACTAAGAGATGTCCGAGCATTAAGTTTCAATGATTTCATACTACGCTTTGGATATCCATCAAAATTACATAATGACTAAGGCCGTCAATTTGAAAATGAACTATTCCACACACTTAGACAGCTGTCAGGCATCAGTCACTCAAGAACATTGCCATACCACCCACAAGGGAATCTGGCTGAGCGATTTAATCGCACCATACTCCAGATGTTGAGAACCTTGACTAACAAAGAAAAAGAGCAACGGAAAGACAAGACCCCACAAGTTGTACATGCATACAATTGCACTTGACATGAGTTAACAGGCTTCTCGCCCTTCTTCCTTCTCTATAGCCATCATCCCCGCCTCCCCATAGATTTGCTTTTTGGGTTAGTTGAAGATAGTGAACCAGACACCCCGAAAGGGTACGCAAAAAAGTGGGCCAAGCAGATGGTCGAGGCCTATCAAATTACCAATGAGAATAGCAAACAGGCCAGTGCCAAGGGCAAAGTGCTCTATGATAAGAAGGTAAGAAGTGTAGTGTTACAGCCTGGTGACCGGGTCTTAGTTAGGAATCTCAGTGAATGTGGAGGACCAGGAAGGTTGAGATCATATTGGGAACAGACCATGAACGAACAGCTTGCTGAAAATCCAGTGCATGTAGTATACCCTGTAAATGGGGAAAAACAAAAGACAAGAACACTGCACCGCAATCTGTTGTTGTTAGTTAATGACCTTCCAGTTGAAATCTCTCCATGTCCAGCCACATCTGTCTCTGACAAAAAAGCACAGAAAGGAAATGGTCAGACTCAACGTACCAACACACAATAGCCTGTAGGCCCACAGGAAGAATCAGGTTCAGATCCAGATTCTGATGAGGATGCAAGCTGTAACCGTTATTGGCTAAGAGTGCCAGCAGAAAGGCTACAGGAAACAACTGCCGTAGTCACCCACCAACAACTTGAACTTAGTTTGAACTGTCTAACTCCAGTACGTATAAGACAAGAAAGAGTTACACTAGTGTACTTGCCTCAGACAACTCTGATGCTGGTGAGAGAAGCAGAGATAGCGGAACCCAGACAGGATGAAGACCATCATGCTGCTGTAGGACCTGGGGAAGAAAAGGGGCATGAGGAGGTCTCAGAGTCCATCCAGGAGGAATAATGCCTCATTCTTCCTGTGCCACACAACTAGGCGGAAGTCAAAAGGTCGGGTCAGGATCGATGCCCAAGACAGATCTTTACATATGAGAACCTTGGTCAACCCACACTGACAACACAAGCCACAGTTAGCTCTGCAAACTCAAACTTGCACTGTTTACGCTTTGTCTCATATCACCATGCCCCTACACCCATTTATTCCCTACACCACACCAACATACCAGCTCAACCCGTACTCAACCTTTTATCCCATTTTTAGACACATGCCTTACACTTGCACTCCACCGCCACACATACTACCAGTTCCTGGTGCTGAAGAATGAGTTATGAAAAGTTGATTAGAAATGGTGGGACCCATTTCTTTTTGCCGGGGAGTGTGTGACGCATTTGTATTTATGAAAATGCTGTATGATTTTTATTGTCTTTTCTTTGTATTCCACGTGTATATATGTGTACTCCAGAGAGCATGAGATATTCATGCATTCTAAAGGTTTCATCTTAGCCTAAGTGTGTGGTTCTCACTCCAACCAGCGTGGGGGGCACTGCTGCATAGCGATTCTCTGCGTCGTCGTTATGAACTTTCTCATAACTGCAGAAAACTCCAAAGCATCGACACTCTGTTGTCCTGCCTCCTCATTATTCTACAGTTTTTCAGGAACTCATCTGTTAACTTGGTACCCGTTACACAAGCAATAGTAGAAGCAGAAATCATAGCGTGGGCCCACAGATACTCAGGTGGGCCAGTCCCATAATGATTCACTTGGCAACAAAATAACACTACAGACTTAACTATACATTTTTTATGAGTGCTGCCAGGGTAGGTTTCAAGTTAAGGGCTGTGCAATTAATTGTTTTTGAATCGCAATCTCGATTCACACCCCTGTGCGATCTCAATCTAGGGCTGAACTGTGATCTTGATTCCTCCAATCTTATCTCATTCTTACATGACACGGGTTCTGCCATGTTTGCTGGAGCAGGCAGATCCATTACATCAAACTACATGCTTCCTTTTTCCTCCCTAAAATATATCAAACAATGACAGGACTGTGTTATGCCACTTGACAAGAAGAGGGGCGGAAAACAACAGGTGTTATAATAAAGAGCAGACAAGGTTTAAGTTTATGTTTAATGTTTCTTGTATTTGGAAGTGAGTTGTTATTTTTTTAAACCAGGAAGATGCCCTTTTTGTTCTGCAAAGAGTAGTTGACAGTACCTTTGCAGTAACGATCATATAGTTAGTGGTGCACTGATGTGAAATTTTGACCGATACCGATAACCGTTATATTTTTGTCTAATATGGGGGTCGGGTTGCTGGTGATTAAACTTACTGAGTTTGTATGTGTCAAGGGACAGATCAGGAACAGGGGACCCACATGCCGAGCAGATATGCAGGGACTCCACTGGAGATGTTGGACAGCATATGATATTGGGCTCCCAACCTGGACCAATCCAATTATGTTCCAAATTTTTTAGGACATCTGTCACTCAGGGGCTCAGGGGCTCAGAGGCTCTTGGAATTATCCGAGAAGAGAATCTAGGTTGAGTTATATATATAAAAATATAATCTAAATCTCAAACATTTTATCCAAGAACCCCCCAGTACCCAGGAAAACATGTTTGGGTGCCCCTACATAGGTTATGATATTGCTTCTCTTGTTTGCATTGTACAATTATGACAAAAATTGCCAATAGTGATTGATATAAACATATTTTAAGTTGGTTACACTGCCAAAAAACATGATTTCTTTTGATCATGACTCAACCAAGGCTTCACTCCACTGTGCCCACCTGCACTCTTTTTTTTAAGTTTGTTATTGATCTCAAAACAGAAGGTGAAGGTTTATGAACAAGAAAACTATCACATCTAAAACCTATTTGGCAAATGTCTCCAAAATCAGAAACCTGGCAACCATTAAACGTGCCTAATAACTAAAACACTCTCATTTTAAGGTATTAGCATTTAATAAAATAAAACCATTGTTGCATGTTATTTTTAACAATGTTTTAAAACAAAATGATCCAAGCAAGAACATCTCCTTGCCTTTCACCTCCATCATCTTTGCTGTGAGACACCGCTAATTGAATAATTTGATTTTAGCTCCAAACTCTGGGATAATGTTGCTAAAGCTCTCGTGGTGTTTACAACCAGGAAGGATTGGTTTCAATGAAAAATCTTTAATGAAGCCCTAATTTCAACGCTCAGTCAAAGTATATTGATATAAATGGTATTATCATCCTATATGTTGTTTTGAAAAAAAATTCAATATAACGTAAAAATTTGATGTAGGGCACCCAGCTCTAACTTTAGTGATATTGTCTTTCTATGCTTTTTAAATAAATTATACGGTCCCCCTTGGTCCTCACTGAGGCCCTATAGTGTTCTACGGCCTTCTGATTCAGAACCACTGATCTAAATACTGATTTAAATATTATAAAAACTTGTGCAGCTTTAGTTGGATATCAGTCAAATCAGATTTCAAGTTCATGTAGCACTGGAGGTATAATAAGGTAGTGTTGTTTGAATCTAATTTTAATAACACATATATGATCTGTTTGGGAGTCCAACATTAGTGAAAAGATTAGTTTTAGTAACAATTGAACACAACTTACAATGCACTGATTATGCATAACATTAGAACCACTGACAGGTGAAGTGAATCACATTGATTATTTCGTTACAATGGCACCTGTCAAGGGTGTCAGTATATATTAGGCAAGTCAACAGTCAATTCTTGAAGTTGATGTGTTGGAAGCAGGAAAAATGGGCAAGCGAAGGGGACAAGTGACTTTGACAAGGGCCAAATTGTGATGGCTAGGTGACTGGGTCAGAGCATCTCCATAACAGCAGGTCTTATGACGTGTTCCACTATGGGAAGAAAGCAAGCCAGCAGTGGTAGTGTAATGCTCTGGACACTATACTACTGGAAACCTTGGGTCCTGGCATTCATGTGGATATTACTTTGACATGTACCACCTACGTAAACTGTATTCCCAGATGGCAATGGCCTCTTTTAGCACTGCTACACTGCAAAAAGTATTCATGAATAGTTTGAGGAACGTGAAAAATAGTTGAAGGTATATAACTGGCCTCCAGATTACCCAGATCTCCATCTGACTGAGCATCTGTGGGATGTGCTGGACAAACAAGTCCAATCCATGTACATCTCACTGCACAACTTACAGAACTTAAAAGATTTGCTGCTAACATCTTGTGCCATATACCAAAGGACACTTTCAGTGGTCTTGTGGAGTCCATGCTTCGATGGGTTAGGGCTGTTTTGGTGGCATAATATTAAGCAGGTGGTTTTAATGTTGATGCTGATTGGTGTAAATGTACCTAATACTCATATGATAGGTGTTTTCAGGTGATATTTGATTAGTGAGTATACATTTCAAGTCATTTGGAGGCAGAGAAAGAAATAGACAGAAAATTAATCACTGTCATAGTAATCAATCTTGAGATACATGCAGATGGACGTTTTTATTAATAATGTACAGCTGGCCCTGATTTTATTTTTTATGGATACCTAGGGCTACCTTTAAGGTTCATGTGGTAGAATGGGAGAGGAAAAAGGTCAATTTCTCAGGAATGTATGATATTGATCACATTTTTGCCGTTTTCTTTCATCTAGCTTTTGGATTTGATTGGTTAAGATTACAGTAGGTTCAACTTTATTGCAAGAACTGATTAAGATTATTCAATAACCAGAAGTGCGACATAAGGACATTCAGGGGGCATAAAGAGGAATCAGGTTGGTGTTTTTAGGTTTCTCTATTTCTTCTAGTTTGCCAATATTTACATCTCCCACAGTCAGTCTGTCAAAACTGGCTAGTCAAGTTTCTTTTGATTAAATTAGCTTGAAAGCTACTGTATATGCATGCATTTGTCTTTTTGTGTCACCAAACAGGAAGGAAAAAATATGTACAGTTACCCTTCATATTAGCGCATTTGACATTTGCGGTTTCGGTTATTCATGAGTTGGCTGTGAACAATTCAAAGGGAATTTCTTTGGAGCTTGCTGTAAGATCTCAGAAACTTTGACCATACTGGGGCATAATTTAAATGGTTTATGGTATATTTTTCTTGATAAGAAATGATAAAGTAATTTGATATGCAAAGTGTACAATACTGTGTTTTGTCTTATATTTGAATAAAATTGGGGTGAGGTTGTGGCAGTGTTATTCCAAGATGTGCAGGTAGTGCCTGGCAGGCGCAAATGATGAGTTCACTTAGTCAACAGTCATGCCTATGATCAATTATAAGCAAAGGTAAACCTGCTTCACTTTATCCAGCTTCTTTTAGATGAAGCACATACTAAATGAATTGGCCACACTTTTAATCATTTTACGTCGAGTATATTTAAAAAAAAAAAAAACATAGAGGTGACATATTAATCTGAAGATGACAGTGTGCATTCAGGTAAGCCTTGCGTGCAGTACAGAGACCTTGCATATAATGTAGAAAGGCAATGAAACAAAATGTCAAGCAATTGTCAAATATCATTCTATTTCAATATATACCGCAAGGTTTCCAGGGCAACGAGGGCAGTGGGATCCCACTCCCGGATTCCCATTGGGCCATTTTGCAGACAGCTCCTTTCAGTCATTCCCTTGCTTTAATTGCTTTTCAGAGAAGGACTTGTCCTTTCAGTTGTTCTGTTTGAGATAAGGGGTGTTATGGTAGCTCACTGAGGACCACAGTTGCATCTTGTGCTCTGTGTGTCCTTCAATAGACTCCAGCCTCCCCTGAAACTCTGACCAGGATACACATGTGTATGATGGGATGGCTAGATGGACAAATGGATGGATGGATGGATGGATGGATTATTAAGGACTCTGCAGTAGCCCCTAATTTTGATGTTAATGTTAACGACCTCCTTAGGAGGACACCCAACTCGATGATCTGAATGATATGAAGACACATTTTGTCCCTGTGTATTCTTATATGTAAATCTCTCTGTTTTTCATGTGTTCTAAAAGGGGTTTAGATGAATTTCCACACCAAAATTTCCAAGGTGAGTATAATTTGACATTATCTTTTGATGCATCTAATTGCAACATAAACTGTCCTCTCGTGAGACTGGTACCTGATTGGATTTCATTTACATGCCTTTTTTATAATCAGAGATAAAAGGTTCTCAACATAAAGTTAAAGGATCAGCAAGCCTAAGAGATATAAGCAAACAATCATTCTGTGTTTGAAAAAAAAAAAACAGTCAAAGTGGTGCACTTTTCTCAACGCCATTAGATAATGTAAAGAACATTGTTACTGTTCTTGCTTTCACTGACACTGGCCCGATGAATCAGCCTGCACCTTCAGAAACTCAAACCGTTTATTCATCCTGATAGCAGCTGACATGTCTGTGCTTCTCACCTACTATCAAAATCTTTAAGTTCTGTGTATATATTAAAGGCAGTTCAGGTTCAGTTCATAACTGCTTATGCAGTGTGGCATTGCAGTGACTTGAAGCAGGAAGCCCAGGGCACAATCACAGAATATGGGCGATGTAAAGACAACCAATTCATCTGACAGCATATTTTTCTATACAGAGCAAACTGAGGCCAAACATGGGGAGAAGCTGCAAAGTGCACATGCAGTGAGCCAGGGTGGAACCTGAGCCCACAACACCGGGGGCGGGAGGCTCCGGTTCTGCCTGCTGAGCACAGCGCCACCCACTTCATGCATGACAAACAGCAGGAATATACTATGTTGAACACCTTGGGAAAGAAACTTAAATATGACTTTATAAATCACTTGAACAGTATGCACTATTTATTTTATTATTTTTTTTTTGCACAGCAAAGGTATTCTTCTGGATCATTAGAATGTCCTTATTTTGTAGTTAATTCATAACTCACTCCTCCCAAGTGGAGCTAGAATATGTGGATTTCAAATGAAGATTTTTTAAAAATTATAATAATGAATAATGAATATAGTCACATCAGGGACTCAGAGTGCTGTTAAAAAATACATTTACTGGCTTTCACAAGCAAAGTCTGATTGAAGTCTGAGTCTGGACCATCCACCCCCAGTGCCAGGTTCTCTGCCCATTGTTTCATGAAACCATTAGACAACACACTGCAGCAAATGGGTAACCAGTGAGGCTGCTGACTGGATGGCTGACTGGGTGCCTTCAGAGACTTGAGGCTGTTGATTGCATTGGATTCTTCACGATGAGGTTCAGACTCAAGTGCTGAGGGCTGGAACATCAGAAACAGGAACCAGGACCAAGGATGCTGGGCTGAAACACAAAAACCACAGAATAATCACATTAAATTTACAAACAAGATACCAGTTACCTAGATCGTCAGCTGCAGAACTCCAGCTAATCAAGACCATGAACCCAAAAAACAAGACCGTAGCCAACCAGGGACCAAAAAATTTGAGACAAGACACTGGCTATCCAGAACCACGAGCATGGAAACAAGACACTGGCTATCCAGAACCACAAGCATGGAAACAAGACATTGGCTATCCAGAACCATGAGCATGGAAACAAGATGCTGGCTATCCAGAACCACGAGCATGGAAACAAGACACTGGCTATCCAGAACCATGAGCATGGAAACAAGATGCTGGCTCTCAAAACCACAAAGCCTGCGATGATGCCATCAGCCCTGAAAACAACCCAGGAGTAAAACACAAACTACACCTACGAATACACAAACCTCTGAACCGAACACTGACGATGACTGAGCAGAAATAAATGCTCACTGTTTTGTTAAATAAGACCCAGAGCCAACTACCACTGGCTCAGAGCAAGATCTCAGACCAGGCTCAGTTACCAGATTACAAATGCAGTATTGGTGTGACAATGCTTAAACAGGATAAGCAGCTCGCAGACAGAAGGATGGATGGATTGATGAATGGGTGGGTAGAAAGATTTTGACATTGTCCAATGAAAAACAAATCGTGTCCTCCTTACACAGATGCAACCCAAACCTGCCTTGTTGGTGAAGGCAATTTGCTATAATGCCATTTACTACATACACATATAGATCCTTACACATAACATCATCCTAATATGATCAGGTGAAAGATCAGTGCTGCTTGTCTTTCATTATGCCTGGTAATAATCATAAAAATTCACAAAGTCAGCTATTTACTTTATGTAGGCTGGTTTTATTTCTATCCTTGACATGCAAAGGTTAACATACAAAATTCATTTCCTATAGTATTATATAGAAAATCTGAGTACTGTAGTATTAAAAGTGCAGTTACACAATGCATGAAAAGGCTTATTTTTCAAAATATAAATTATGCAAAGAGTTTGCATATTCTTTATAATCCCCAAAGTTTATTTAAACTCTGTTTTATTGTTTACAGTAGGGAGTCATTTGGGAAGCAGTGCATGTAAATGAATAACATGTAGAATTTGAGGGAAATTAATAACTAATTAAAATGCAAGTGAAATATATTATATCCAATGTTGAAACACATAATACCCTAATGGCCAAGGAAGGTATATTCTATTAAGCATGGAGAAAATGGCATTTTATTCAAAGTGTTAGTCTAGAAGTTTGTACAATATAGTGCTGCAATGTCTAGTCACTATAATGAGAGTTATGTTGGTGAAAAGGGTGGATAAACGCTGAACAAGATAGATATATCTGAGCATCCATCCCTCCATTGTGCCATCTTCCAATGTCTCAATCATCTATACTCAAATCTACACCCTTGGTGTGTTCCTGTCTGAATCCTGACAATACTTATTTCATAGTTTTGTATGAGGCTCTTCAGTCAATGCCCTGAGCTTAGTACAATACTCAATCCTGGATTATTTCTGACTTTATCATTAACTTCAGTGTCACTCAGTCTTATCGCATGGCTGTCTTTGGCCTATTGGAGTCATTCATGTACTGTGCATGCTAAGTTCAGTTTGACAAAGCCTGCAAAAGGCTACTGTAAATGCAATATATTACAATACATTTTTTAGAAAAAACTAAGATTCCTTTAACCGTTTATAATGCACAGGTAATTTTTTTACAGTTATTATAGTAATAACATTACTGTTATTATACATAGTCACTATGAACTCTTTACTTTAAGCTTTCAAACGTTTGTTTGATAGATGGCCTAGCTAGCAATAACTATATCTGTTACTATAAACAATTCACTTTCATTGCTCAAATCAATTTAAAGTTAATTTTCAAGTAGTATTAGTGAAATTTTATTACCAATTATTATTTTTCTAGTTTTGAAATGGTTGAATGACAAAGAAAGTTCTTTAATCTATGCCTAATTAAGCAATGCTTTCATTTAGTTTATGTAACTGAACTGTGATTCAGCTCCCTATCTCCCAGACTTAGAAGCTGTGATAAGATTATATTTTTCTCAGCTCTGTTGGTGAAAGTGACTGAGTGGCCTTTTGCCTCCAAGGTCAGTGACCTTTGCATTTTCTTCCTGCGGCATGCGGGTACCCGTTCACTTCAAAGACATGCAGTAATGCTATTGGATATCACTAAATTGCCCATAGTATGTGATCGTCTGTATATGTGTGTGTACCTCTGTACCTCTGCTTTGTTACTTATGCTGTCTGGGATCAGTTTCAGGCCTCCCTATGCCCTGACCTTGAAAAGCAGTAGGAAGGTGACAGCCAGCAGTCTGCCTCCCTGCATTTGCTACACTTTGTGTCGTCACTATTGAGTCTACGTGGAGTGTAGAAATCTTAGAATCTTCACTTAAATGCCTTGGCCTATGATGCAGTTAAGATCACTATCACTGGGGTGGGTTGATCCAGTGATTAATATATGCACTATAGAAAAATTACCTTATATTACATGTTAGCATGCCAGCTGATTGATGCCATTTCTATTAATGTGAACAATTATTGTTCTTGGAGGTACTGACTTTTAAGGGGTTTGGATAAATGAAAAATAACCGTGCTGAAGTATACTGCTGTAATTTTCTGTGAATCTTGGATACTGATTAGGAGTTTGGGCAGAGACAAGTGCTAGATTTTATGACTCACTTGTATAGATAGGCAAGCAACTTACAAATGC
Source organism: Hyperopisus bebe (assembly GCA_026777045.1). Lineage (NCBI taxonomy): Eukaryota > Metazoa > Chordata > Actinopteri > Osteoglossiformes > Mormyridae > Hyperopisus > Hyperopisus bebe. The sequence continues at coordinate 22,671,984 of JAODJW010000002.1, read as the reverse complement.
TTAGGTTCATGAAAAATGTTAAATTAGATATTAAAGGCCGTGGTTTGGATATTATATATTTCCCAGTAAACACATTCTCATTATGTCCTTAAGATTGGAAAATCAACAAACTAGCATTAGGCAAGTATGGAATTGACATCAGTCGGCTATGTTTGACATCTGGTGTAATTGAGATATTGGCTAATTTAAGATCTATTTATTTATGAGAACACTTTGGAGATCAACAAGGCTAGAAGGAGCCTGGATTTAATATGGAAGGAGTAAGTCCAGATTCCCCTCCAGAATAGAGTTTCTTTTCCCTGATTTGTAGGACAGCCATTAGTGTCTTGGAGTAATAACCAGTTCGTTCTGACGAGATCTCTTGTGTATACGCCTATGCATTGTGCATGTGAGTATTAATTTGCAAAGATGCTATTGACTGCAATTATCCTATGTAGTAATTTCCCTTTCACTGACAGAAAGGTTCATGTATAACTCAAGAACCTGTTAACTCTCGAATATTAATCTGTAAGAATGTGCTAATCATGGACATACATCACGAGAAAGATACTGTAGGTTTATAGAGCCAGAAGGCATCCTATTTCAAGTGCTGTCCCTATTTGCACCTTAAAGCTCTATAGCCCAAGGAACAGGAACATAGCATTGGTGATCTAATTTAATTTAATTTAATTTAATAGTAAGTTTTTCCCCCTGAACTGTAGCAACATCAAATGCAATCTATGAATATTGAATTACAGCCATTGATCATACTTATTTTCTCCCAGAACCACAGGCAATATAGTCATCACTGGAAGATTACAATAAAGTATTCCAAGCTAGAAGATTGCAGTTGTCTGGCAACAATATTGGGATTCAGTGTAGAACACTGTTGTGGAACTCCAGTTCCTGTGAAACTGAATTTGGAAATACATTGTCAGGCTGGTTATCAGAGTTTTTCTTCAACAAATTTAACATACATCCTGCATCATGTCTTACTTATTACCCCCCCCCTCCAAAGAGTGTTACATCAACGATTATTATTGATAAGCTGCATGACGCTGTCTTGTTTTTGCTCAAATGAACCTCCCCAGAAGGTAGGAGATATTGATGGCTCTGGATGGCACACAGAGCAAATATTATAAAAGTGTAATTGGTATTTACAAATCAGTCTCTGCAGTGTTTCAGTTTTTCTCTAATCCAGCCACTGCAGGACATTTGGATGAGATCGTTATACCCTATCTTCTACTGTTTCTTCTGACTTCTATTACTTATATGTAGCAACAAACAATTTAAATTATTTCTAATGTGACTCACTGATAAATAAACCATTAGTATACTGTATCAAAATGTGTTTACTGCTTATCAATGTCCCCAATGTTCTTTCTGAAAAATGCATTTAAACATATGGTAATTAATTATGTTCTTTAAATATAATTATATTTACACAGACACAGGCACGCACACACATGCACACACACATGCACACACACATACACACAATACCAGCCAAAAGTCTGGACACGCCAAGCCGCCTGCAAAGGAGAGTGATAGTGTCAGATCACATGACCTGGCCACCTGACCTAAGCACAGTAGAAATGGTTTGGGAGGAGTTTGGCCAGAGAGTGAAGGAAAAGCAGCCAGAGTACATTTGGGGATTCCATCAGGACAGTTGTAAACGCATCTCAGGACCCACCAAATGAAACGGGTGTAGAGGAGAAAGTAGGGTCAACCAGTCCCTGGAGCAACTGGGGTTAAGGGCCTTGCTCAAGGGTCCAATGGTGGCATCACGGGATTTGAACTGGCGACCTTGTGAATCCCAACCCACAGAGCTGCCTCCCCCAAGTATTTTGTTTAATACTTTTTTGGTCAACACATAATTCATATAGATTATTTATATTATACTGTAGTTTTAATGTCTTTATAACTATTCCGAAATGTATGGAATAGTACAAATAAAGCTTTCAATGTATAATATTGTGAGATAATAGTTAGACTAACTTTACACTGAAGGAGGAAACTCACATGATACTGGGGCAATGTACAAACACCACACACAGTGCAAAGTCTGGATTCAAATCCTAGCCCTGTGTAAGGCAAGGTGATACATAGGAGCCCACAGCCATTCCCTTTTGTAACTAATTGTAAACTTAAGTGTAAAACAAGTGTCCTCTTGAATTTTAAACTGATGCCCCTTGAAAGATGCTCTTGATTAGCATGTAATACACAGCTGGGTGGTATACTGTTAATAGCTGTTTTCCATGTTTATGATGTCATTTGGCATTTCACGTGTCCATGTTCTGCAGAAGAATTTTCTTCTCCCGTTGAAATGTTACAATTCTTGTCATAGCCTTTGCAAGTTGCAAATGGAAATTCAAGAACTTGTGTATCAAGTTGTGCTTTCCCCATTAGAAATAAGAACAAGAATTCTGTCCATGACACTTAATATCATGCCATATGCAGGTAATATCTGATGGTATTCCCATGGATAGTATGGAAACTGATGGCGTAAATATGCTATATAACTTTCACAAACTATTTTCTTTTACTGCCAGTGGATTTCCTCCGGGTAATCAAGTATTGAATATGGAGTGTAAATCAAGTACTAAGACTCACAGCACTTAACATTTTCTGAACTATACTTAAAGGGTCTCTGTGTGCAGTGTTTCAGCATCTTACAAACAATCAAGATTTTTAAATTCATATGTTCCTCTTTGGCCTTCTTGAGGAAAATACAGCTAAGAGACTATTTACTCAGCCTTTCGTTATGGGACAGAGTCTGGCAACTGGATCTCTTTTAAATATCACAGAGTATACATTAAAGCTATAGCCTCTGTGTGAATGAACTTCAGAGAAACCCTGAGAAGCTACTGCAGAAGAAGAGGAGACGACAAAGGATGCCCCAGTACTTTTTATACCTGCCAGTGCTGTATTTAGGACAGTAATGAGTGATGCTGTAGAATCAGAATTGAGATGAGCAGTATTAGCTCCTTTATGAAAAAGGTTGTAGGAAGGGAGGATAAATTATTCCTACAGACAGTCACTCTGTATTAGAACATCATTTCCTTTTGTGTTGTTATGCATTTACATAATTTGTTATCGAGGACGTAGCTTATTGTGATAGTTATGGTTTTGTAATATTTCCATACAATATGACCAAATATCTGCATGTAAGGCACACATAAGTCACTTTATCCTGTATTGATGCAGGAAAAATGACTTCCTTAATGACTAGTGTGCTGTTCTAACAGTTCTGGCAATTTCACCTATAAATCTTTTCACCCCTGAAAAGTAAGGCATTGCAGAGCCTGACCTTTCATATGGTTTCTATGGTTACAGGAAATGGGGGAAGAATTTCAAGTGTGTCCAATAAGCTCCCCTTTGATATCTCTGGGGCAGGGTAGCTGAGTGCTGTGCAATTAAATCAAAAATGTATTTTAGCTAAACCCACAGGAGAGTTTGAAAAATTATTAATCAAGGCATTACTACCACCCTGTGACATACTCATTTAACGTTATTAAATGATTTAAAGTAAAGCTGATTGCATAACTTTGAATGTTTCAGTTTAAATTAGTGGCAGATAGGAATCAGTGCAGGCTCTGATAATTCTTAAATTGTTTGTATATGATCAACACGTACTGTACTAATAGAGAAAAGTTGAGAAAGAAACTATCTGGGGCTTTTGTTGAAAAAATAAAAATAAATCAAAAATAAAAAAAATATAGGACTGAAGACAACTGAGCCACCGTATGATCATTTGGACCCTCAGGCGAGTTTCTGTCAGGTGCTTCTGGAGACAGATTTATTTATTTATTTATTTATTTATTTATTTATATATATCTGTGATAAAAGTATGCAGAACAGCCATTGCCGTGAGTTAAATGAGTTAAGTATGAAAAACTTCAGGGAAAACATGACTTGGGGTAAATGAGAGGGAACGTGAGAAATTTGCTTGAATGGCCCCCGTGTACATTCTGACACAGTGTCATCATTTGAACAGGAAGTTAAATTCCCGTTGCAGGTGAAAAACAAAACAAAAAAAAAAACTCAAACCATCACAAACTGTGCAATTAAACAGGCTGGCCAGTTTCTTGGGAATAATTATAATGTCTCCAGTGTTTTCAGAACGGAAAAAAAGGCGTGCAGCAGAGGTCTATTAAAACCATTCATAGTCTGATTCTTTCCACTAGGGGAGGGATCCATTTTAGCACCGTAATTAATTCAGACACCTGGAGCAAACCAACATGCTGCACTGGAAATTAAATGACTGATTAGTGGCGCATCCGCTATTGCCCCCAAGTTTTGTTCCACTGCTGAAAATGCTTTGAATCTTAAGTGAAGAAAAAACCTATAGTAATTACTTTCAATAATTCTTATATGTCTCTTAATACCTCAGATTAATTACAATGACAGAGAAGAGCGATAACATTTCATTAACTAATTATTGGCTTTGTCCATGGATTTCAGAGTTAATTCTGTAATGTAGATCAAAACACATGTATAAAAAGCAGCCACTAGATACATTCTGTGACACATTTCCAATACCAGTCCGTTTGTATAATATAATCCATATCTGCAACAATTTGCAAAATGTATATTAATATTAAGCAAATTTATATTTGCTTATGAATTATTATGCATGACTACTGATATGTACATCGAATGCCGTCAATCTTTCAAAGTGTTTGTAGTCCGATTTTTTTGTCTGCGGAAAGCATCCTGCATGCTTGGTGCCACCCTCCTGCTCGCATTCCTAAACCTGCCAGAAAATCACTCTAGAACAAGCGCTTTCTAAATGCAACTGAAATTTGGAAATATGGAAATTAGACACCTTTGATATGTAATGTGCATCCATTGCATGACATGCCCTGCTTGGAGAATGTCTTGCTACCTGATGACCCTGTAACAGCATGATTGATTGTTTATTTATTTATTTGGTTAGGCAACTGTGATGAAATTAGTTAGTTATTTTATCTGTTGTAACCAGCACCTGCTGTGGGTCATGCACCTAAATAAAACCCCATAGCTAATCAATATTCACAGCAGAGGACCATTCGCTGCAGTTTTATGAAAGTTTCAAAGGACTTGGAAGCAACTCCATTGTCTAAGACCTTGCGTTGTCCTTTGAAGAAGGCGATACGGAGAAAAAGCGAAGCGCCTTCTTCGCACAGTAATACACTGCTGGAGATTGCCCTTCCCATCACGGCGCCACTTTATTAATTGAGTGACTGTTTTCGTTTTCGATGTAATCAAACATGCTTTAGATACGGATACCTTCTTATCTGACTTTCCCCTACAAATTAGTCACCATCTGATAAATTAATGAAGTGCTCCGGCGACGCCGAGCCACTGGGTATGAATTCGCAGTGAAGGACAGGCCTCATAATCTCGCCACAAATAGAAGCCTTGGGGAAATGCGTTGAGACTCCGAGGCTTAACTTCAGAAAGAAGTATTTGTCAAAACCTGCAAGAGGAAGCGCCACTATACTGTATACAACACTGGGGGCGGGAGGAGCGGCGCTATTTAGGCCCCGTCGCTCTGCTGTCTCATTTACAGGCCATAATCTGCTGAGTAATTTTAACAGTAGAATGCAGTAATATTAGATTCTGACCTGTCCTTTTTAATGACCGTCAAGGCTCTTTCTGCACCGTGGAGCCCTTTATTTGGTATCTCATCCATGGGAGGTGGGGGGGGCGCTTCTTTACCAATACATCACAACTGCATTCTCCTGAAACCCTACAGTTTTCCCACTGCTGCACAGAACTAGAAAAAGGAAATTGCTTCATGTACCCCTCTATGTAAAATAATAGAAAATTTCTACCTTTTCCTACATAATATTTTAGAACAAAAGCAGAAATCCTCTGCAGTCCTTCCAGTATAAGGGGAGCTTCGCTACTCCCTGTTTAGGATTACAGGTATAAATCTGCCAGAACATCCTCTCACCGGGGGACACATTTTTGGGTCTGTGGAACTGAATGGCTCCAGTGCAGTAAAAGGAATGTGTTTTTATTCCATTAATATTAAGAAAAGGATATTTATTTTCACATAGGTGTGCATGTGTGAGTGACTGGCGTGTGAGCGTGCCCTGCGATGGGTTAATCAGTGCCCCATCCTGGGTTGTTCCCTGCCTTCCGCTTGTAGCATCCAGGCTAGGCTCAAGACCCCCTGCGACCCTGAAAAGGACAAGCAGTTACAGAAAAACGATGGATGGATGGATATTTAATTTCACCAATTATTTAATTTAATTTATAATGTGATTTTAACAGGTGTCAGCCAATTAATTATCGTGGCAAATCTCAACACATCTATATCAATAGTCCTTGTCACTATAAAAGTACAGCCAACAAAACACATATGACAATTTAAATTTAATACAATAAAACCCAAGACACGAGGTGTCATATACAATCAAGTGCAAAACAACAAAGCTAATTACATCATCAGTTATTGAAACACAATTGTCCCCGGAGAAATCAGTTAGAATATACAGTACACTCCAATAAATGACATTATTTTACTTATGTTCATATTTTTAATGAAACTTTTGGCAATAGAAATATAAAACAAAGCAAAATAATGGGGAAAATTAAAATGGGGAGGATGCCAAAATTTTGAACATTTGTTTTTAAATTATTTTAATTTTCCATATTACAAAGTCACTGATTATGTACGTAACTGTATCTCATACTGAAAAAGAAGCAAGGGTGTAGATTTAGCTATGTATGGTTGGGACATTTGTACTGGGGGAGTACCACGTGCATTTAGGGAGGTTGAGGTTTCGGGGCTGATCTGGTCCCTACCAATGTAGAAACAAATCCTACGCCCTTGAAAGTAAGTCATCTCCAACCGTTCCCTTCTACAGATTTAATGAAGGACTATATGATGGCAAGAGTTCCTTTGTAGTGGATAATATGAATTTCTCTCTTTTAAGGATAGAACATTCTTTTGGCAGGTGTCAAATGTCCTGTATGAATATTTCACAAATGTAGATGACAGAGGGCTTGCTATGTCCTGTAAAACTGCAAGTGGAACAGTGGGTCTGCAGTTAATAGTTCTAGACTGACATATAACCGTGGGAGCCCTGAGCATCCTGGGGAAATGATTGCTGAGTGATTTGTTACACTGGAGGTGGATTTTGCAGGTTATGTGCAGTTTCTAAGCACATGTCCACATTCATAGGTGAGCTCGAAGCCTGGTACTTCTTTGTCTTTCAAAACATTCCCGTTTCTTAAAAGCGTGATTTGACATTCCAGCATTTGCAAGCCAAAAACACACAAAATGGGCTGTGTGATTCATTGTAGACTCAAGTCTAATTCAAATAATAAATCACATGGAAACACATACATTTTTATACTTTCAAAGAAATTGGTTTGTAATGAAAGAAACCTTTAGGACATCCGGTGTCCTATTTTTTTTTTTTTTAAATTAGGTTGACTATGCCAGGAAATAGACTGTGCAGTGACAAATGGTTAAATGGTATTAAAAATTAATAAGGATTCTGAAGTGTTGTAACACACATGGGAAGCACGGATCACAGAGCTTCCAAACCTACTTTCACGATGCTAAAACATAAATGAGTCCACAATAATCTGTATGCATTTTTTCACTTTTTAGATATGTTCCTTTTCTCATCCATTATTTTTCATATATATAAAATAAAGAACTGGCAACTTAAAAAAAACAAATTAACAGCCTGATTAACCAGCTCAATTAAGTTTTCAAAGCAGTTCTATCACAATCCTTGTAAGAATAGGACAGTTTTATGAATGCAAAAAAATCACTGGTTGTAACTTGGAGAGAGAACAAAGTGATGCTTAATTTCCAGTAGTTACAAATTAGCAGCAGGCCGAGGCACATGGTGCATGCAGAAGGCAGATAAAATTGTTATTGGAAACTGGTCCCCACATCGCCAAAGCACTGCTCAGTAATCCCCCTGTTGTTGTCACACTATTCTATTAGTCTCTGAGGGCCCCATGACTTTTCGGTATGGTCCAGACTTGCTTTAGTGCAGATAACACTCCTTTCATTCACACCCATGTGTATTTGATGGTAAATGGGCTACAATTATGACTGGAAAGAGCCCTTTTTTGATAGTAGTCCAAGTTCAGGTTCCGCGGTTCCATTCGCAGTAAGTTTGTACTCTCCCCTCCACCTCTCTGTTTACTCAATCATAGCAGCACAAATCAAGTATCGCTAATTATTCATCTTCTTTTCAGAACCGATTGTATCATTTATTGCTTTCTGTTTGGTTTATTCACAATTATGACAATTTCACTTCAGTCTTTTTTTCTCAAAAGAGATATACGAATGACACGATCAATTAACAAACTACGCTTAAAATGCATTATAAAAAAATACTAGGATACATAATTTACTCTGTACTTTAGAAAACTATTTTACATGGCATAGAAGAAATACAATTTGGACTTACAAATACACGCTTTTCTGCAGAGAAATTAATAGTACATTGTGATTTAATACCACAAAACCGATATATTAAATAATGAGCTATATTTTCTGTTCATAAAACTGGCATATTATACTCTTTAATAATCATACAATAGCAAAAGCTAAAATATATCAAGGTCTAACTTTTGTAGAGAATTATAGCTTTTTATGTGCATTAAATCTTTTTTCAGGTAAATTCACAAATATTCTGTTAGATAATTCTAGTTTAAGTCACTCATCCACTCCCTGTTACTTTTCTCTTTCTAGAAGGTCCTGGCAGAGAAGAAGTTTGGCTAATATGCTTTGGTACTTTATAACAAAGACCTTGGTACATAGTCGCCAAATAACTTCAAAACAACACAGACCAGCCATGACATTTCACAGACTTGTGATTCTTTTCGACATAAGCTTTATCCGTCTAATACCAGCAGTGGTGTTCATGTCCAAAAAAAGTTTAGTTTTGAAAACTAAACAATGCTTAGGTTATTGTGAAATTCTTATGGAACAATGGTGATTTTTCATTGGTAGTTTTATAACCCTTTGTATGCGGGTGTGTGTGGCTGTGTGGGTATACAGTACCAGTCAAAAGATTGGACACACATACCCATAGAAAGGCTTATTTGTACTAATTACTACATTTTAGAATATTTATAAAGACATCAAGAGTTTAAAATAACATATATATAATTATGTAATGACCAAAAAAGTATTAAAAATTAACAATTTGTTGGAGGTGAGGCAGCTCTGTGGGTTGGGACTCAGGTTGCCGGTTCAAATCCCTGAGTTGGCAGAGTGATCCCACCATTGGGCCCTTGAGCAAGGCCCTTAACCCCAACTGCTCCAGGTACTGGTTGACCCTACTTTCTCTTCTACACCAGTTTCATGAGGTGGCCTCCTGGGATGCTTTTCCATCTGTCCTGATGGAGGTGCAACATATATGCTGAGCACTCATTTGGCCGCTTTTCCTCTCTCTGGTCAAACTCATCCAAAACCATCTCTACTGGGTCTAGGTCTCCCTAGTCTTGTTCTGTTTACATTTTCTCCACTCTGTCTAGAACCAATATGCCTATACCACCGAACCACTACCCCTTTACTTTACCCACTGAACCCCATATTTGTATTGCTATAGTCCTCAAAGCCCCGTCATCCACTTAAACACCCATGTCATTCACTAATAAGTGTGTGAGTGTCCTTTTGCAGTGTACCCTGCATTTTTGCTTTCAAACTAATCACAGTGAAGTTCCCTTGGGCAGGGTGGCATTAACACCAACCAAATCAACAGAAAATTCACAGATGCAGTAGCTCTGAGGAAACATTAAACCTGAAATGGCACAAAATTATGTAAGAAAAAAAAACATTGAATGTAGTCTTAATGGACAAAAAAAAGACAAGCACAATTAGCACTGAGATCTATAGGCTTATAGTGCCTGGTCATTTTCCCAAGTGACAATACTGCCTATAAAGGTAAATTGATTAATGCAGGGACAATTTAATAAATATATATATATATATAATTAAAATGAAACAGTAATAAATGACCACCTGAATCTGATCAAGAATTATTCTGAAATCCAGTAACCATGGCAGTAGTGAATTATTTACTGTCTAAACTCTGCAGTATTTGACAGGCAATAGCTTTGGAGTTGATGGCATATATGACAGTAATTCACAGCAGTCTTCTGCAATCAGCCCAAGGCAAGCTGATCACTACAGTTTCTGTCCAAACCACAACAGTCTGAGAAGAAAGTAATAGGAAATGTACTCAGATCAAAATTTTATTACTTATCATGTGATTCAGAGAAATATCAATAACTTGGAAAATAAAATAATTAGTGATTTGGGAAGGAGGGAACTCTAAGGATGAGTGAAATCAATATATTTAATCATGCAAAGCCATTTATAATCTGAGTATGTGAAGCATAAGAAATCACATATATATTGTTAATTCATTAAATATAGCACAGTGATTTCACTGATGAAGGGATGCAGTGGTAGCCTCGCTTCCAAATCCAGTGAGAGTACACAAGAGGTACCCAGACAAGATCTAAACACGACTGAAGATATAAACTGAAATTGAAAATCCTTTTTCATATGCCTCATGCAATCCATAATTTCCCCCTGCAGGTAGTTTTTGTTTTGCAATAAATTGCAGCACCTCTGCTTCAAAAGAAGAAAGTGGCAGCTTCACTGCAAATGAAGTTTGAAAAATACATTAAAGCAGAGGTGGCCATTTCAGGTCCAGAAAGTAAAAATCCAGACCACGGTTTACCATCAACCAACCAGTTGAGCATAAAGAGTCACAGTCACAGAGTATTCAACTCAATAAGGGGTGTACAGAGAAGAATTAAGCAGAGATTTTCCAGTATGTATTAATATATTTTACACCAGGGGTAGGCAGTCCTGATCCTGGAGTGCTGGAATCCTGCAGGTTCTCTATCCTACCTGATGAGTTACTATCAGCCTGAGATCACGTGTGGTTCATCAGAGACCAGGTACGATGGAAAACCTGCTGGATACCAGGATCAGGTTTGCCTATCCCTGTTTTACACTGTTTGCATATGTTGTTTCAAAACAGCACATGCTGCAGAAATGTTGCTGACGCACACTCTTGCACAGTCCTTGTGCATAGTGTGGCTCTGAGAGTTAACTTGATTTCTTCAATCTGCATTCTGTTCATCGATGACTAATAAACCATTCATACATCTTCCAGCTGCTTATCCAATATGTGGCTGCTTGTCTTTAGATTGTGGGAGGAAACCGGAAATCCCTGCAGCCCGGGGAGAACATGGAAATTTCTCACACACAGAGCAAGGTCGGGATTAATACCTGCAGCACCGGAAATGTGAGGCAACAGCATTACTGTGCCACCAGACTGATGAAACAATGGTACATTATATCACAGACTGACAAATCAATTCAGTACTGTGCAAATATCCTAGGTAGTCAGAAATTATATTTATATGATCTTTATGTAATACTATGATATTAGTCATTCCAGTATTTGCCATAATCGTCCAACAGATCGATGTATTTTTTGACTGGACCACTACCCCACCTTATTTGGCTTATCAATATCTCTTTGAGTTATGGAACTAATTAAGTTGATTAATTAATTGAGCCAGTACCGAAATGTAATGAATACATGGTATGGCTTGGACCGAGAGAGATTTGGGAACCCAAGAGGTGTTCATCTAGCTATCCAACTATCAGTAAGTTAGTCACACTTTACTTGGACATTTACATGAATAATGTACATACTTAGTTAATACATTAATTAACCACTAACTAAGTGTTAGTTATATACTGATCCCATGCTTGTTCATCATTAATCAATCATGACAGTTCATGTAATTCATTCAGGAACTATATTAATCAACAGTAACTAATTAGTTGATAATGGTAAGATGAGGGCAAAAATTACTTATTGACTCATTTACTACTCAAGAACAAATCCTGAACTAAATACAATGTCATGAATAATTAATTATGAATGAGCATGGATCAGTACTTAAACACTTAGTTACTGATTAATTACTGCATTAAGTAAACATGTACTACTGCAATATTCATGTCCCCCAAGTAAAGTGTTACCAGTAAGTTTTTGGAGAACAGATGTTACAGAAATTCTTGTTTATTTTTTTTTTTGTAACTGTTAATTTGCATATGTTCCAATGTTAAATTGTGTTTTTTTCTGAGCAAATATACACTTGCTACCCAGATAAATAGTCTTTAAAATACTTTACTTTGCCTAAGACTTGTTAGGGAAACAGTACTGGAATACTACAAAAACCACTATTTAATTAGTCACGTCTAATAAGCTTTTATTGTGCATAATAGCAGAATAAAATACCAGAACAACTGAATTGTTCTTTAACAAATCCAGTGCGTTAATTATAAAAATCCAGGCGCAATTACAGAAAATTATAATATTTTATTTCCATTTCATTTAGTGTTTAACTGCCCATTCATCATGGGAAGATGTAGGTGCGGTGTGGATCACAGAATATATCGGGGGGGGGGGACATAAAGTCTTCTCCACTAGTCTCAGATATAACCTTTTATTTTAAAAGCCATTTTGTATTTTTAAAAATTGTGTCAGTTTGCAATAAATTATTTGTAGGTAATTTTTTCATTACCATTCATCACCACATTTTTTATGAGGTTCCAAAAGTTATTCAAGTACCCCCCTTCGCCCCTCCCCCCATTCTGCTGTCCATGGATGTAGGGATGACACACGTGCCTAAAAAAATGACTTAAGTCAGAGTAGGATCACGAGCTGAATGATCATTCGGTAAGTAACTATGGAAGACTGATGGTGGATGGGTGACAGTCTTCATGAGCTTTAGCTGTGAGCTTTAGTCAATGTAAACGTCACGTTTGAGAGTGAGATGGGATATGAAAAACTAAAGAATTCCCATGTACCTGTACAAATGTCAAATCAAGCATCATTATCATGGACAAAGTACCAAGTCTCAGCTTCTAAGTTATGTGGGGTCACAGTTAAATTCCTATATTAAAATATATCACATCACAATAATTAAAAAGTCAAAATGTACTAGTTCAGAATAAATTCATATGACCTATTATACACTTGCTTTATCGGCAGTACATGCAGTAGTACAGTCTCTGAAAAAGAAATCAAGTCATACGGACAACACGTCTTTCAAAGGTAGACTACAGAAAGCCCATATGTTTTAAGGAGATAATGTAGACTACTTACACACAAAACTTTTTATAAAACCTTTTATATACAGGCCTGGGAACTTACAGAATCATGAGCTCGATCCTGCTTTTGCTTGTATTTCAAAAGTTCAAGCATCTTTTGCAGTTGACTTTGTGTTTCCATTGTGCCTTTTTGTCTGTGTAATTTTTCTTTATTCCTGGCTTCATGCACCAGTGGAAGATTAATTCCCACAGACCATTTTTTAATAATCGTGTGGCAGTGGCCATTAACGGCTGTGGAGCCGTTGCCTGGCGTGCCTGCAGTCAGTGGGGATTTAAGACTCACACGGTTACGCAGCTGCGGCACATCCGCAGAGTCACGTTAACTCCGCCTCACTGTGCGTCGGCCAAGGAGAATGCGGGGTCGTCACGCCGTGATATTTAATCATCTCAGTAATACCTCTTCCTTTCTGCTAAATTTCCATACAGTCAAACATTAATAGAATTCAAGAACCAAAAATGTATAGTTATAGCACAACATATACAGATTATATTTCTTGCCACTCAAAATCATTAAACTGATAACCTACCACAGCTGTTAAACGTAACCTCTACACAAACAGCACAAGAACTGCTGGCTAGTTGAGTGTTAGAATGTTACAAAGTTGCTATTAAGAATGTGCAGAGGTCCAGGTTGATTGAAATGACTAAAAAGTGCAGTTTTTTTACACTATGCACATGAGGATATATTTTAAAATGGAGTTCATCCATCCATCTATCCATCCATCCTTTTCCAGTAACCGCCTGTCCTATTCAGGGTCGCAGGGGTCCAGAGCCTATCCCAGTGATAAATGGATATCAGCAATAATGAACAAAACACATACACATGACTCTGCAAAAGTCATAGGCAGTCAAAGAAAAGGCTATTTATCTGGGTCTTAAGTGTATGTTTGCTCAGAAAACAAAAAGTCACTCCTCAGGGGCACCCCAGCCATTCAACATATTAGCTAAATTTTACCACCAACTCAGTTATTTAATAAACTTAGTTTATTAACTCAATGAGGTATTGATTAGCCAAACAAGGTGGAGCAGTGATCCAGTAAAAAAAACATGCAAAGCCCTGGATGGTTGCTGCAAACACTGGGGTGACTTTAGGAGCGGTTTTGAAATGGATAATCTAATCCACTATTAAAGTCATAATATCATAATATAGTTGTACACTAGCATAATGATCATTCAAACGTCATATTCTTTGGCTGCCTGTGACTTTTCCGCTGCACTGCCAGTATGCATATGGGTGGCTCAGTGGAAGCCATAAGAGCCTTCTGCCCTTAAGGCTCTCCACGCATGTTCTCCTCCTGTTGTGTGGGTTTCCTCTGGGTACTCCATGACTTTCCATTGGTACAAAAACATCTCCTGTACTGCAAAGACTGTAGACAGTATGGATGTACTGTATGCATATATCAACAATTGAGAGGACGGCCAAGAACACTACAAAGGGAAACGATGAGCAGTTACTATAATAGTAAAATGAATGGAAGGATTTCAGAGCAATAAGCTCAACCCTCTAAAGAAGTTTCATTTTTAAATATTTCCCAGTAATTCCTCAAATTCTCCAGTTCAGATTATTGGATTAGAATAATTTCATGGAATTGTTGAGTTCTGTCTTTCATCTTTAATAAGCAGGGCAATAGTTCAAAGTCAAAGCCCAGACAGAAAAATGCCTTTTATGCAGAATCTCCTCTACTGTAGAGGGCACAAATATAGAAGAAGTGAAATCATGTTGGCAAACGGCTTTTTTTTTTTAATCAGAAAGTAAGCAGCCAAAGTGGATTCCTCAAACCACCGATGAACTAGCCCATACTGCAATAGCGGATGGGATTTAATGCTGCTTCTTCTGCACTCTCCTTGTGTCCCATACTTTGTTACTGACTGGATCAATACACAGAAATGGAACTTCAGTTGCAGAGAGTGCCTCTTTTTTTTCTCAGCCAAACGCGTCTGAGTCCAAGACTCTCTGTTTCTCCAGAAACACTCCACCCTCTCATAACAAATCGCATGAATTAGTCCTTCCTAGCCGACGGTTCCCCGTCACATCACCCACGGAACGACGGGTGTTGCTTCCGTCAAGAGCAAGACAAAGGAAGAGTGGGAGACACCTCAGCGTCATTCTGAGAAATACGCACTTCTTATCCCCATTGGAATCAGTTATCAGTATTTATTAGTCATGCTTCGGATCACTTTTCATTGGGAAGCTGAGCAGCAAGTCATTGATTGGGGTAGTATGAAGTCTGATGTCAGTGGGAGACCACAGATCCTCTGTGGAGCTGAACAGCATCAGTCAAGAAAAGCAAAAAAAGGCCCCTTGATCCTGAACCAGTGACAGGGGAGTGGAGACAAGGGCAGCACACAGCATCCGAAAGACCTCATTTTACAACTAGATGCTGCCCCGAGAAACTTACATATTTTGTCCTAGATAAATTGTGACCAAAAATAATTGTAGAGAGTTTTATTTCCCACACTTATGCTGTGAATGTGGCACAGATATCCCAGAGCTCCCGGTGCCTGGATGTTACCTGGACAACCGGCTGCCTTTCCCAACACAGTGCAGCATCGGTAATTTTCCTCCTCCCCAGAACAGCTGAAGGTTCACTTGGCTCTGTAATTCAGCTCCTAGGGTAAACCCTCAGCTCTTGCCAGACCCTGCTATATCTCCATTATGCTCAGGTCTTCCTCGCTGTCTAACCAAACCCTTTCGGGCTGCTTGCCTGACTTTCTTATGACCCAACTATAATAAACATGCAATTCTCCCTTTACCTGACCTCTGGAAACTTAACGGCGCTGAACCACAAGATTACAAAGCTTATACACACACACACACACACACCTACATATATACATGTACAAGCTCATATATATATATGTGTGTGTGTGTGTGTGTGTGTGTGTGTGTATGTGTGTCCAGGTATACCTTACCTTGTGGGGACCAAATGTCTCCACAATGTGATAAATACCCGTTTTTTTTACCTGCCCGTTTTTTTTTAACCTCATGGTAATCCAGCCAGTGTCCCACCCTGAATGGGATTCATGTTCATCACATAACTCAGGCAATTAAAGCTGTGAAGAATAACGGCACATCCATCTTTCAAATGTTGTTGCCTTTTTAATTTTAGTTAAAAATCTCTAACATAAATATTATATATACTACATATACATTATTTATCACATATTACTTGAAGATGGTTACCGACCAGACTTAAGGGAAGAAGTCAGGCTGTAATATGCATGAGTGCAATCAGGTAGATAAAAGTTTCACTGAGTTTTTTTTTTCCTTTTAAGGATTTATGTGAATCACTTGGAAGACAAATGACAATTAAGGTAAACAGTTTAGCTAACAGTACGGGCTCGCAGTGTGCATCCCATCCCATTACTCATAAAATGTTTATGCTCTTAGAAGATAATTTCCATTCCTAATCAGCTTTTGCTACGCGGGTGCCCTGGGGTTATAATGACACAAGCTCAAGATGCTATAAATTCCATCACCCATCGTAATAATTCCGAGACTTTCCTTCGTAGGTATTTCCGTTACATACCAAATACATGCCAGTGATGACTGGAGGTGGCTTTTCAATGCGGCGATTGAAAAAAATGAAATATTTCTTGAAGAAGAATATGCCAAATTATGTTGCTAGCATAATATGGTATATTCTAGCAAGCAATTGCCTCTCTTATTCTATTAGGAAAAAATATTGCATTATAAAAGTAAAGTACTGTTCAGTAATGGTAACTGCCATTTACATGAGTTTATTAAATGATTATTCAAGATATCTTTACATATTTTCTTACATGGTGACATATTTCTAGTGTGCAGTTCAGTATTGTAGCTGCCAGTGTTGTAGTACTTCAGTCCAGTCTCAGTCTCGAGTCCACTTTTTCATCTGAGAATTGAAAGCATTTCTACTCAGAGTACAATGCCTATGGTACACTTGCATACCATTCAGTCCTCTTGAAAAAAACTGGCACTGCTATCACTGTATTTATTATTTAATAATAATAGTAAAGAGTTAACCAATTCCCCAGGCTGGCGTGAAGATCGTCTTTATGTTGATTTTAATGATTTCACACAAACCAGAAAAAAAAAACAATTGTCTGTGAAGCCATTATATTTACAGTATTATAAATAAATTGTGGTTTATTTGGTAGCATTCTGTAGTGTGTCTGATTATATTAATTGCCTTAGTACTGTATGAATCTGGGTCTCATAGACTCCCTCGCTTGCCCTACCTCAGGCTTCCAATGGGGCGACCACGGGCGGACTAACTTCTCTGGGGGCCGTAGGCTGACATGTGGAGCCAAAAAGGAAACAAGTAGTAATTAAATATGATGGAACATCAGTAATATGCTAATCAAACCATGGGGAGCCAGCAGTATAACTCTCCAATCAGGGTGGGGGCAAGAGTACTGTTGGTAAAATTTGACAATCGGGGGGAGGGGGGTACCATGCCAACAGATGAATCGGCCAAATTTAAGTTTAACTGTTCCCACTTTTGCTATGGTTAGTCTTGAATTTTTGTATACATTCGTTTAATTGTGGTCGCTCCATGACTGTTCATAATTTGTCTACCTCTGTAGTGGGACAGTATTAAAGACGGGGGAGATGTAATGGTAGTCTTATATCTTTGTGCCGTTTTCTTCTTCTTTTGGGCTATTTGGTGCTGGTTCATTTGGCATTGAGCAACTGGTAGACTCAGTTGTTAAAAGATAGCTGGGTAGCACAAAGTCTCAAAGTACGATAGACCATTACAACCGGGATGGGGGCAAACTTGTCCAAATGGAAAATTGTCACTAAAAATGCGAATAACATATAGGTTGCTATTATTCAAGGGACCCCTAGTTTTTCAGGGCCCCAGGCCACTGTCTATTCTTCACTTATGATACAGTAAATCAGTCCCTGAGGGTGACCTCAAGTCAACCCCTCTCTCCATCTCATACTTCTGGGCAGTAGCCTATCTAGCTCACAGACTAGAATCAGGGTGGTCACTCCTACAAGGTCAATTGACCTACATAATGATGTGCAAATGAGCGATAGAAAACCTATTGCGCAAATGTCACCATTCGGATTATTTATTTATTTATTTGTTTTGGTGCCCAGTGCCTCCCCCCACAAGATGCCTCCCATACCTTATTCTGCCAGTGTATGGGACAATTCACTTCCCACATGGGTTCAAATGGGGTTGGTGGCAACTATACTGGCAATGTCAAACCCGACACCTGGAATGATCTGGGAGGCAATTAGACAAAAAATCCAGCAACAAACCGTACTGTCAGCCTATTGCTACATATTACTACGTCCTCTGAAAAAAAGTTTTTTGTATGAAGTATTTATTGAAATTATATTTCTGTTTACTGTCCATTCAATTTGTTGTTCTTTTGAAGGGAATCCCATGGGAATATAAAGCCAAGCCTTGATGCAAAGAAATACAGTTGACCCTTCCAGATCGTAGGGGTTAAGGGGTGCAGACCTCCCCTGATCTGGAGAAACCATGCAAAATGTTTTGGTCTCCTTGGCAAGCAGAGCATAGTGAAGTAAAAAGAAATGAGGAATGTGAGATGCAAAGATCACTGCGAGATCACTGCAGGATCACTGCGAGATATTATATAAGAGGCTGCTGTAAACACGCTTGGCATCCTCCAAACCAGCACTGTACATATAATTTATGCCTTTATAATAGGGTGACCAGATAATCCATGTCATCCCGGACACCTTGAGCTAGGACAGGATTTATAACCTACCATTTCAATTAAAAGGATCTGGATTTCACTTAGCACCGAGTTCTTGTTGCGTGCTGATTGGTCAGTCTCCTATAATCATGCACGTGTCACTAATGTTAATGTGAAACAGCTGGATGAGTCTTTCAGTCAAGGAAACAAACCAGTAAAAGCACAAGAAGAACTTAACAATTTAGTCAAGTGCAGGAGCCTTTCGGTTTTAAGGTAGCTTGTAAAACCTGAAGTAGCTCAAGGTGTCCAGGATGACATGGATTATCTGGTCACCCTAAGCTGAGCAATTGGGCAAGCTGACCAATCAGAGCACACTGGGCTCATCAGGGGTAAACAGATGTACAGTATGAGAGAAAAATGTGTTTTTGGAACACAAGCATGTAGACTCCAAAAATAAAATTATGAGCAGTGAAAATGAGCATAATATGTCCCCTGTAAGCTTTAGCCCATTTTATTTTGCCCAGCAGTGTATGTAGTGGATTACCGTGTCTTGGGGAGTCCTGTTTGAATGGTCAGCTTCATTTTGGTTGAAATGCACAGACACAGTGTGTCTTCCATAGATCCCTGTAACCTGAACAGCGCCTGGCGCTGACTGATGCTGTTCCTGTGTCTGTCTGTCCCGCAGGGGCCGTCAGGGCATCCAGTATCTTCCCCATCCTCAGTGTGGCGCTGCTCTTCCTCGGGGGGCTCTGTGTGGCTGCCAGTGAGTTCTACAGGAACCGGCACAACGTCGTCCTGAGTGCCGGAATCTTCTTTGTGTCCGCCGGTGAGGAGGCCTCCGTCTTCACTAGGGTCAGGGACGCTCTCAGGAAGCTCTTTAAGGGCCATGGATCTGAGTGTAGTGGGTGCTTTAAGACAGAAAGAGAGCTGGCTTTGTTTCTGGTGGCACACACACGGTGACATTTACATTCCATTTTAGTTATTTAGCAGATGCATTTATTCAAAGAAATATATAATTGAGAAAACGGGAACAGCCAGGCCCTGGAGCGATTGGGGCATAGGGGCCCTGCTCAGGGGCCCAACAGCAGAATTGTTGGGATTTGAACTGTTGACCTCCTGCTTATATGCACAGCACTCCATCCTTAGTCTCTGTGCTGCCTTCACAGATGTGTGTAGGGTCAAAATGGCTTTGAAAGCGCCATCCTGGAACGTGCGAACGCGAAACCCCGCTGTTGACATGGCTGGGGAATGTTGGCTCTGATTAAACAGCGGGCTGCAAATCTGCAATCTCCTTGTTGATTAAATATTTACAGCATGTCATTAGGCAGTAGCAATGCTGAAATCTGGCTAATTGAAGCCCCTGATGGAGACGCCACGTAATGTCAGGCAATTAAAATGTTGTGCCTGTTTTGATGGCATCGAATACAATATAATCTGTTCTTGCTCATGATGCAAAGTTTGGCTCATTTTTTAGGGGAGGAGAATTATTTTTTCTCACATGGAGCATTTTGGTGTACATCTGTGAAGTCCACCACTGTGAAGACATATGGAATTATGGGAAATCCATGTGTTACTCCTGTTTTTACAAAATTTTTTTTTGGGGGGGGGTTCAACTGTGTGATGTTGTAACCGGCTGCATGTTCTGCTCCCCTCCTCCAGGTCTAAGCAACATCATCGGCATCATAGTGTACATATCAGCCAACTCCGGCGACCCCGGACAGAGCGACTCCAAGAAGAGTTACTCATACGGCTGGAGCTTCTACTTCGGCGCACTCTCCTTCATTGCGGCTGAGATGGTGGGCGTGCTCGCCGTGCACATGTTCATTGAGCGGCACCGCAAGCTGCGGGCAAAGTCGCGTACCGAGCTCCTCAAGAAGTCCAGCCTGGGCCGCATCCCCAGCTACCGTTACCGCTTCCGCAGGCGCTCCAGCTGCCCGTCCAGCGAGTCGCGCTCCCGCGACACCTCCCCACTGGGCAAGGCCTTCGCGGGTCCCCCCGCTAGCGCCGCCGACATCTCCATGTACACGCTGTCCAGGGAGCCCAGCAAGGCGGCCATGAGTGCCCTGCTCAACTCGGAGAGGGAGTTTCTGCAGGCGCATAACTCCATCCCCAAGGACTTCAAAGACAGTCTGCACAGTAACACAGCCAACAGGAGGACCACCCCGGTGTGAGAGCCATCCAGACAGACGGAAAGCGGGAGG
The DNA here is from genome assembly GCA_026777045.1 of Hyperopisus bebe. Lineage (NCBI taxonomy): Eukaryota > Metazoa > Chordata > Actinopteri > Osteoglossiformes > Mormyridae > Hyperopisus > Hyperopisus bebe. The sequence goes on along the minus strand of JAODJW010000002.1, from coordinate 22,650,975 downwards.
GAGGGAGGGAGGGAGGCGAGAGCAAAGGAGGAGGAGGAAGAGGAGGATGCTAGCTGTATTGCTGAGGCTATCAAAACGGAACCACTGAGGCCAAAAGCCAAGCAGCTGCTATCACAGTCTGTAGGGTTGGAACTTCTTTATATAAATATATATATATATATATATATTATAAATGTTGGTGCTTCCTTGATTTAGCTTTTCCAGTCACTTATCTTCTGTTACAACCCCACATGTGGTCAGACCCGCCAAGGACAAGCTACTGGAAAAAAGGAACAATTTCATTTCTCCCCTCCAACTTTTAAAAGAGTGTGAAAATGTAATATCTCAGCGGGCTCTCCTTTAAAAGGTGAGCAGTGTGTGATGTTGGGGGGAGGGAAGGTGTTTGTAGTGCAGGTGTATCTGTGGGCTGAGAAGCCCGTGCCTGCATGTCTGATCTGGGCTGAATGCCTCATTTGCAGATGACTTTACCCAGCAGCCGTTGCTGTCCTATGGGCTGTACATGAGCACCAAGCCCAGACTGCCCAAACACCCTGACCATGTGACCCTCACTGTTTTTCTTTTTACCCCCCTAAATGTCTGCCAGGATGTCCCCATTTTTCTTGGTTCCAATAGATGTGAAAGCCATTTTGTCCTATTACCAAGTCAGTAGTATCATATTATGCAATAAGAAAAATGTATTTGAAGAGAACAATAAAGTTAGCCTCTCTATGATTAGTAATGTTTTCTGTGTTGCTGGACTGATGTGGGCATGCTCATGTTCCACAATATGCGAGTCTGTGGTTAGGTATGGTTTAATACTGTTGTATTTCGTGATGCCAGACAGATACAACCTCAGCCAGGAAACATCAGCCAGGCAGGCAGACACAACCTCAGCCAGGCAGGCAGACAGACACAACCTCAGCCAGGAAACCTCAGCCAGGCAGACACAACCTCAGCCAGGCATACAGACAGACACAACCTCAGCCAGGAAACCTCAGCCAGGCAGGCAGGCAGACACAACCTCAGCCAGGAAACCTCAGCCAGGCAGGCAGGCAGACACAACCTCAACTGGTCAGAAAGACACAACCTCAGCCAGCCAACCAGACACAACGTCAGCCAGAAACATCAGCGAGAAGGAATTCAGTCAGCGACAGCTGGACACATCTGCTCCAGACAAGGGCTCTTCTCCTACCCGAAACAGCCTTTGGTCTGTGCTGGATGACTCAAAACCATCCGTTACTCATTCATTCTTTCCTTCCCCATCTGGCCAACACCCTGAGACGGGTGACCAGAGCAAAGCACCCCAATGTATCCTCAAAAAATGAAACTCAATAAACAGGATACCTGCATTTCTGCTTCAGGTGGAGCTCACTTTCAAGCCCCCTCCGTTCTCCTTATGAAGTATGTTTCATTCCTCCTCCCTTCCTGCAGTAGGAACACCTCCTTAACAGTACACTGCAGGTCCACTATTAAACAAATAAATCAAACAGACTTATCTCTGTTCACCAAAAACCTTTACTTGTTGCATTTTTCTTTGGTAACCATTAATCAACAGAAGTCAAACGATAGCAAAAATAAAAGATCAGTCATTATTCCCAAAACCATTTGTCCAAGTCAACAAAAGCGATAAACATTTCAAATAAATGAATAAAACAGACTTTGGAAAACAAAAGCATCAAAGTGTAGGAAGGATATGTGCAAATTCTTTCATTCACATGTTCAGTAACTTCTGTATGAAACTAAATTGATTTTGTGTATTTTAAATAACATTTTACACAAGGTGAGAAGTAGTCAAAGGAAAATACAGTAGACAAAGTGTTAAAAAAATCTCTGTATAACAGGGCACACAATTCAAATGAGATAATCAGAATTTGATAGTGATCATGTCGTCTGCAGGTAAATGATCTACAGGATTTGGGGAGGATTGTGTTGTGTGAAGGACAGACCTTAATGATGAGGATAATCCAAATTACGCAGGTGCCCCTCTACACTAGATGCCAAAACAAACACATGGAACACAAACGCCTTTTCATTAAAAATAAATGCCCACCCACCACTTAGAAACCCACCCCCCCGATTTACAAAAAAATCAAAATCTCTGCATGAAGAAAAAAATCCCTAACATAAAATTATCATCATATATTCCATTAGCAGCGAGACCATATTCATCATTAAGGCAAAAAAAAAAAAACAAGTGCATATACGTCAAACATATATGGGGGCAGTGTAGAAAGGAACCCCCTCCCCCACCAGCTCAGAGCAGCATCCGCCGAGATCATTGGACGTTGGAGTGGTAGGCGCTGTCACCTTTGTCACCATCATGGTACATTTCTGGCAGCAAGCTAAGCGAGTCGAAGCCCTGCTCCAGGCCGTTGGGGACGCCGGTTGTTTTGGAGGCCATCTGCAGAAGTACCTCCTGGGAACACACATCTCCTGGGTCTGCAGGAAGGCAGACCGGATGCAGGAGGTGAGAGAGCGGGGAGGGAGAGGCTGACATGCCATGTACTCAAGGCAGGAAAACACAGCATACCCCCCCCTTAAGCTCAGCGCGAACCTTCACGGTTTTTAAAGGGAATGTTGGAATTTCCAGTCTGCTGCCTCTAGACCCTCCTAATTCCTCACCAGTAAAACCAAAATCCACCATCACGGTAATCACATCTCTATTCACGAGTTCTTAAAATCAGCACAAGCATGCAAATTCCCACCCCTGGACCTGTAAGGTACCCTCACCCCAAGATAGCAGACAAACTAATTCGCTGTAGGTAATGAGCTCTGACAAGGGGGATGAATGAGAGCAATCTGCCTAGTCCATCAGGAAGCCAGAAAAGCTCAAAATGCAGCATGTCGGAGAGATTAGGGCTTACAGGCAGCCACGCTTTAAAAATCAATAGGTCTCTCCTGTCCCCAGCCTAAGAGATACTGGTATTGCGGCTCAATAATGATACAGGATTGCAGTTGGGAGTTGTGGGTGTGCCCACTGCCTAAAAACAGGCTCCACCTCCCACCTTCCCCTTTGTGAAACACAGAGGGACACCTCAGCTTGGGAGAGGGCGAAAGGTCTGAGGTCCTAATGGCAAACCTGAGAAAGGACACTGATCAGCGTGCAGGGATGGTCAGGGATTTAGGGTTAGCGATGGTGTTCAGGCCACTGACTGCCTTTCGCATTACTGGATATCGTTATGGTGTTTCTCCCTTTTTAATCTTGCTGGTGGGCCCATGGGCTTAAAAGTACAGGAAACACAGTGTTCCAAAAACCCAAGTCCTCACACAGTAACACCCTTGCTAACTGGGAAATGGGTTCAAAGCAGTGGACCTTTTCCCAAGCAATTGGTAAATGCTTCATAACTCCGAAACGCATCACTTTGTCTAACCTCTAAAGGTTGGTGACTTCAGTCTCACAGAAAGGGGCCCAGTCCACCGAATAATCCCCGTCCCCCAACTAACCCACTCCACTAATTCTGCTACTTTCCGCCCTGCCAGACGACAACAGACCATAATGCACTTTGGTCTTATCAGTGAGATGACCATAATGTCGTGCTATTTTCAGAATGAAGCATTAAACGTTGACAATTGGCAACTTTTACTAAATGTCTAATGCGAGGTGTAGGGATGCGTTGATGCATGTTTACACAGGCTTTGATGACTCATCCAGCGCACACACACACACACACACACACACACACACACACACACACGGATAAATTGGGGACAGTCATCCCGACTATCAAACCCAAGATGGAGTCCACAAAATTTCACAAGCTGAGGCCAGGAAATTCTGGGTGGGCAGCATAAACCAGCCTATGAGGAGTCCTCTAGCTTCAGCTGCACCATGTCCTACTAACAAGGGTCAAAGCCCTGACCTACCTTGGGAGGACGGGAGGATACCCCCGCCCACCTGGGAAGGACACTCCCCCCTCGACCTACTGCAGGAGGACACACACACCCCCCACCTACCTGGGGAGGACACAGCCGCTCTCTCCCCCATCATCTCCTCCCAAGATGAGCAGAGACTCCGTGAGATGCTGTCCTCAGAAGCAGAATCAGGGCTGCTCTGCGACTGGTGGGACCCCCCTGGGGGGTGAAGGCGGGTGGAACAGCGCTGGTAAAGCCTGCGTCCACCTTCCTGCTGGGGGGGCAGGCAGAGGTCAAATTTATGGCCTTGTATGGACCCAGTTAGGAATAAGCATTGCCGTCAGTGTCATGCTACCCCGCCACCATCAAAATAAAGCCTTAAGTTTCCCTCACACAGATCATCTGCTGGTCATGCTTCCCTAGGCTAGTGGACTAGCAGTATATTTTACATTTACATTTTTATTTAGCAAAAACCACTCAGTCAACCACGGGATTCGAACCGACGACCTTCTGATCACAGACATAGCATCCAAACCGGCTGTACCACACACCGCAGCGCCTCCACACACCGAGCCCCACCAAGCAGAACATCTCCGCCTGTTCGTCTGGCTAAATCACGTAATCAGGCACAAAGTCAATGTGCCACTCCTGCAAGTTTCACTCAGAAACGCATCATTGCGGTCGGACTCTACTACGACAATCACTGCTTCGGCCCTGGGGCAGAACATCCACCCCCCCTCCTCATTTACATACCATACCCCCCCCCACGCCTATATTTATCCATCTCAGTCATGGATAGCAGTGTGGGGGCGGGTGGGACATGGAGGCGTCCCCGGGTGTGAGTTAATTCGGCTTCGCTATTCATGAACGAAGCCGAAATGAATTTCACGCGCGCCTG
>JAODJW010000002.1:22621382-22646146 GCA_026777045.1 Hyperopisus bebe | reverse complement strand
GTGAAACAGCTGGATGAGTCTTTCAGTCAAGGAAACAAACCAGTAAAAGCACAAGAAGAACTTAACAATTTAGTCAACCGCAGGAGCCTTTCGGTTATAAGGTAGTTTGTAAAACCTGAAGTAGCTCAAGGTGTCCGGGATGACATGGATTATCTGGTCACCCTAATTTATAACTTCATCTACAGAAATTATTACTCACCTTCATTGTCTTGGCTGTGTAGTGTTATTTTGTCTTATTTTATTTTGAAAAGATGATCCCAGAGTGCAACGCTACCTTGGAAATTCTTTCAGAACAGATACAATGTTCATTTCTCTTCTGTACTGTTGCACATCACTTCAACAGCTGAAGGTCCCAAAGTGGGATACAAATATAAAAGGTACAATAACATTATTATCAATCGTCTGAAATCACTTATCCTATTCAGGGTCGCAGGGGGTTCAGAGCCCATGGGTGCAAGGCAGGGAACAACCCAGGATAGGGCACCAACCCATCACAGGGCACCAACCTATCACAGGGCACACTTGCATACCATTTATTTGCACATGCACACCTATGGCCAGTTTGGCAACACCAATGCTTTTAGACTGCAGGGGGAAACTAGAGTACCCAGTGGAAACCGCACAACAACACGGGGAGAACATGCAAACTCCACACACATGGAACCCTGGTGGAGACTTGGACTGAGGACCCAGAGGTATGAGGCGACAGTGCTAACCACTGGCTGCCATGTATATCCAGGTGCAAATAGCCACATTGGCTATCAACCCCAGGTACAAATAGCATTGTTGGTTACTGACACCTGGGTGCATATAGCATCTAGCAAAAAAAATATTGGTTCCTGCCCTGAACTAATCTGCCCTGACCTTTTGAACCATGCATTGAACCTCCCACTTCCCAGTTAGCAAATTGGAATAGGTTTAAATTTTGGTTCGAACATTTAAGATCATATTCAAATTTGATTAGCTTAGTAGTGACATAGTGTTGGATATTTGTGATTAAATTGAGATTGAGATCAAAGGATTGTCATGGCTTAAATTATACAATTTTGCTTTTAAATATTAGCAGGGGTGATGATAATAGTAAATAGGTATTATTAAAACCATGGTCTCGAAAATGGACTTCATAGTCTTGGTCTTGACTTGGTCTTGACCCCCCCGGAAGTCTCGGTTTTGACTATGTCTCGACTCCCCCAAAGTCTCAGGCTTGATTAATAATTAATGAATTTATCAATTAATATCAAGGGGAACAACCAATGGTATTTTGAAGCATCTAGTGATTTTTACAATAATTTTTATGTTTATTCCTCACAATGATGTAGTTTAAGTGAGTGTTTAGTTGAATCATTCACTCAATCAGACTTTATTTGTGTAACTCATTCAATCAACATTCATTCAATCAATTAAATGAAGTGTAATTTATAAAGAATTTTGTTGGAACAAAAACCAGCTCATTCGGTGGGTAATATGTAAAATGTACATGTGGATTGGTATTAGTTTTCATTAGGGTAAAACACAGTTTAGTTGATGATTATGGGTCTATGCAATGGGTCTATATATAAAAAGAAACATTCCCCATGTTTCCTTATGCAAAGTTCTAAAAAGTTTAAGCTTTATTACGCATGAGGAATCATGTTTATTAGAGTAATTTGACAGTGATACGTAATAAGGGAAATTTCCATACAGTAATTGAATGGCACGTTTGAAATTCACTACACTGAGCGGCTCCGATAGAAATGCCCTTCAATAATTGCCATGTTACTTTATTATTCACTAAATTTAACTTCAGAAGGAAAATATTTACAATGGGTCTGTTTCTGGTGTATGATGACACATCTGCAATGCACCAAAACCACTCCTGAATTTCGATCCCTCTCAATTGCAGAAGACAATACTGCAATTACATGCGTGCGAGTAAAATCATTCTCCCATTGCAAAAAATTTTATTGCTGTCAAAATCTTCAGGTTCAGCCTAGCTGCACATTTTCACTGCTGCCTGTTAATTAGTTTGTTGTGATAAAGCAAGTTAGTCTGTTTTATTAATATTAAGAATTACGAGCCTATTACATTACCTCTTCTGGACAGTTACGTCCAACATGTGAAATTCACTAGCATCCTTGAGACCCATGCAGATCTAATAGACAATGGAGCTGTATAATAGAACTAGCATTGACATGACCATCTCACTAAGACAAGTCTCTGCAGTTCAAAGTCCTAATATGATCCATTTCTATTGAGTCGACACAAAAAGGAGAGTATCAAATTAAGGGATGAAGTTTCATCATATCACAAACAGATGTTTTTTTATCATTAATATTATTGATTTGCATCTCATTTTATTTTGTTATCCTATAAGCCATAGTTAATCTATGAGTACCATTCACATAGAGAATGGACTGATCTTTTGGTCTATATTTGGTCTATGCTGCTGGAAGTGAAACCGGAGTAATGTGCACTATCGGAACACAGTCTTGCCCAGCACCATTTACTGTAATGAGGACTAGAGCACCAAAGAAGGAGGATGCTTCTGCTCCTTTTACCAAAGCAGTATCTAAATATAGTCTAAAGAAAACAAAAAGAAACAACCCCCACTGATGCCAAAAATGTGCAAAATACTGCCCTCCCTCCACAATGTTCCCCAACTCCCACATATACAGACAGGGCTGCTTGTAGCATGATACTTTCGTTTTCAAAGGAAGATCTTAGATCAAACAGCTGTCTCTGTATTCATGGTGTATCTCCAGACTTCGGCAGCGGTGGAAATTGGGCTCCAAAACTGATTAAAGGCCGTCAGTAACTAGGTGGTAGGTTTTTTCCCCACAAAGGACCAATGACCAGGGTTTTTCCTGAGGAAATCACCACAGGCGTGCAAAATGACATTAGTCACAGAAGCAGTTTATTATAACGGCAAATTGTATGTATGGTTGCATTTAGAGGAAGTGCTGTGCTATAATTGTATGACAGTGATTATAGTTTATTTAATGGTGTATTTCAGGAAAGAGGACGAAAGGGACACTTAGCTCCTGATTAGCCATTTAAAATAAATAATTTTCCATATCATTTCTTCAAGTGTGATCAGCACAATTGTTTTTAGACGTTTCCTATGCATTTAAAATGACCGGCCAGGGTGATTTTGGAAGAAAACATGCTGATAAGCTGGGAGTGGCATTTTTCTGCATGTTTTTCTGTTTTTTTTTTTTTTTTGTGAAATGGCCATGCAGCTCGCCACGTATTTCCATTTGAGTGTGACTATCTGCCCTGGGCTTAAACAATATGGTACGAATAATTACCTGTATGATTCAGGTCATTGCTTCTGTACATTAAAAATATCTATCTATTTATCTATCTATCTATCTATCTATCTATCTATCTATCTATCTATCTATCTATCTATCTATCTAAAGGAGTACACAGCCAGGCCGTTTTTGTCATAGTCCAAAAATAGCTGAAATATTTGCAGAAACACACAGTAATGACATAGCATTTAGAATATATTTCAGAAATAAACTACAAATATACTAAACAACTATAAACAAAGCAGTGACTTGGTACCAGAAGACCTCTGGTTTCCAAACAAGTCCTTAAGTCAGGCTGTTTATTTTCTTAAATTATTAGTCTTCATTTGCTCAAACTAAAGTTACCCATATATCTATCTATCAAGCAAAACCAAAATTCCAGGAAACGTGGGCTCCATTCTCCCTGTGTTGGGCAGGTTGCCTAGTTTTACTCCAAAACCTGCAGTTAGTCAAGCTTCCAACTATACATTGCCCTCAGCTTGTCATTGTGTGCATGTGTGTACTCTGTGATGGACTGGCATCCCGTCCAAGATATGCCCTGCCTTGTGCCCTGTGCTTCCTGGGGTAGGCTCCAAGGCCCACCATGACCCGAAACTGAATAAGAGATTGAAATTTGGATGAATGAATCCAGAGCAGTATGTATCATACAGCTTAAAGAGACAGACATAACCTAAAGGTTTCTCATCTGAGTCTTAGCAGGGCCCTTGTTCAAGGTTCTTAACCTGAAAAATGCTCAGTTATCTAAATGGGTAAAAACTCTACGTTGGAAAAAAGTATTAGGAAAGCAACTAAATTTAAATGAGTCATTCAGGAACTGAATGCAATTACACTAGGATTAGCCTCTGCCCTTTGAAAAAGTTTTGCATGGCTTCTGGAACTGGGTAGCAATCCACGGCACGGAGATTGCAGTTTTACCTTAGCAAAATAATTCCACTGGCCAGTGTCACATTTATATTCAATTAAAATCGCTTAAATGATTTCATGGTGTCTCAGACCCCACTGCAGGTCTCGGCGCGTTTTCTGGGTTCTCTGCTTAATTATTGATCCCAGGTCAATGTCAGATGTCTAGCAACATCCTTGATTAAAGTCCTGGGGACATTACTAAAATATAACCTGTCAGCATTAAATATCAGCTCCTGGTGAAAAAAGAAAACTTACAGCAGGAGCCGGACGTAGAGATTAGAGGTGTGTGAGTATGTGTGTTTGTCTGACTCCAGTTTGAAATACTCCTCAGCACTCCATCCTTATTAGGAAGATGTGTCAAATGAAGATGAGTGTTGCTTTTTCACTCATCCCCCCTCAGTTGACTTCTTCATTTTGGCAGCTTGTCAGACTAAAGCATTTAATACAGCAGTTAAACTGAGACACCACCCCATCCAGACTTTATATGTCAAGCTGTTGATTAAGTAAAAAAATGCCATACTTGCTAAGATCTAACACAGGAAATGACATTTCTCCGTTTTACACTGAGGTGTTTATTTATACAGTGGGAACAGTTTTTCCAGTAACTGTCACAGATTTCTTATTACACGACTAAAATGTATAATTCACTTGCACTTTAGCGCCTTCATAAATGGTATATTTTCAAAATGATGTGTCCCATAAGTGGAAAAGACAGCAAATGGGACAAAAACATATTGTATAAACAATTGTATTAACAATTGATTTGTCATGTAGTATCAGATAGACAGTAAGAATCAATTATCATATTATTTGATATTATTGTTGGCTAAATAAGAAGCATTAATCTATTTACTTTAGATAACATAAGCAGAATATTTTTCCAGAATGGCTATCCTGAGCTTAAATTGCAAGTTTGAGTATACCAAAAAAGATATTCTTGGTATTGTTGCTATAGAACTCATAAATCAGTAATACACAAACATTGGCTGAGTGTGCACACTAATTATGCATCATGTTTAGAATCATATTTAGAATTATGTGTAAGATCATCCACATATTATTAATCTATGTAAATCCGTGTAAATATCAGTGAATTGTCTCATACATCTGGCCATACATCATGAGGCATTCTCCCTTTTTAAAATTCATTTTCCTTCCTTTTTTATAAGATACACTTTCCCCGTGCTGGTAGGATAAGATTGGGTGTAGTGAATGGACCCTAATTTAGGCTTCCTGGGAGATTGCCTGACACAGTAGAACAAACCAAATAACAAATGGTGTGATTTGGTGTGATCAAATAACAAACAAATAAGAACAATATCCTCCCTTTTTGGGGATAGTATCATGCTCATGAGAAATGCTACCTCAGATCCATCAAAAAATAACCTGCAAAACTGGTAGAATTATTCTCATTTTCCAATGGTTTGATTCTTGTTATCATCCTCCTGTAGACTTAATGGTTTGTTTATTTTAATAGACTCCCTGCACAGATACAGAAATGCTTTTTGTGTTTATTACCTTATTTTATATGGGGAATTCATTCCAAATGATTGCGTAATGATAATTAATTTGCTCACTGAAACACTTAGAAGTTATTGTCTGATATGTTACTTAGTTCTGAAATTGTGTTGCTCTGTCTGTACTTCTGACCTAGAATTCCAACAATAATTTTGTGTGGAGGTTAATAAATGTAAAATACAATAGTCTTTATATGCTGAATGATGAAATGAAGTGAACCCATTTTAGTAACAGCATTTAGTCAAATCACAGCTGTAAGGAAAATTTCCCCAGGTTAGATTTCATTCTATTTATGTGCTTGCTTTTTATCCTTCTTGCAGAAATATTTAAAAGTCCAGCGAAGATATTCAACTACTATACCACCAACTCATAGTTTTGGAGCACCAAAATGCATACCTGTATTTATTTTAGAGACGATGACTGAAATGAACAGATGCGGCAGTAGATGTTCTGACTTGAATAATACCTGACAGACTGAGTACCAGGAACAGTTAGAAGTGGGTTGAATATATTACCTTTATCTTAAACCCGATATTGTTACAGGTTTCAAAGGTTCAAAGGTTGATTAGGTTGATGTAAAAACCCTAACGTGTTTCAATGCTTACATTTTTACATACATTCTTTACTTGGGTTAGTAAAAAATAATTGCACATGGAGTGAGAAGTGTTTTTCCATTGTTTTTGAATCTATGTCTCTTGTTTAGTTTCCCTTCCTCTGGGGAGCTGTACAGGGACAAATTGCACTAAACTGAAGCAATGACAACTGACAGGTGAGACGAGAAGACCGACGCTGTTAAGTGATGCCTTGCGGTTCACAGTCTGCCAGTAATGTGGTGCAAGGGAAACCTTGGCTTGAACAGCAACGGTTGACTTTATTAAGGAATAGGATACGTTGAGGGGGGTTATCGAGTAGGGGGAGAGGAAGACAGGGCGGGAACAGATGGCATAATAACCATTGGAGGTCATGGGCCAGTGAGAAGACATGACGAGTGTGGAGGGGAACAGCATCGCAGCAATTGAGGCTCCTTCAGACAATGGCTCATGGTCATCAACAATAAGATCTCCATTTACCTTGTTAAACGGCCCATTCTGAGTCTGAGCGGGGGGCCTGGGTATTATGTCAATGTCAGAGCCTAATGCTGAATCATACCCCGCAGACAAATCCAAGATTACACCTCAGGCGGGATCTGCTTTTCCTCCGCAAACTGCACGACTTAATTCCTGGGAAGGTAATGACATTGATCACGGCTATGATAAGCCACGCTCTGTTATTTTAGAGAGACAAATAATGCCGTAAGTATATGGCTGAAGATTTAAGCTGTATGTTTATCTGGGGGTGGGGGGGGGGGTATACAAGAAAGTGAAGGTCTTCAGGAAAAAATGCACAAGAGCTGCAAAGCCAGCATTCGGCTGTAAAATGTTTTGGGGGGAGGGCTGACAAGCAGGACGCTGAAGACCATTTGAACAAAGACGGGATCTCAATGGTATCAGGACCTGTCAGGACTGGAGTGCCAAAGCTTTGCTCAGGTGGAGATGGCTGAGACTGGTCTGGCAGGAGCCAGTACAGAGACTGGTTTTCCCAAGGGTATATAATTTATCCTCTTGTAGTTTAATGAGGAACTGGAGTCTCCATATGATTTTAACACATGTCACCTTGGGTTGTCTGTCACATGTATCCAGATTTGACAGTCTTGCTAAGTGAAGGGTTCCCACAATAACAGGGTCAACCACCATAATAAAGAGAAGTATTTTATTTGGGTTTTTAAGTTATTTTAGTCTGGCGGGATCAAACTAAATAATGTATTTAATAACATGTCTTTCCATTTTTATCAGAAGTGGTGGGGGGGGGGGTGATTTCAGTGCTAAGTTGAGCCTACATTTGTGGGAAATTGTTCAGATGAAATATGGGGCATGGCAATTTTCAGTGTCACTGGTTCAGGCAATTTACATATTATTAAGAGATGATGGTGACCATGGGATTAGGTATGAGTCACATTCCTTCCATTTCCCCGGCGTGGCAGGAGTACCAGCATGTTTAAGCCCAAAGTGACTGACCTCTGGCAGTGATTGTGTTCATCTTTGCAATGAGGGACTCATCAGTCGAGTGCTTGTACCAGTGAAAAAAACAGGCGATTGGGAAGGCTTCCAATATAAGATTATTTTTCTCTGTATATCTGCTCTTGTTGTGGCATCAGCTAGGAGAATTTTGGCCTTGTTGAGGAAAATATCACAAACTATAGGTATTACTGCAAAGGTTTTTTTTTTTTGTCATGTCTTTAAGTGCTTCCGCTTGCTTGGTTTCTTCCAATGCATACATTCCTTCATCATTTATTTTCAAATTACTTTCTTGGAGAACCATGTGTAAATACCATCTGGAGTTCTTCTAAATCCACTGATGCAAGCAAAGTCGTTTTTTACGTTTTTTAAGGGGAGTCTTTCTTGAAAAATGAATGGGGTATTCTTTCCACATATAAGTAAACCTATCTGTTGCTGTGTTGACTTCTGCTAAATTGTTATTTTATTCTATTGTTTTAAAGCATTTGCAGTAAGTGCTTCTGAGTTAATTTTATTCAGTTTTATATGTTTATAAAATTACAGTCATGCCGAGATGTCACCATGGATTAACAGAGGAGTTAATACATACCTGCAAGGTCTTTCATTACCACCGTGTAATATAGTCAGGACAGTTCTCTTATATGTTTGGACATAATTTGAGAGATAGTGACAAGTTACCACAGATGCAATCAGCGCTGAAATAATGAATGTTGACTTTATGAAATGCTGAACACATGGGGGTCTGTGAGAATTTAATAAAGGCTTTGTGCTTGATTCTAAGGACACTCCGCGACTAAACAGACGACATTCATATTTCGGTCACAGAGTCGCAAAGTGAGCGGAAAGCTTACCCTTGTGGCAGGCTGAGTCCCTGCTCCATCGCTTATTCCGGAATATTCCCAGGCAGGAATCCCGCTGTGCTGCAGTAATCACACCGCACCAGCATCCGACATTAAATGCTGAATTTTCCGCTTCTCGACGTGAGTGGCGGCTGTGGTGCAGGATCCTATGCATGTGCAGCTCCCATAATTCCCAGTACACAGCGTGGCATGCAGAATGAGAATGGGGGCAGCTTCATGTTCTCATGGTCCGAGAACATCAGGGACACGTCTAACCCTCAAAGGAAGTGTTAGGTATCTGCTAAGTTGACTTCATTGCTAAATTTCCAGTACAGAACGAAATGAATTTTAAACAAATTTCTAATTCCCCATAAAATATGTAAAAGGGATAGCATGCATGTCCTCCACAGAGCCCCTTTGTGATCTCTTTGATGTGCGCCTCTCTCTTCTGATAATGGCTCAAACAGAACAGCCATGTCAACTCTCTTGGCTCCTTTCAAAGCTTTACTGCTGATGCTCATCTAAAAGGCTTTTGCATTCATGGAGGAATCAAACAGCCCCAACTGCAGATCCTTGTGATAGACAGGAACTGTAATAGATCAGAAACTAAATAAGCCGCTTTTGGCAATTAAGAGTTTGATACGTCCTCAGATCTCAGAGCTAGAAGACGTGTGTAAAAGAGGCATGCTTACTAACCTCCAGCTACAGTGGGAATTATGGAGCCAACAAAGGCTTCCTAACACTTTTATCATGCAAATATCTATTAAATGTATAACCCTGCAGAGATGCAGAGCAGATACTTTGGGATTTTGAGCTCTCCATGTACTGTAAGTATTGTTTTGTTCTTTGGTTATGAAGACTAGGACAAAAAATATAAAGTTATATATAATATATTTACATTATATAATATGAAATTGTAATTGTATATGTACTGTGCAAAAGTCTTAGGCCATCAGAGAAAATGATTTTTAAAGTTATTTATCTGGGTTGTACATATTGGCTCAGAAAAAAAAATCACAATTTAACATGGGAACATATGCAAAATAACACAATAAAAATGACCGTTACGGTTCTCCTCAGGGGCAACCCAGCCAGTCTATGTGTTTGTTGAATTTTACCGCCAACTCACTTAATTAATTAGCATAATTAGATAACTACCTTGGTGAGGGAGTGATTAGCTAAACATGTTATGCTGCTGGTTCAGTCATCAAATACATGGGTACATTGGATGGTTTCTGTAAATACAGGGGTAACTTCAGGAGAGGCTTAGAAAAGGCTAAGCTAACAACACAATATGACAGCACAGAATCATAGTTTTTAAACATAATTTACTTTGGCAGCCTAAGACCTTTGCACAGCACTGCATATGAAAAAATATGGGCTTTTAAAAATATATGGATAATACTTGGAACTGGATGGATGACAAGTGAAGGAGAATAGTTCATAATGAGAACAATATAAACACAATGTTCATGGACTTTGTTTTATGCAGGGGAGGGCTAAATCATCACGTGGAGCTCTTGAATGATCATGAGAGAGCCGCAGACACAACAGCAGAAGTCGCTCTTGATATGTCACAGGTTCAGTGTTGTTTCTATATTAAGCAGCCTGAAGCATACAAGGAAGATAAAGGAAGCGATAAAAATTTGCTATAGAGCTGCATATCATTACACCAGACCAGGTGTGCTTGTGTGTGTATGTGTGTGTGGCAGTAATGAAATATGGCAGCATTAATAAAAGCATAGGAGTAAAAAATATAATTACTAAATTTTGTTTCATTCTTTCCCCCACAGAGTTATGTAGTTGCATCATTCGGTTGGATAATAAGAAAGGTTTGATACATGGTTTGTAGAAAGTCTCTTCAAAGAGTTAGAGAACATTCCTCGAAAAGCTAACACTGTTTTGCAGAAAGTACAAGCCAGTAGAACATTCTGTACTGTGAAAAAGTCGTAGGCAGTCAAAGGAAATGTTTAAAGTTGTTTATTTGGGTGGTAAATACACATTTGCTCTGAACAAAAAACACTAATGCTACAACGTAGGTCAGTTACAAGTAACACTATTAGTTACAAAGTTACTGATATCTTGTTGGCTGGCAGTAAGAACACCGCTTTAGGTCCCAAACGTCTCTTCAGGCCCTCCCTGGCTATTCCATGTACTTCATCAATTTCACCAAAAGCTCAGTTAATTAATTAATCAATCTAATAGAGATAATCAAAAATTAAAAGTCAATGAGGTATTGATTAGTTGTATGAGGTGAGCGGGTGGTCGAGTCAAAAAATATACATGTCTGTATTGGATAGTTGCTGCAATTACTGGGGTGACTTTAGCAGAGGTTTTGAAATGGCTTAACTGACAAACTTTGACAGACAATATCAGTTTTACACCAACATGGAGATCATTTAAACATCATTAATTGACTGCCTAAGACTTTTACACAGTACTGTATAAAGAAAAGAAAATCAAATTTCGATTGACTCCTACAATTTTAGAACATAAGCTGTTGTTGCTGTCTAGTATAGAATACTCTCTTGTGTGTAAGTTGCTGATTCTTGGTGACTGTTTTTTTTTAAGATTTCTTTATTGATACAAATCGTCTACAGCCTACTATGTGCTAGCATGCCAACAATTAAGTCTGAGACCCGCCAACTTTTCAAGTTCATCTTTTACTGAATACCTGTAAGTGTACCGTTAATGGTGTTAGCATGTTCAAAAATCGTCAAGCTTCATTTTGTAGAACAATGGATACTAAAAAATTCTATTAGTACAAGACATTCCTTAAACATGATCTTCTCCCTTTTGTTGCAAACTACTTGTTAGCACCTGTGCGCACTGTTCTGTGGCACAATTTTTTTGTTTGTGTGCTGAAATAGAACTTTATTCAAATCTAAAAATCTTGTTACCGTTTCCGCATTGAGAGGACTGTGATTAAATCTCTTCTACTGTATGATTCACTGTTGATTTTTATCTCTCTGTATTTTTCGAAAAATAATTATATTTTATATATTTAATACTTACATTCTTATATTTATAATTATATTCTTTTATTTAGTATTGTTTTATACCTCCAGGGCTGTGGGTTCAATTCCCGGTCTCTCAAGCAAGCATACTAAGAGACGGGTCTTCAACTTTGTATGACACATATGGCAATGTGACAGAGAACCAGCAGTGTGTAATAATAATAATCCATAATCCAACCACCTTTCCTCGTCAGGTTCACAAGGGGAGGGGGGTCTGGAGCCCAGGCAGCACAGAGCACATGGTTGGGGTACACTCTGTATAGTGCAAGTCAGTCATAGGGTTTATACATATACCAATCATGCATGCATAGTCAAACAGGAGATATGCCAATTGGCCTAACGGCTTCTCTTTCAATCTTGGGAAGCCGGAGTCCTTGGAAGAAATGCATGCCACGTGGGTAGAACATGCTGACTCCACAGAGGTGACATCATAATTATCATATTAATTATTATGTTGATTAATCAATAAATCAATCCATCCATCCGTCTACCCATCTTTCAACTGTTAGCCATACTTCTGACAAACAGAATTGTGTGAACTGCCAGGGCAAGCTAGAGATTCTGCAGAAGGAGAGCCCATTCAAATGTGTTCCGATGAAAACCGCACTGAGCAGAAATGGCAAAGCGACTTGCTCAGCAGGGTTCCCAGAATCTAAAGTGCTTATTGTGAGTGACATTTAAAGTATAATGGTCACTGTGAAGGTTGGACAAAAAAAAGGAAATTCCCTTGTTAAACGATGACACTTTGCTGCCTCAGGATCAGCCATATTTCTGAGTGGTTTATGCTTAACATCTGTCTGAAATATTATGTTGCCAGTAATATGGCACAAATACATTTTCTAAATATCATCACAGTATTCTGTAGGTTGGTGTGCATGTGCATTTATCAGCCTCCTTTGTAAGCTGTTCTGAAATTAACAAGGCAAAAACAATGCCATTACTTAACATGTCATTTCATCATAGACACTGCAGCATTCAAATGTAACTGCATGTGTGCATTTATATTTGTGCTTGTCCTCAATCCGAAAGTAATTTCTGCTTCAAATTGGAGAGTGTGCATAATGAATAGAGAACCTTGTCTGGTGTTATTGAGTAAGGTCATGGATTGTGACGAACACAGACAGGGTGTATCTATTGTACCTGTATCGTTCATGATGCCAGAATGAGCGATTTTTCTGCAGAGTGCAAATGTTTGAGCTGGAGAAGGAGGTACACAGGTAGTGAGTGCGATTAGAATAAAGAGCCTTTTCAAAATACCATGATCCAAACCACATAATCTGGGTTAAATTTCAGTGTAGTGATTTTGGCTTTGCATATTACTCCATTACAAGGCAACAAAGACAGGTAATGACTTCAGCACATGAATTTTAAATTACTTTAGAAATGCATTTGACCTGCTTAATAAAATCTATTAAAACAGTCACATTCTGAAAGTGGCAATATTTGCGTGTACATAACATATCATAAATATATATATATATCTTCCTAGTTCTAAAACTGCAATTTCAAATGAGTCTGCCTTTAAAATGTAATGCAAAATTTCACAAAGATCAATATCACTATAAATAAGGCTGACTTTTATCTCAGCCCTTCTCGAAGTGTTTTGAAGAACATGAGATCTTAATGTGTTTTTATGACACTGAATGTTGCCAGTGGGGATTGAGAAGAGTTCTTATTAATATGGCTCTCCAAGTGCATCTCATAAGGGTTCTAGTGTGAATGCACTTAAGTTTCTTCCAAGAGCTATCAGCTGATATGTCATTTGTGATGTTTAATGTTCAAAATAGAATATAGTTGCATGAAAATGCATTTGCCTTTTTGAGTGAATACATTTGTACATTTTTGGCACTGATACTATTTAATTTTGTTTGAAAATCTGATATTAGAGAATAAAACCACTGCAAACAAAAATATGTTTTGATAATTGCTATTTATTACTGTTTAACACAATGCCTAGTGCAATAATACTGTCCCCTCCAGCCTTACTGAACTGCAAATGTCATGTTTAGCAGCTAAGACTGCAAGAAGTTACTTCTTCTTGTATAGACATTTAACTATTTATTTATTTAGCAAAACATTTTTTGTCCATACAAGTGAAGGAGAGCTTTTGTGGATGTATAAACATGAACAGCTTGTTTCAGGTCACAAAGTCTTAATGGATTTTGGACTAAACTTTGACTAGGACATTTCAAAACATTAATGTTCTTGTTCCTTCAAAAGTATACTGATATACTCACTGATATTAAGATACTGATACTGATCGATATACACACTGACACTGACGTACTCACTACTCTTTTTGACAGCATGATGCAGCTAAATCTCAACGTCAGCCACGTTGACGGTTGGACTGACACTTTCCAGTAAAACCTTCCGTTACCTTACACTGTTACACTGTTACCTTCAGTGATTGTGAATTCTTTGTTTTCTGATACAGCGAGTATCCCCAAAACCAATTCCATACCACTGTCATACTTAGCAATAAGTATGACATTCTTAAGTAAAATAGTGTTTGGTTTTCATCAGGTATAACACGGGTCACGTCGGCTGCAAATGTGACTGGTCATGGCAGCCATTACAGCCAAAAACTTTTGACTAAACATTGTTCCTGAACATAGTAATCCTATCCTTGGATATTAAAGAGAAAATCTGATTAAAAAAAAGAAGAGATTTTAGCTTGGACCCAGCTGCTTGTAGATTTACTGAAGGATGATGCAATTACATTAAACAATATTCATTTTTATATGTGTGTGTACTTTAACAATATAATATATGATCCTTTTATATAACATGGCTAAAAGTCCCCTTTCTGAATGCAAGTATTAAATTTTGTGCTGACTTGGATGGTGTATGCAATAAAAAACCACCAATGAATAATAGTTCCCAAAGAGTTCACAACATTACGAAATTGTTGGCATTATCCTGCAGGTCAGGAAAGCGATGATGCTGCAGGTTTCTGCGTGGGCTGCCATATCCAGGATGAGTAAATGAACGCAGATAGATATCGGTCAGCTTGACCTCACAAATCATTTGTTTGTAATGCTACTTAAATGTAATTACATAGTAAGTTCAATTGTAATTCAGTTTAGAATGCAGCATCTTAGTATATTAATCCAAAAAAATGTAAGATATCAGAAACTGATAGACTAGCGTTGTACAGTATCTGGGGGATCTTGCCTCATGCACTGTGCTCCCTGGGATAGTCTGCAGGCCCATCACGACACTACACTGGACCAGCTGTTACAGAAATGGATGGATTGATAAAGTGATCTGTAAACACTTAATACTGCAAGCGCAGAGTATGGTCTCACAGGCTTTACTTTAGTTTTTTTTTTTAAAAAAAAGGTGGTGTTGCTTATTTATTTGTTTGTTTGTTGCAACTCTAAGTACATGGATGTAAGATACTTCTAATATAAAATAAATGTGACCCTACGACCCAACTCTAGAGTGGCATGAAAATGCAAGCTTAAGTCATCCATCCATTTATCCATCCATGTGCCTTTCCAGTACAGGACTATGGTCTCTGAGAAGCCTATACCTACTCATGATTACCAGCCCAGCATACAGGAACACTCTGGAAAGCATCTTTTTGGACTGTGGAAGGATATCTATGCTACCCAATAAGCTATTCCTCAGAGGTTGCAATCATCATTTCAAGTAACTATAGTATTTACAAACAGGTAAATTGCATATTGCAATATTCTGCACACAGAAAGCACACCCTTTCTGCATAGCTGCATTGTGCAGAGTAGCTAGGAAGTGGTCAGTTGTATGATATTATAAGTATTTTAGCACTTTCCTTCAGACCCTCTGAAGCCCCAATAATTTCTCCAGTTATGAATAAATACTGGCTTTAGCAAAGAGTCTGAATCACAGCATGGGTTGCTGCATGGATACTCCTCCTCTGGTCCTTTTTAATGACTCACTGGCGCTAAATATCACCAGATTAGATTAATCCTTGTTGCCGTGTGATTACTCTGTAATTACGCTCTCGTCAGGAAATATTAACGATTCTACTTTCAGGAAGAGTTTAGTGGTAGAGAGCATTGGGGACCCCACAATGCCACCCACTGTCAGAGAGCAGGCAAGTGCACAGCTAAAATGTGCCTGAGAGAGAAGACACTTCACACTGGATGAGGCTGGAATCGTGGCTCTCACAAGCAATTCAGTAAAGGGAGACTGACTCGAGCCATGCTGAACAAATCTGCTCTGTAATGTAAATCACAAAATAAATCCAATCAAGATCCATGGTGTACATTTTTTCAGCAAATAATGCATTTTTTTCCAATCACCTGGTCAATGCCTGGGGATTTAACATTAACCAAATTACTTAATTTCGCATTTTATAACCTGTATATTGTCGGACTTAGATGCAAGAGTAGGCACAAGGCAGTTACTGGTTTTAACAGGGGGATTTCATAATGCAGAAGGAGCACCTATCATTGAATCGAGTGTGTTGGGTATTTAAGAATAAGCATATCCTTACTGGTATTAGTAATATTTGGACAATTCTTGGGATCTTGTATTTATTCTCCTGATATAATAGGAGCTATCTGTGAATGCCTTTCCCATATCATGTCTTTCAAAAGAAAGCTAAAATGTATCTTTGTGCAGAGGTCCCGCTGTGTTGTCTGGCACATCTCTGAACACAAAGGCATTCTCAGGAATAAAGTGTTCATTGGCCACTGTCCTAACGCAAGACCTTGAGTGATCTCCACATTTAAACCCTTGAGGCTCGCATTAGTGCACCATGGAGGCAAATGTGAAAATCTGCTCCATTTGTCCGGAGGAACAAAGGGCGTATTAATTTAACAATTAATCTGACTGTTTACTCATTGCATGTACCTCCCTCCATAACTGTGTGCTCCCGTTGACATTAATTGCACGAAGCAGCGTTTATCAGTTTGGGTTTGTTGCGACGCAGCTGCGTTCAGGCCGTGTGTTCGTTACGTGTTTGTCAAGTTAAAAAATAAAACGTTGATCCAGCATCTGCAGACAAAAAGCAAGGGGGTGCAGTGTCACGTGTAAAATGACACTGAATGTGATGTTGACAAGCCCCACCCCCTTTGACTTTTCAGCACTGTGGAGGACCAAAAGAGAACTGGATGGATGATCTGGTGGATTTGCTGCCATGGTATTAGCAAGACAAGATCCACTGGGGGGTGGGGCATGGTTTTGTAGCACACACTGTAATTATTTACTGCTGCCTGTAAGGCACAGACAATTAGATTGAAAGGGTTTATATCATATCACTCACATTCACGTTTTCATGTTTTTAAAATAGGGAAGACAAAAATGGCAAAGGGACTACAGCTGTTGATGTAATATGTTAGCGTAGACTGTAATATGTTAGCGTAGATTGTAATATGTTAGCGTAGACTGGATCCTATTTAAAAAAATTGAGCTCATTTTAGTTCCTTTCTTTTCGACTGCGCTGTGAGAGGGGGAGGAGTGCGGATCTCCTCGTGTTCCATGAGCATCTCTCAGTGCCAGCATATGTAATGTAACGTCACAGAGGTAAAAGTACAAAAAGTACAAGTTCAGACCAAGATTTTCTTTCAACCAACCCGTTGAGTATAGAGTCACATTCACAGAGTACTCAACTGGTTGGTTGAAGCAAAATCTTTGTTCTGAATTTATGCTTTCTGAACCTGAATATTCCACCTCTGATTGTCCGGTTGCTGCTTCTCGCTTCCGTTTCTTAGGTATGGGCATAGCCAAGAATTCTAGGGCTCCAGACAAAATGATGCTTTGGGCCCCATTGCCAAATTGGTAGAGTCCCCCTTGGTAGATTTAGTTGATATGGATTCCCCTCTAGTCCATGGCAAAGGAAAATATAACACATCTTGGGTACATCCACATCCTGAACATGGGGCCTGAAGATAATACTGCAACATTTATAGACGCAATTGTATGAACAGGCTCTGAGCTGCATGGGAATCTAGCTGCTCCCTCTTTATGTCATATTCTAGAGGGTGGTACTATGGGGAATGAACCAGCTGGTGGAGAGAGGCCCAAAATTGCTATTGTTATTGCTAAAACAGTACAGTATAAAAAGTACACTATACAATCAATCTGGAAATATAAATATGGATGAGTGTATTGAAAGATATAAATATATATATATGTAAATATAAGCTTAGATAAATATATGTAAATAATAATAATAATATAATATTCCACCCCAAAGATTGCACATGTTGCCTCCGAAAATTGCACTCAAAGCAATATTACACATAAGAAACTACCATGGTGTATTGGATGTGTGTGTTTCTTAGTCTATGTGAACAAGCCCTTGCAGCCATGAAACACCCCTACAGCAGTTCCTAGACATGGGGAAACTCATCATACCGATACTAGGCCCTTTTCCCTGTTTCATTCTCATCCTCCTCTTCTTCTACTGGAAAGCAAAGCTAGCCCCGTCTGCCATCCCTCTGCATCGCATCACATTCGTGCCGGTAACAGGAAACCTCCCCTTGCCCTTAATTTCCTTCCTGTTCCAGAACCACAAACAGTCCTGCCAACAGCCACAGGCAAAGGAATGCTGGCGGTGTGGGATTCTGGGCCCCTTCCAGAGGTGATGTCCCCTTACGTACATGGATAACACTGGCTAGATCATCTACCCTTGTAGAGCCTCTCACTTTCTGGCAATTACCTACTGCCTACTGGTACAAGGACATGTCATTCCTGCATTATTTCATTTAGAATTTTACATTTGAATCCTACATCCACAAAAGCATAAATCTAC
The DNA here is from genome assembly GCA_026777045.1 of Hyperopisus bebe. NCBI lineage: Eukaryota > Metazoa > Chordata > Actinopteri > Osteoglossiformes > Mormyridae > Hyperopisus > Hyperopisus bebe. The sequence goes on along the minus strand of JAODJW010000002.1, from coordinate 22,627,774 downwards.
AATGGGCAACAGATATGGGGGTTTTGGATGAGAACAAGGAGATTTATATATATCCAGTTTAAAGGATTTCATTTATTTACATTAGGCACAAGCACAGTATGGAGGCTATAGTTAGCTCACATCTCTTCCTAAGAAAAGATTGACAGGCTGGAAAAAACCCAGGGGAAGAGCTAAGGAAGGGGTCCCAGAATGGGCAAAGTGTGCGTCCTGCTCTGTCCTAGCTATCAATAAGCAGAGTTCAATACGGATCCAGGAGATGCCTCTTTCACAGAAATCTCATGCCTTTGTCCTCACCTCCCTGGAAGCTGGGGTTAGGGTTCAGTTCCCAGAGGACCCAAGCATTTTTCGTTCTCCTTGAAGTTCTTCCTGATGTGCAGACACAAGATAATAGCCTTCACCATGTGGCTGGTGGGATCATTAAAATACATGTAGGATCAGGATTAGGCAGTGACATACAAATGAGTTTAAAACAATTACAAGCAAGAAGCACACGGTCATTGGGCAAAACAGACCAGCAACTCCTCTGATTATGGTGGATCCCCATTTTAACAATTGGGATGGATCTCATTAGACATTCAGCTGATGGGCATGAATTTGCATGAATCATTGTAGACCAGTGGCTCTCAATCCTGCTTCTGCCCCCCCTTCCAGGATTGTCTCCATTCCAGCCTTACCTTAATCAGGCTTATATGGTCCTTAATAGGCTAATAATGAATGTGGTAGGATGAAAGCTGTGGGTTGGAAAGAAAACATTCTGGCAAGGGGGCAGGGGGTGCCAGGAACTGGATTGCGAACCACTGTTGTGGACACAATACAGTTTCCAGAAACAGCAGGTCTGCACTGTATTTTGGCTAGAACAGTGGCTAAATCACCATTCAGCTTTTCCTCCTGCATTTGCGGACAAAAGTCCTCAAAGAGATTCTGACACATCAAGACATGTTTTATAACTCTAAGTGCTGAAAGAACTTTTGTTGCATTAAAGCATTTGTGGACATTAAAGAAATTTGATATGGCTTTTTGTATCTGCATAACAATGTTTAAGGCAGACGTGCTAAGAAAACTCAGTAACGCTTTACATTAACGGCACCTTCATAATGCATTTATCATGCATTCATAGAACAGGCCTAATGCATTCTTAGAACATTCATAAGCAGCATGCAAGTACACCTTAACATGTCTTAAAGCATTGCATTCATAATACTTTCAATGAACATGACATGACAGTTGCAATATAATATTTTTTTAAGATAGATGTACAATTAATGTTCAATTAATGCCCATTATTGTTTGTATGTGTACTTGGTTTTCCTGGCCTCAAATGGGATTTCCCTATTTGAATAATTGTACAATTGGAGATTGTGAATCCAGGTCTAATCATACCCTGGACTTAATAGCAATATTGCATTCACTAGGGGTTTTCTCACAGGAGAATTTGCTCTAGGCTCGAAACAGCAAAGAGATTACAATGAAGGGGCTAAATTATGTGTTTTTACCCAGTGTGGCGTACTCATGTTACTCCCTATTTCTGCAACTAAATGACTCACTAAGTTGCAGGGGCCCCTTGAGGTCACATCACATATTGGGGTCGTGTGGTGATCCAGCCGGGGATTGTACTCCAGATAACTTTTAAGCTTCCTGAAAACAGGGAGGCGGTGATGGTTCTGCACTAGAGATTGTCAATAAAGATCTAGTTATGGAATTTCCCAAAACAACTAATTCTGTTCTGGTCTCCTGTGGTGCCCAGCTTTACTCCCAAACAAAGTGCACAAGTAAACACTGTCTCCGGGTATTTTGGCTGTGATTTTCACTGTGTTTCTCACATACAGATCCCACTGGATGCAGTCTTTCTGTCCATACTACCCTCTCATAAAAATATGCCTCAATTCATCAGTTACTGGATATGTTGTGTATAGCTTGATTCTATTAAAAGAGTTGAAAGGAAAGATCACCCTTCCCCAGTCAATTTGGAGTACTAATACAGTATATGCTGCTCTGTCAGTTGGTGTGCATGGATCTCTCACCACTTTTCAGTAACCGATAAACTATTTTTGTCCTCATGTTATTAGTCCTGCAGCATGTGTACAGGAATGAATGAACTTAAGCATGGTGCTGCGGCCTCTGAGTAGGGTTAACCTTGCAAAATATATGATTGCACAGTGAAAGGTATCGTATCTGGGGCAGCGAATGGGTTTGTGGTGAGTGTGGTCTGCCCACAGTCCAAATCTGAAAAGCAGTTGAGGTCATTCCTAGAGTAAGTCAGGTTCAATCTGGACTTCGTTCCAAATATTTCAGCTGTAGGCGGCCTCGGGTGCTGTTGACAGAGCCGTGCCAGGTGGCATTCCGAGGCACCGAGGCAGAGGTCAGCGGGGGCGCATTATTAATGTCACCTGGCCTTTCCCATTCTGCCGTTTTACCGACAGAAACATCAGACCACGGTTTGGAGGCCATCCTCTGTCACGAGGTGAGGAGAATGGAGTGCCCTGTACTGCATTTCAGTTGTGAGTCTCCACACCTGTCATCTGGGTCAGCACTTCACCCTTTTGTCCAACCATAGATGAAAAACCCCAATAGTCGCGTCACTTGGGTGTATTTTGTACTGAAGCACTTTTCTCTTCCATTTTGGCTTGGCCTGTCTCCTCGAAACTGTTCGAGGAATAATGTTATTCATATTGATTAGCTGTACCTGTCACTAGATTTCTCAGTTTTGAAAAATTGTGGGCTCTGTTTTGCTCTTAGTAACCAGGTTAACAGTTGACACCAATCCCAAGATCCAAACCTTCTCCTTTGCAATCTTCATCTCCAATCCATAGATGCATTTTTTTAAACCAACATAATCATTCCTCACTTCCAAGATCACCTGGTTCTGTTCACGGCCCCTACAGGGGGCATTCTCACAAACATATTAGAGATGAACACCGGACCTGAAAACATTATGCCTCTGTAACACCTAACATGAATATAAATTAGTCAAAGACCGCTACCGGAAACCTATAAGCGATACCACTGCACTTACATTTGAATGTGCATTCTTGTGGTGTCATTTTAATTCTTTTCAATAAGCAACTCATTTTATGATTTACATTTCAGTGAGCGCTACCCATGATTCTGTGCTGTATTGCACAACAACCATTAAATGAAAGAATCATTTGTCATTAATTACACATACGTTCAGAAACAGATAAGGCTGGGCTCAGTGGTCACTCAGCGGATACCATTACCAATTGCTGGCTGGCACAGTAACAATCTCAGAGAAGGGGAACTAAGCACATGAATCATGGTCCCATGGAATGCAGCAGACAGATTAGTGGGTATTATGACAATCCTGGCAATAGACAAGACAATTTTGCAGAAATTACTTTTATCTAGAAGAAATGTGCCTTTGCAGAGGGACAGAGTATTGACCTACTGCTCCCTTAGAGTTCCCCTAGAGCCCTTCCATCCCCTTGAGTCCCACTTCATTACGCCTGGCAGGACACACCACTGGCAAGACAATGCTTGCGTGACAGGATGTGACACTCTGATGGGCCACATTACCAGATGTGGCTCACGACCTTGACGAGAATACAAATGAGACACTGGCTGACAATGTTAAACAGATACAAGGTTAATGACAATACCTTGATTTTAAATGTGAAGTGACACATATTTGATGAACAGGATGGCAGGTGCTGCAGTACAGTGTGTGTGTACTTGTATCTGTTTTCAGAAGACCAGGGAGAAGAAAAAGCAGAGACAAGTAAATTGAGTGCTTTTTTGACATGCTCAATCAGATTTTCAATGTGCCACTGCACAGACATCTCTGAATACTCTTTGGGAGCATGGGATTTCATTGTGTAGTGAAATTATGAACTGCTATTGAAAAACTGATAATTAATTTTTGGGAATCCTACTGCAGTCATTATGTCATATCGGGGCATTGAGGATCCAGCTTGGCCAACATAAGCTTGTTAACCTAGATGAGCAGCTTTAGTTAACCAGCTTAAGGTATGTTTTTGCATGGTGGTTTGTGGTTTAGCTGGTTTGATGGTCATACCAGCTTATGATGGTCATTCTAGCTGGTTCAGATAGAATAGGTGGTATCCAGGGAACATTCAACAGAAAATTAATACTCAATCGGGTAACACATGCAGCATCCACAATGGCTCAATTAATACTCAATCGGGTAACACATGCAGCATCCACAATGGCGGAAGGAGAGGTAGGGCTAGGGCAGTCCCAAACAGGCATAGATGATAATGGTTAAACAAGGGACAAGTGTGAACCATTACCAATCAATAAGCACTCAGGACTCAAATGGCTGGAAACTCTAAGGACACGAAAAAAGGATTGGGATGGCCAGTGACACACGATGGCCAAAAGGGGATATGGCAGACAGGACCGATCCTGACACATCTTTAATTATGCAAAGATAGGACTTGTTTGAAAGGTATCTCTACTCAATGAGAGGCATCCACACTCATTGAAAGGCAACTGAAAGTTTTTCACCTCTAGAATTTAGATGTGTTTTATTGGCAGCCTAATTACTGCTGGTTTGAAGTTAACTCTAAACATGCATTATTCTGCAGGCTCGTGATGCTGAAACTGGCTGTAATATAGAACAATATGTCATGCTCAATGGGTAGAATCCAAAAAAACAGCAGGGAAAGATAATGTATGGTATGAAAACCAGTGTTACTCCATTACTTTGAGGTTTAGAGAAAACATTAGGACTGGAAACTTGCAGTTTAGTAGAATCTTCGTATTTGTAGTTAAGAGTTAGCAAGAATTTTTAAGGTTCACCTGAATTTAGGCCAGAAAGTGAAGTTATTGTTTGATTTGTTTACCATCCTGGCACACAGCATGATCCATTTTAGATAGTGTTGCTAATAAACTAATAGCTTAAGCCTTCCTTACTGACACACTACGGTTTGTCCTGCACCAAGGACCTGAATTTTACCCCCTGCTGTGGCAAAGATTTCCAGCAAAAAGGCAGCTGACTTAAATGGCTCTAATTGTTCTGCAGTGACATCTGGTGTTGGCACCTCAGGCACCAGCAAGGCCGTGGCTGAAATGGGACACACAGGCTTCTACCCCAAGCATGTTACCGCCTGAGAAGCAAAGAGAAGCTGCTGGCCAACGGCATGATCACTGGAGGGGGTGGGAGGCTGTGGGAGTCTGCAAGTGTCAGGGCTGCACTTCATTCGTTGAGTTTGACAGTAAAACTCCTGTTTGTGACGGAGTTTCACTTCATGAATTCAACAGAAGAAAAACGAGTAGTGGAATCCCTAACAGCAAGATGTGACGTTTGTAAAACAGGTGTCAATGTTGAAATGAACAATTTATGCACTTGTTCCTGAACATAGCTGTCTCTTTTTTAAATGGACACCTGCCTGCCCATTGATCAAGGGAAAATAAACATTCCTTTCCATCACATTTACTGGTGACATGGTGTCCATCCGTCCATTCATCCATCCATCCATCCATTCTTCTAGGTGGGTGCTCTTAAAATTACTACAGTATGAAAAAGTACAACACTTCAGTGGGTCATTTCCATGTATTTTTTCTAGTTTTCATTACCATATACTGTGTGGGAGTAAGTGTGCATTTATAGATACATGTATACATGTTTGGTACTGTTAAGTAATGTAACATCACTGTTACCATGGTACTGCAATTAGGAATTACTGAGAGTCATATTAACAGATGTAACAAAAAGTCAGAACACTTTGTTCTTCAATATTTAAATGTAGCTACTACATATTTTGCCTGTAATGCGTCCTGTGGCTACTGCAGTCACAGAATTGCGTAACAGGGCTCAGCATGGGAATAAACACACACACAGCGCTGCTCTTAGCACCTGAAGTGTATTATGTATCAGCCTCTTGTTTCGTGGAGCATTTGCATAAAACAAGGATGAATATAAATTTCTCTGCATATTTAATTTGAAGCCGGGTACTTATGTAAGCTTTGCGTAATGCTTGCCAGTGACCATCTCATTCCAAGTGCATTATGTTCATGAAATACTACCGATGGTAATAAAAATGTTTACCTCATATTGGCTTCATAAGCAGTGCTCAGAAGGCTGGATTTCTTTTATTATAGATCATTTATGTTTTTGTTTGTTGTTGTTCTTTCATTTGATACTCTGTGTACTTCTTGCTTTTTTAAGAATTGTATAACTTTTTTTTTGTAAAATTCCAGCATTAAAAATATTTTTGACTTACCCAATATATTCTACAGTGGTAATTATAATTACTTTAATCCCCTCCCACAGACTTGGGTAACAGTTTGCTGTGAGACCCACTCTGACATAAGGCAATTACAATACCTTTGTTTTTCATCTATCTATCTATCTATCTATCTATCTATCTATCTATCTATCTATCTATCTATCTATCTATCTATCTATCTAT
>JAODJW010000002.1:22609134-22621282 GCA_026777045.1 Hyperopisus bebe | reverse complement strand
TATCTATCTATCTATCTATCTATCTATCTATCTATCTATCTATCTATCTATCTATCTATCTATCTATCTATCTATATGCAATGGGTGCCTGTACATCTGCCTCTTTTCTCAGAAAGACTGACATCCGCTTCCTCTAACGGCCCAGAATTCAGTGTTTTTTTCGCAGTACTGATAGATGGAGCCCCTCCCCCCTCAGGTCAAGCTCCTGCCGCTCATAAAGTCTCTGCACGGCCCTTCTGCCTGCCTACCTTCCTACTTACCTGCAGTGTTACCCTCTGTTTCCTGCTCTGCATGTTTGCATACTTCTCTTATCCAGTTTGCACCCAGCACTGAATATTACATATAACTGGGCCAATTAAACAAATGACACAAAATTTAGGAGCTACATCACTGAATTAGTAAAGAACGTTATGCAACATTCAGTGGTATCGTGTGGGGAAAGGAGCTGCCCCCCCCCGGCACTCAGTAACTGATTATGCCACCTTTAGCAGCCATGACTGCAACCAAATGCTTCATGTAGGTGGTTAGTAACTGATAACAGTGCTCACAGCACTGTGGAGAAATCTGGGCCCACTCATCCATGCTTCAACTCTCTGAGATTACTGGAGTTAATGAGAGTTCAGTCTCGTTTTTTCTGCCGGTCTAATATAGACGTGATTGCCTATTTTACCGCATGATTCGGCTACATTTCAGCATCTGCTTAAAGATGGGTGGTCTCACAATGCCCTGGTGCACAGCACGATCCATGGCTCCTTCAGTGACTGTGAAGCATACCCAGATCAATACAGCACCAGAGCTGCGCGTGACTGTCACTATGGTCTTCTAACATTTCAACAGCACGTTTGATTGTCATGTCCCGAGGCTTATGAAGCTCATTTCTGGAATATTATGAAAATGCCAAGTGAATTGGAGAACATTGTGATATTTGGAAAAATTGAACATATAAGAAGAAAACCAGCATCGGCCACCACAACAACAGTGATAGTAACAACACAAACAAACTGTTCACTCCAGTGTGGTTCCCTGATGGTGGAATGAATTGCCAAATCACTTCTGGTCACAGGGTTGCCAACTCTCATGCATCTGGCGTAAATGCTAACGCTGCCTAACTCTCATGTTCATGCAAAAAATCTTATGGTTAATCTGTATTATCCAACTCTGTGATAATCAAATTCCCTCTTTACCTTCAAGGAACACCTCAAGACCCATTCTTTCCAGGAGTACCACTCTGCGTTCCCTGCATAGGCATAAATTTGGGGGGGGGGGGAGGCATGTCTCTCCCAATGTTGAGATGGGGGGATCATCGATTAATATATTTCATTATATAATTTGACGTTATTTTTTCTTGCAGTTTTTATTTGGAGGTGCCCTACCCTCTGTTGAAACAGATTATTCTCAACTCCCGCTCACTTCCAGACCCGCCAGTAAAGAAGACAACATATTGAGCAATGAACGCACACACATGGTACGCTTTTGCATGTAAACTTAACTCACTGAAGACCTTGTATCATAACCAACAGTTAATCAATAAATGTGAAATGGTGGAATTTAATCGACTCATCTAGATTAGGTTTCACAGTGTTTGTGTCAGTCACGATTCTCACCACATCGTTAGCTGTCAGGGCATAAGAATGAGTAAGAAGCTCGTCAAAAAATGGGGCCAGACCTGGCATTTATTGGGAAAATGCCATAAAGTAAGCTACTCAGTTACTAGAAACTCAGAATCATTTAGTTCTTAAACAGTGCTGGCAGAAAGTCCCATTTATTACCAAGAAGAGATTCAGTAAGGAGAAGATCTTCTACTCGTTGTTCTGTGTGTGTGTGTTGTTTCTTTAGGATGTGTTTGTAAGAGACAGAGTGCAGGACCGTGACACTGGCATCAGCGTGGACCCGGAGGTGAGGTCATTTTTCCATAATAATGGCCTGACATTCGTAGCGGAATCTCGCAAATTGTGCTTAATTTTAAAAATTACCGCTTATTCAGCGTACATAATGCAGGATTTAATTCACTTAAAGTACCATATTAGTGAAGATGAATAACAGTAAAATGGAAAGCTAAATTTCAGTTAATAAATTGCAACTACAACAGCAATAGTTTACGAAAAAAAGGAACTATACATCGCGACTACGGAATTGCCTCATAAGATGACGTGACGTCACACCGCTGACCCGATATACCCCTCCCCCCAAATGTTAACCATAATGAAACGCGCTTCGTTCCCCGAATATTATTACTTACTGCTCACAGACGTCTTATTAGTTTCTTGCTTTGTTTGGATGATGTTGGGATGAGTTGCCAGCTTTGCTTAGATGGGTGGCTTGGGATTTTCAATTTGAGACAAGTCTGCGCACTCATTTACATGTATGTGATAGTTTTATTGCATTGTAAATAATCTGTAGGGTTCCCAAACTACCCCAGCACTTTTGATGTAGCTGAAAGCTGGAGTGTCACGTCAGGTGCATTACAGCTGGCGACCCTGTCATGTGGCTGCTGCTCCAGTGCTCCTTACCCTTGTACCTGGACATTCACTGGCAGCTCATCCTAGCCACACTTATGCCTAGTTGACTCCTCAACAGCATGTATGTTTGTAAATTGCTATTTGCCTCACTCGTGTTTTGCTTTAGCATCTACTAAAGTACATAAATGTAAATGTGGAACCTTTGTAGTTGATACTTTGTAGTTGTTATTTTTATTAGTTATTCAGTGAACTTTACTGCTCTTCTTAATGAACAGTGGTTATCCTGTCATGTTCTGTTTTTCCCCCTAGTACCTTTCTCACAGGGAAGTCATGAACATTTTTCTTTGTCAAAGTACTCTACATCCAGTTTTATCCACAGTATAATATAATGCAAAAAGTGCTCAAAATACAATAAAATCTAAGGAAAGGCTAATGAAATGACAAATAGGACTGTCATGATAAGATGTCCTGTTTCTTTACGAGAAAGAGATCTTTAAATCGCTATTCTTAACTAACCACTGTGGAGAAAGCTTCATAACTCCATACTGAGAAGGTACTATAAATTAACAGTTTACGATAACAGTTAAAGTATTGTATTCTTTAGTGAAATAAGGGCACTCGCAATGATTTGTACTCTTCTGCTGTCAGTCTGTATAGATTTCAGAAGCTGTCTGTTTCCTGAGATTTAGAGAGAACTGTACTCACATACCAAGAGTTTCTGCAGATGAGTTATAGTCAGACTGTTGTTAGGTTAGACTTGAAGACTCAGACAGTGTTGTCAGTTCCACTCCAGTGATCAGGAAGAGCTGCAATTACAATAGCGCTTGTCAAAAAAACTGTATTTTTTTTAATTATGAAGGGAGTCAAAGTAGTAGCACAAATACCAAATGAGAATTTCCTCGCAATGCAGGAATGATGCCATATGATCCTACCCATATTGTTAAGAATATTGACATTATAATGAGCTGTAAGAGGATTCTATAGAACGTCCTTCAGTCTGTAATGGTGCTCAGAAACATTTTAATGAAGATTTAATGATGCACTATCATTTCAAAGAACATTATGACAGTATTCCACAATACCCAATATCATACCTTTTAAGGTATACATCCCCCACACACACACATCACATCTAAATTTTGAGTTAAAATATTCTCTCAAACTGATTAAATAACGCATAGAATGGGATGTATTTCCTTTATGTTCCTTTATAACCCACACCGCAAAAAGTGGCTTGAAGAAGAATGGGGCAATGTTCAATATGTATTTTAATATACCAAAGTAGTTTTCAATTCATCTTATTACAATGCAGTCCATGAACCCAAATGTAGAGCTTTTTCTAACTTGGAATGCAGTTTAACTTGTACGTGAAACTGAACCTGCTCAGTTTTTTTCTGCTAAGTCCATCCCTAATTTTAAAATATGTATGCAAGAATTTCACGTTTTTAGACATTAAATTAAATTATGGAACTGATTTAAACTACATTTATATATTAAGTCTATGTAATCTTCTGCCATCAGATTTCTTATATTAAAACTTTTAGCAAGCATTATGTTGTCATGGAATAATAGTTTTATTTTCAATTATATGTTGAAATTGGACTTATTAAATCTAGGCACCATAAACTTCAAATTTGAGAATGCATGCAAGGATAAGATTATTGGTGGAACTTTGGTTGAAATAATGAAAAATGCTAATATCTGCCTAATGGAAACAGCACGCCTTGCATTAATGTACGGGCTAATTTAATTTAATCCCATCATGTTTCCTTCATCTAAATTTTCATGCGACCTTGTGTGTGTCTTTTTTATGTGTTTTTTTGCCCCCAGAGTTATAGGTTAATTATGTAGCCATCCAGTCGCAGCAGCGCTAACGCAGCACTATCTGCCTTTAGCTAATCAATTGGAAAATGGGAAAGAACGGAAAGTAAGAGCTGATGACAAGAAAGTAGGAATGTAAAGTAGATGAAAGGTTTGAGGGAGGATGCCAAAGCATGAGTCCCCACTACATCTCACATACGCTAGCCTGTTACCAAGGAAGCTATGCCCGGATTAGCATATATCTCATATTTGATGCATCAGTACTTTGGGCTAATAGTTGCACTACATAAGTGGCATGGCAAATAGATGGATGGATTGTTTAATTGGATACTATATCCTAGAATATAGTTATATACAATATTACAGTTGCCCTGCGAAGGGTTAGCGCCCCATCCTGGGTTGTTCCCTGCCTTGCGCTAATAGCCTCTGGAATAGCCCATAACCCTGAACCGGACATGTGGTTACCGAAAATGGATGGATGGGTAATATTATAGTACAATTATGATACAGGAGTATACAAGAATTATTTGTTTATTTATTTGGAAAATTGATGAGCAATGGAGTACTGTCATTTCCCAAGAGGCATTTTCAGTACAGTTGACCTAATCCTGCATGGTGCTTGGGGGAAATGAGGAGAAAGATGTGACTTCCTTTATAATCGTTCATTTAATTACCTTGTCCCCTAAGCTAACAACCTGGTGTTTAACACTGTGCCAACTGGCCCATTCATTTAATTATAGGTTTTATTGCATTTTTCCCACACTGCAAAATAAATTGTATGAACTGTCTTACTTGTGTGATCTGTGTAAGTATGCCGTATGTAATGTGCACGATACACTTGTGTTTGTGATTCATAATTATCCTCATACAATGAAAAGATTCATGCTGTTGAGCAGATCCCTTCGTTAATTTAAATAAGAAATTAGTGGCCTATGTAAAAAAGACTGAAAAACAGGGAATCTAGGGAGAGTAATACCAATTTAGTAGTAGTCTAGTTCACTGTATATTGTAAGAGTGGGAAAATGATAATTGTTGTATGGTAAACTAAGACTTTCCTGAGGAGTACTATAAAAGGTTGGCCCTTGGCTCCTAGTGACAGGAATAAAATTAATTCTAACTTGCCCAGAGAGCACTAGAGTAGAACTGACTGAACCAGGGCTGGGTCTAGAATGCACTGGGGTCTGGGGCTTAGATCCCATGATGGCTACATGCCCACCAGCCATACTCTGTTCCCTCTTAACATCATCTGATTAAACATGCTTAAAATGCAGCTCCTTCCCTGCTGCCTACTACTAACCATTTCCTGCTGAACCGCACTCTCAGCGCCTGCTCCAATACTCCAACGAGCAACAAAACACCTGCTGTCCATCGACATCCAGTTAAATTAAATAAGCCGGAAATTAAGTGAATACACAAAACAACAAATGTAGCGGTAAATACACAGTATGTTTTTGTTAAATCATACAAATCATTAAATTTTATTGAGCAGAAAAGTCAGCTCTAACATTAGCCAGCTGACATATTTGGCAATTAACGTTAGCCAACTATCTGTCATAGTTAGCTATCTCTCAGTGGCCTACTCCACCTGATAGTAGATGATGGTGATCTTAAACTTCATACAGATTAACTAAAATAATACAGAATTTAGGTTAACCAAGTTAAATATAATGTCAACAAAAATGGTACCTCTCATGTTCTAATAAGTATTCGATCAACCTGGAGAGATCGGGGACCATATTCGGGGTGAGTGTGCATGTGTATATGTGCATTTGTTGAGAATCAAAATGATACTGTTGAACAGCAGCCCTGCAGAGGTATGAAGAATAGAAGGGAGAGGGGCCAGGGGATTGTCGAGGATCAGATTCAAACATCTAAATGGTCAAACCCGTCAAAAGTATGTGATAGTGATGCTAACCTATGCCATAGCCCCACCATTCAAAAGGGAATGTAAAATACACCCAGCAGGACAGGCCCGGGGCTATAGAAAAAATTAATAGAGTGGTTTTAGTAAAACCATTTTACCACTGGGTTCTTGTAACAATGCATTATGTAATAATGCCCCATTATGTAATAACTGAACAGAATGTAACAAATTGAATGATGATGATTATGATAATAAAAATAATTATAGGGTGATAGTATTGTCAATGTTTAGTGTATAAATCTGTAACATTTTGTCAAGTTAGGCGTTATGTACAGTAATAACATCTCATTGTGCAATGAAATGTGTTATATTTTGTTGAGTTATTACATAATGCAGCATTATTACATAATGCATTGTTACAGTCCTTGAGCAAGGCCCTTAACCCCCAACTGCTCGAGGGACTGACTGACCCTACTTTCTTAATTGTACATCACTTTGCCTGCTGAATAAATTAAATGGAGGCTTTGGGTAGAATCCAGGATAAGGATACAGTATTTTTTTCTTTTCTAAAAATAATCTGCAACACATGGCATGAAATATTTTCTACTTTGGTCACTGTTTAACAAGACAAATTAGCCACACAAGTAATGTAATGTAAATCACAAATTTGAAAAGTGTGTTGCCAAATTCTGAATATGCAGTCACACCATCAATTAAGCTGTCTTAATTATGCAAAATGTGCTACTGTGAGATTAAATTCAATTTTGGGATTTTTTTTGTTTCGAGCTTGGTGAAGTGCCATAATATTCCTTTAGCAAAGGCAAGAGAAATAGCTGTCATGAAGGTCTTTAATGAAACAGTAATCATGCTGTGAATCAGATCGGACGTCACTAAGAAGTTGTGTTATTTCAAATTTGGCAGTAAAACCAGAAGAAAAAAAAATTCGGGAAACATAAATATTTTGTTGCCAATTGTCTACAGGGTTATTTCAACTTTATGTAATTTTTGTGCAGCATTTTGTTTATTTTAAAATACAATTAATTATTTATGTTTGTGTATAACAATTCAGAGTCCAAAAGGCTTATTTTACCATGGTCAAGTGCATGTTGGGGGGGGGGGGTTATGGAGCCCAAGGCCTAGGCAGTTCAGATCATTATTTTGTGAATATGTTTATTTTGTGAACCTACACACATACACACCCTTAAACTCTAATTGAAAAGGGTACAGCACCAAGCTCAAAGACACAAGGGGCACAGCAAATTAAACTAATGCAGTAACCCAGGACTCACTACCAGAACTCATACAACCTATCCTGATTTCCCATTTCCTAAATCCAAGCCTACTTTTAACCTACTTAACAGCTTAATCGGTCTCTTTTGGGTCAGTAGGGATTTCATTAACTGGGCTGCCTGTGGACAGGAGAATCGTGGTCAGTCAGTACAGCAGCCAACACTGTCACCTCTGTCTCCAGCAAATATTTCAACTACCAAGGAAAAATACTGGGAACATATGACAAAAAGCACATGTTCATTATTCATTATGGAAGCTTATTAATGCAGGAAATATTGGTTGTTTCTTAATTTTACTAATTGTTTTTGCTAATGTTGGCTAAAATGACTAAGTTGACTGGAAAAAAAACATTTTTGCTCTTTCATTTATGTTGTACCTACTACCTAGGTGAATAAATGTATTACATACAGTATAAGATTTTGGTATCAGTTTTAAAAAGAAATAGTTAAGTTCATTTTGATTTGATGAATTAACTAATTTAATTGTGTTTATAATAAAGTGCAATGTAACATCTCTTCATTTTTATTCATTATTTTTTAATTACTTGAGGCAAAAAAGATTAAATATTTTTCTGCCATCAATCAGTAACAATTTAGGGGCTGAAATTAGTGGATGATAGTAACTTATAAGGTTCAGTAGGCATTTATGCTGAATTTTAATGCAACATAGTTTGCAGATCATTTTTAAATTGAATGACTGTGAGTTTGTCATGAATCAAACTTCTCTATATTAAAATGTTTTATCATTTGAATTTTTCCCATATGTAACTGAATAGTTGATTGTATTTTCATTTTTCTTTCTGTTAAAGTTATGTGGCCCTATTGCCTCACAGCACCACGGTTGGGGTGTGAATCCCACTTGTGTTCTGGCTTGTGTTTGCCTGTTCTCCCTGTGCTCATTTACTTCTGTATGCTGATTGATGTCTCTAATTCACCCATGCTGTATGTATGTGTACATATGGCCTATGATGGGCTGCCATCTTCTCTGGGATATGCTGCTGCCTGTTCTCAGGATAGCAGTCTGTGATTCTGTGAGGTTGGATGATGAATTAGCCTAAACTTGGAGATGATACTTTTATATGAGTAAAACTGCAGCCAGTTACTGGGTCAATATGGGGATTTTGGTCACTCTGCAATGTTCAGGGCATGTTAAGTAAACCAGGGGTGTCCAACTCTGGTCCTGCAGTAGGTTTTCTGTTCTACCTGACTTCTGATGAGCCACACCTGTTCCTGGTATTTACCTGAGAACAGATGTGACTCATCAGAAGCCAGGAAGGATAGAAAATCTCCTGGACAGTAGCTGCCAAGGACTGAAGTTGGAGACCCCTAATGTAAACAGTTCACAAGCTTCTGTCATTAATTATGAAAAGAGGAATCATTCTTACTTTCTCTGAAAGAGTTCCCCTTTTAATTTAATTATTTTAAATGTCCTCTTGTATATTTCTTTACAAAATATTTACTTTCCATATTGACTGCAATCATAATGTGTGTAAAATGGTTTTTCATAGCTACTTTAATGGATATATTCAAACCATTAGATATTCTCAGTGCCCCCGTCAAAGGTTCCTACTACAGAGAAGAATCATCACAGTCCATAGCACTTTATAGGCCCTTGTGAAGTGTCTGGCCCCCTGTGAAATGCCTGGGCCCCTGTGAAGTGCATGGGCCCCTGTGAAATGCCTGGGCCCCTGTGAAGTGCATGGGCCCCTGTGAAGTGTCTGGGCCCCTATGAAGTGCATGGGCCCCTGTGAAATGCCTGGGCCCCTGTGAAGTGCCTGGGCCCCCTGAATCTACCAGGGTATCCATCACCTGGGAAACCTTCCACACATTTTCAGTGTCATTTAGAAGAGTTTTAGTCACTTTGCACACCCTGTATTGTCTCCCAAACATAGATACACTTGTGGCAACTAGTGTTCTGTAGTTGTATTGTTAAATATTTTTCTCCTTTTGATTCTTTAAGGTTCATTGATTATAAATGAATTCTGAAAAGGTGACACCAATCAGTGTTACAGCCCCCTATGTAGACGCCCTCCTCAAGTCTACAGCTTCCTTGTGTTATCTAAAAATGTAATATACCTCCTAGAGTTCACTTTGCAGGGGGCTCCCTTACATCCCTCTGAGTTCTTTCTGGTGCAGCTGCATGGTTTATGTTGAATCCACAGCTTTGCTTTGTTGTTGATGTATGGTGACACTGACAGTTGCTGCAAAGGTACACCGTGAATGAATTAGGTGATCAGTGTTAACACACCACAGCACCACAACAAATTGTGTCCTCTGCATTTAACCCATATGTGACTTTCGTGACATAGCAGGGGGGGCAGCTAATTCAGCACCCAGGGAGCAGTG
This sequence comes from Hyperopisus bebe, assembly GCA_026777045.1. Taxonomy (NCBI): domain Eukaryota; kingdom Metazoa; phylum Chordata; class Actinopteri; order Osteoglossiformes; family Mormyridae; genus Hyperopisus; species Hyperopisus bebe. The sequence goes on along the minus strand of JAODJW010000002.1, from coordinate 22,611,503 downwards.
CTTGGGGATGGTACCTTGATCAGGGTATCTCAGCAGTGACTTGCAGGTGGGGGATTCAAACTGGCAATCTTTTGATTATAAGTGCACTTCCTTAACCATCAAGCCACCACTGCCCATATATATATGGTCAACAAAACTGTGCCACATAAGAACAAATTCAGTAAATATAAAAGGAATAGTAGGTATTATGAGTATCAGTTATATTGCTCTCTCAGATATAAGATAAATGAAGATAAATGTTGATGTTTTTTTTCTTTAAAGAACCGCATAAATATCTAAGCCTGCAGACCTTAAATGTCCACGGTTCTGCCCTGAGCCAAGCCCCACATGTGTGCTTATTTATTCTTCTCCATGTTCTCCCAATAAACTTCTTTTAAACGGCCACTTTGATCCTTTCTGAATTGCCTGTTAATTTTGATCTTTTTGTCTGTGGCTACCCTTGCAAAACATTAGGCTGGGAATTTGCATAATCACTGGTCTGATAAAGGGGGAGATGCATCCAATTCACCTTGGCCTTTTCAGATTCTTTCTCACTTTGATTACTAGGTCAATAAATCACCCTGCTGAGGATTCAGGTGTTAAGTGGACCAATCCCTGACCTCTTATTGAAGGTAATTATTATCTGAACTGGTCAATGAACTGTGCGGTATGTTGCCACAAAAGGGGCTGTATTCTCTTGATTGGTCAACAGGAGCAAATGTTTATTAATATCATCAGCTTAGTATTTTGGATGCCTCACATTCATTCATTATGTATTTGTATGTCCAATCTGCCTTGTTAAGTTGTCCACAATTGGCCTAACTAATGTTTTGTGTTTGTTGTTTTGTGTTTTGTTTATTAATAAAAAAGTATCATATTAAATAAGGTTACAGCTATTTCTCACTTCATTGTTTTATGTGAGAATTTCATTGTAAGTTTATTGTATCTACCCTACAATACTAAGCTTGTATTATCATTTGGTGTCCATCGGTCCATCAATCCATCCATCCATCCACAGATCATTTGTGCTAAACCATAATAAGATCAAATGCTTTTGGGAGGATTAATTTCCAAAATTCCAAAATTGCTATTAATTTTGAGTTAACAAAGGGTCACACAAACGAATTAGCTCAAATGCAAGTGATGCTCAAAGGGTTGACCGTAGAATGTATGAAGAGTAATCTTAGTGCTGATGTTGATTAAACTGAAACTAAGATAATCAAAGTGTTTGATTTGTATCCCCTATAAGAGGTGTTGTAGTGCAAGCTAAAACCTTGGGTTCCTTTAAATCGGAGCTGGATAAGATTTTAACAACTTTAAGCTATTAGTTGAATTCTTCCCACGCAAGTTTGATGGGCCAAATGACCTCCTCTCAATTGTAAACTTTTTATGTTTTTAAATAGAGTGCAATGCTTATTTTTAATTTTCAAATGCTCAAGAATAGGAGAAGCCCATTGGGATAAGTCTAACAGACTGAGTAAACCTGTGTTTACTATAGGGAGATAATTTTGCATTAAACAATTTGTGTTTTATGTTCCCCACAAATGCGACTCTGTGCATGAAAGCGATTATTTTATGGGAGGCGACAAGGAGAAGTCACTTTAGTCCATATTCAACAACAAATAAAAGCACTGGATAGTGCTCGTCTTTGAAGCAGTCACCTTATTACTTTGATTAACATGCTGACTTAAGCGACTGAGGCATAAAAGTGGAGGGAAATGGTTTGCTTTTGTTTTAGACCCCTGCAGAAGCTGGGAGGCACACTGCCAACGCGTCTCCGCTCTGCCCACCCGCCGCTCGCTATCTGCCACTCCAGCTGCTCTGGTGCCTGCCATGTCGTGTCGCTGAGGGGCCCATCAGGAGTCACAGGGGGTCCCGCAACACACGGAAAATATGACAGATACCTGTGGGCAACACTGTGAAATCCATACCAGGTCCGTGTTGAAAGTCATTAACTATCTGCAAACTAAACAGCTAGTCTCCCAGCTCAGTGCAACACTATGCTGAGTAAGTACTTATGTAAGATATGATTGATGAATTAAATGAGATTTTCCCCACAAACCCACCTGGCTTAATCAGAAGTGTTTCTTTTCTGTGCTTGACAAAATGGCAACCCCAATTTTTCCTTATAACTCCTTCAATTGCTGCCCACAAGATGAACCACCTAGACATTCTGGGAGATGGATCAGCATTTCATGCAAGTAAATATTCATGACACTGTTGCTAGAGTAATGTATGTGCATTATTATTTCTGTAGCAGTCTCTGAAGTAACATATTCCTCTGTTTTGAGAATTGATTTGCCTGTTTATTTTGTGGAAATTTCTATTGACTCTAGAGATTCATCTGCACATCAAGTTCACCAGATTCCTCAGATGAATTAGTATCTCCT
>JAODJW010000002.1:22589174-22602350 GCA_026777045.1 Hyperopisus bebe | reverse complement strand
TCAAATAAATTCATTTAGATATTTATACTACTTTGCATGCAGAATTATTAGTCAGGTGTGTATTTTGCTTGTATCTTCCTTTCCGACCAATAGTTTTAGTCCAGATTAATCTCAAATTATGAACGGGCTGCTCAGTATTTGGTCTGAGTATTTCCTGTTTGGAGTAAAACAGGAAACTACTGATACTTCCTTGTGCAGAATTATACCTTAACATCCTAACATACCTTAACAGCTTTAAAAAACATTAATAAGAAACATCATTCAGGTACACGATTATAATGTTTGTTATTATTTAATGTTTATTTATGTATATTAAATGTGTTAATGTCACAAGACAGGGCAGGCAGAAGTACTTGTAAGATGGCAGAGCAGGTTTTATTAGTGTAATCCAAGCCAAAGTCAAAAGGGAAAACATGTCAAAATTCAGGTGGTCAAATAAGTTAAACAGCAACAATACATCCAAATCATCAGGCAAAATCTCAGAATCAAAGGACAAAACAGATCAAAAATATCATAATTAGACAACCAGAAAGACTCAAAAATACAAACCAGGGCAACAATCTCACAAGGAGTCAGAGCAAACAAAGGGTTTAAATAGCAGCGATAACTAGGCGCAGGTGTAACTGGCTGATCAAATAACAGGTGTGGTGGTGATGTGGAGGATTCTGGGAATCGCAGTCCTGGAAGAGCATCTGACTAAGATAGCAGTAGTGCGTGTGCATTCTTGGATTTGTAGTGTTGTTCAGCTGATCCATGACAGTTAATGTTGGGATATTATTGTACTCTAATATGCTGCATTACCGAAAATTAGTTTTACTATTAAAATGGGCAAAGGAAGGACCTTTCAGAGAGCTGAAAAAAACAAAATAGGACAGGGTGAGTCAGAGGGACGCAAAACAATGACAACTGCCAAACTTTTAAAACGTGATCACTGTACAATCCAGTGTTTTGTGGCCAACAGCCAAAGATGAGGGAAGAAGCATGTAGAACGACACAAGCTGCCAAAGATTTGTGTTAAATTAAATGGGGGTCTTCCAGAAACCCTTTAGCATCCACTGCAACCATTTTTCAAAACGGCAATCTGAATGGAATCTCTGGAAGTCCTAGGTGCAGTGACATTGCGAAAGTCACATAGATTTAAACGCAACCTCAACTCAGCAAGGCACACAAGCTAAAAACATCAAGAATTCTGAAATCTTGCAACTTCTGAATTTACTTTTATAAATCTGTACAACTTTTGCTAAAAAATATCTCCTGAAATGGTACTTGCCTAATAATTAAGCATACAGTGTAAAACCTGGCTCTTGTTTCAAGCATGTCAGTAGGAATCATGATGTAATATCCGATGCTGTTTTGACAAGAGAATGCAAAATAACAATTTCTTTTCTATTGATGTTCCCGCAACAAATTGCCTCAAAATCCCAGTGGTGCAGGGACTAATGAACAACGTGTATTTACAGCAGGCATCTTCAATTAATCACCATAGCCGCTGTGTTTCCCGTTAAACAACAATGTGTGATTGCTTATTACTAGTAGTCTTTAGGCTTACATGCGGCCTTTATTAATCTCATCAGATCTCACAAACACCAAAGGAGGAACATATAAAATTCTGCATGGAAAAACAATGAGAACGATTATTCGTATATGAATCCTCTTTTGCCTTTATCTGGCCCATTCTAATTTTAATTAACTTGCGCAGTGAGGCAAGATATTTGGCCATCAGTATGTGGTTTTGTCTCTTCAACAAAGGCTTTATTCACGCAATAGTATTATGCATTGACATCAAACCCCTGTCTGCTCTGGAACTGAGTAATTCTATTATTTCCTTTTGGTGATTTATATTTAATTCATATGGATTTGATTAACTCCGAGAGGCAATAAGGTTTACTGTCTCTGTTGTAACAGTATGTCTAATAAATTTGTCTTGGGCTTTGTAGCGTACTTTAAATTGCATAAAATAAATAAATATACATAAATGTACGTAAAATACATTAATTAATATATATATTATATATATATATACGGCAAATAAATAAATATATATAAAGAGTCAAAACCCTTCCTGGGGCATTAATCACCAACTATTTGACTACAAATCTATGTACTTCACCACTGCAGCTACAGTCTACACCCCAGTGAATGTGTATGCGTGAGCGACCCCCAAGCCCCCCCCCCCCAAATTTAACCTGCCTTGTGCTCTGTGCATCGACTCACGGTTCTTCATAAGCCTGACTGATAAGTTTTATAAAGATAACTCAGTTTAAGATGCATAACATTGAAATAACCACAGCAGAGGACAGGGGGATTATAATTTGAATTTTATTGAACAGCACCCTGAATCCCACAATGGCAGTGTTTATGGCCGAGCAAGTTTAATTAATCATACGGTACCGCAGCATCCTTCCATCTCCCAGATGCCTAAAACTATCCCTTAAAATTCCGTATTTATGGCGGCGACACCTACAATTATGTAAGTGCAGTTGCATGAGGGAATAGGGAGAAAAGTAATTATTCTCATAATTATTTATTTATGTTTTATTTTATTATTTTTTATTTTTTTGCACCACAAGTCCAAATGTTTATGAAGAGTCATAAAAAGCCCAATTAAACTGCATGCATCATATGCCAAACTGCTGACTCAAACTCACTTACTGGAATGACTCCCCTGGTTAAGCAGCCAGAAGCACAGATATTGGATTTCAATCCCTGATGGAGATGCTGAGTACTGCACCACCTCTTTGGGTAACAGCATTGTCATTCTCTCTAACTATGGCCACTAAAGGCTTCACTCTACGTTCTGTAAAGCATCTCTGCTGTTCTTTATACACTTCTTGGTGTTTTTGTGGCTGTACTGCTGATTAATTGCCGTAAATGTATTTTTATTGAAGGAAAATGATACAGAAAAAGTAGAAGGATTTTTTTCTTGTAGAGATTAATTCATTTTGTTGGTATTCTTAGGTTCTTTTTATAAGAGCTTTGTACAGTATTCATATCATGGTGGGGACTCTCCATTCATTTCTATGGGGAAAACCATAATCCCAGCATGACAACCTTAACCCCACCCAGCCCTAACCTTGACCATAAGTAAACAAACAAAATACAGTTTTAGCATTTTTAGCACATACACACTCACACACACACACACCATACTTGTGTTTGCCTTTAGATCACAATGCAAAATTCTGCAGAATAAATGTTCTGCATTACAAATACATAATTTATTAATCTATCGGCCCTTCTGTATTATGGACCTTCTTCATTATAAATTATAACAACTGTATGTCAGTGGTTTAGGTAAGACCTTAAAGGACGCAGAAGTTGAAGGTGGGCTACACATCAATCATGTCTGTCAGAGTGACCTAAATTAAAGCATACCTTTTTCAGTTTCTCCTGCAGTCTAAGCATGCAGCAGAGCCCATCCAATTAGCAAATAAATTATTAAAGCCAGTCAGGTAGCATTATCTGGGAATCTGGTGGTATATGAAGAAGCCACGGTTACAGATGTACACTGGTCTGCCCCGCTGTGTCAGTTGGGTGGTGTAAAATGGATTCTGCCAGGACTGTAATGAGGTGCTGATGAATGGACTGACTAATGATGTATATCCTTTGAAGGACAGTCCAAGACCGGCTTATCTGACACACTCCCTTCTAATAATGTCAATTATGGCAATTATGGGATGTGATTAAGCAAAAGCACGGATGCGATGCAGATGTTGCTCAGACACCCAGGTTGATCCCGTTTGCTGCCTTGCCACCGTGAAACGTGTCATACAGTCGTTCATCTAAGGCAGCGTTTGGCCGGAAAAAACCGTGAGTCGATTATTAATGCGGCAGATATTCACGACATGAGGGCAGCATGCTGCTCTAATGAGGTCTCACGAGCATTCACAACTACATCTTGGGAGCACACGATTCTTTTCATCCTCCGTCACCTTTTATGTGTGTGAGTACAGTTCTCTGTAACTTTGTGTTGATTAGCCAGTGCTTATAACCAAAGTGACGCCACCTGAATTTATTTATTTTCAACTTATTTGTACAGCTGGAAGTTTTACTGAGGCAGTAGGATATCCCTCCTTAGTGTTACAAATTTCTATATTCATAACCATCGTGCTCTCTACTGCCAACATTTGTAATGTTGTTTGTTGTTGTTGACTTCACTTCCTGTTTTCTGAAACGTCTGCATCTAGTTTAAATATTTCTCAAGAAGGACACCACGATTTCCCTTGTTAAGCATCACACAGACCTCAACTCATTTCTTAGAGTTTTGTGTTTCAATTTAATTCAATTGAAATTAATTTATATAGCGTAATTTCACAATATCACGTTGTCTCAAAGTGCTTTACGTTGTCTCTGCCCAAAGTCCCCATTGAGTGAGCCAGAGGTGACAGTGGCAAGGGAAAACTCCCTAGAAGGAAGAAACCCTGGGAGGAACCAGACTCAAAGGGATAGCCCATCCTCCAGGGGCCGGCAAAGAACCCCAAAATAACAGAGACCCAGCTTTAAAGTAAAATTGTGAGTCCAGGTATAAATGTGGAAGGTGCAGCTGATGTCTGGGCAGGCCAGTGAGGAAGCGGCTTCCTGCGGTGTGATGGAGGGCTGGCATACAAGCAGCTTACAGCGCTTTTCTCCCACTTACAACCAGCCCCTGAAACTGATAAGTCCAAAGAGAATCTGTGAAACTTGCTCTTCATTCTCTGATTTACAGAAGACTTGACAGCTGTACCGTGACTGTGTAAATTTAAGGTTGCACACATTCTTATTTGATTATTATACGCAAGTTGGAAACACGTGTACCCCTATAGGCGTACAGTGTTGTGTTTATATGGGTTAAGGCCCCACTACACACCTCCTGTGAGTTATGACCATGGGCGTCGCCACCATTAAATCTTAGGGGGGACGTGTCCCCCTCACATTTCATAATTATTCGTTTAGAACCCCCCTACATTTAACATAAAATATTAGATTTATGCCAGTGTGTCCCCCCCCCACATTCAAAATGCTTCTGACGCCCCTAGTTATTACTACTGGTGGTTTACAGACATAATAATGTTTATAGCCGTGTTTATAATCCTTCATGAATGCATCATAATGCATTATGATGGTATGTATAATGCATTTATATGACTGTTTTAAGTGCTGTTGTTTTTAATTGCAAGCACATTGCCTTAGACATTAAGCAGAGTGCCAACAGTCTCCTGCCCTATATTCCTCAAGAGGGACTCCACAGCCCCCCCATCCTCTTCCCACCCCCCCAACCCATGACCCTGATCAAGATACAAATTTGGCGGATGGTTGGAGATCAGATGAAACTGAGTTTCCAATTAAAACTCTCTGGAGGTTGTTTATTTGGTGACAGACCAAGCGTTATATATATATATATCCATCCTTTTGTCCTACTGGGTCGCGGGGGGTCCGGAGCCTATCCCAGAAGCAACGGGCACGAGGCAGGGAACAACCCTAGACAGGTGGCCAGCCCATCGTGTGTGTATATGTGTATATATATATATAAACAATATGATGAAAGCGTCTGGTGAAGGTTCGGAGAAGAACGAATGGTATGAGGTGTTGTAATAACAGGGATAGCCCTACATCTACAGCGTTTTTATTGTGGCCATCTGTTTCCTGCAGGTCATTTACACCTGCTCCGGCAGACATTACAGCTGAAAAAGCAGTGGCCGCCCTATGCTGCTTCTTCTCTTATCACTCCCTATGATTCTGATTGTTTTCAGCATGGCTGGTTGCTCAGTAGCCAGTCTGGGCCAAGGGGGACAGATGGTCAGTGTGTGGAATTAGGTCCCTCACTTTATGAAGCCCCTACTTGGCTAATAAATAAAAAAAGTGATGATGTACTGCAAGCCATTCATCTGGAACGGATACGTGCCGGCCTGCTCGTGATGTGTGTGAGATGCAACATTCCTCTACTGCCACGTCGCTGTCCGCAGTAAAGAGGCAACACCCAGTAAGGGCGTAGTCACACGGCCAGTGGGCGGCCATGTTCCTCACGAAGAATTATGCCTTTGAAAAGATGCCCGTTTGCCTGGGAGTCTCTTTGTGAGCTTCTCACCAGCATCAGACACACCGGTAACTGGCATATAAAAGTTTTATGTCGATTTTCATTTTTTTTAAGCTGTCATGAGAATCAAGAATGATCGCCTGTGGTACAGTTAAAAATAAAAATCCATCTCCCATCCGTAGAGTTCATAATTGTTTTGTTTTACAGTTATGTTATAGGAATAGCAATGAAATGTACTATCGGAGAACAGTTTCAAGGTTTATTAAAGCACATGAATGTTTATTCCTCATATAATATGAGATTCAATTATCTAAATATGAAGCTCATTTAGCTACATACTTATGAACATTTTATGAGTTTTGAATACCATGCACTTTTTAAAATAGCTTTATTTTAACCTGTCAAATATTTAGACATAATTCATATGGTCCCATATGCATTTATTGATTTAGAAATTTTTGTCCAAAGCAACACACAAGTGAGGATCAAAGAGCCGGATAGAAATCTTGCCCCAGAACTGAGTGACGATATGATCACTCTGCCAGACACATTTTTTAGTCCAGAACCTTCCAAAATTGGCAAATGGCCCTACAACTGGCTAAGCTGGGTTGGTACGCCACACTATTTTCTATGTAATGGGTCAACTTTAAGAAAATAATTCTTTTCATTAGCATTAGTGTCATCTATCCCGCCTAAAACCCCTTGTCTACCTTATCTGAGGCTAAAAGAAATTTGGCTCCCTGTATCTTAATTAATAGTGTATTTTCAACTATGTCTTATGAAAACTGAGGTTTATCTATAATTCGCAGCATACTGCTATGGCATTTACATATTTAAATGTGCCACTGTGCCCAAATCAGGAAACTTACTGTATGACTCTTATTAATATTGTAAATTAAGGATTAGCTTCTGAGGGTACAGCCCTAACAAGGCTGGATAAACATATGAATTATTCATCAGAAAATGGCACAGGATTCTGAGAGAATATAAAGAAGACTACAGTCTCATGTATATCCAGGGCAGACTATTATGAATTTTACACAATAATTGTACACTCATACATATTGCAAATCAGAGCACTGCCTTAACCAACAACAACAATAATAATAATAATAACAATAATAATAATAATAATAATAATAATAATAATAATAAATTCCTTCATTACCGATAACCATGCCACAGATGTCTAACCACTACTCTAGTGATCCTTCTGTACTTACCTTGCTCAGTGATCCAACCCGAGATCCCATCCAGGGATTTAAACGTTCAATCATGTCTCAAACTGACTTCTACACATCGCCCACTGGCCTCATGTCCAAGGTGGAATTCACTCTAAATGGCTTCCGAATTAAATGTCTCTTTCTATCAGACGGCTTATTTACAAGGATTCTAGTCATAAGTGTAAAAAATGGTGCAGGGCAAAAATAAAAGGAGGGGTGCTCAGGAGAGAGAAAGAAACATTTGTGTCGGTCTTTTGTGGCTCTGTTTACCTGCCCTTGGCTAACGTGGTTGGCATGAATCTGGTCTGTGAATTTTTATTATGTGGTGTTGATGTTGACTTTACATTTGAAGTATACCAGCCCATCCTTAAAGGAGAAGTCCAATTATGTGTCTTATATTTTCAATGAAAAAGGTATCTTATGGGTATAGATGGTGATAATTGGTGAGAAGAAAATTGTGGATAGATCATTCTCTTGGTGAGCTGCATTATTCCAATTGATGGCAGGTATTACAGCAATTATTATAGACTTTTGTATTGAATTGTGCATATATGAAAAGAAAATGATTTTTCTGCCCTATCATGTCTTGAACCAGCCTCCATTCAAAGCTGACAATGATGTGTTTTAGTGTATTTAGTGAAAAGAACACTGATGTCAAGAAGGGAGAATTCCTTTCAACAAAATAGCTCATAGATTTACCTTTTCAGTGCCTGTAAATTATTTATTTATGCTCATTTATACTTTATACAGCTTTATATTTAACACATTTTTAAATAAATGTGGGACGTAGATTTAATACATTTTTTGTTAGGCTTTTGATGCAAAAATGCTGATTTACTAAATAATTATGTAATGACATTATCAGCTGCAATCAATCAATGATGAACTATTACCTCCAACTGAAAGTAATACACAAGGATCGCTTTACAAGTGTAACAATGAGTATGTAGACAAAGGAACTATGTAACATGCTACGTCATTACACCCTGACATGACAACACCAATTTTAAAATTCCGCCTCAATTAATAATGCTTTAACATTTATGCATTGCCCGCCAATCTTGCTGAAAAAGGCTATTCTGTCAGTTAAGCAATGCAATTGCAAAACAAAGGCTACTGTGTGTTTCAAGATAAAAGTATATAAAACGGCTTTTGAACTAAGCAGGTCAGTGATTCTCCACCCTGCACACATACAGAAAGCTCTAGAAAGAAATATCTCCTTTATATAAGAAATTTACAAACGAGAGGGGGCGATTCGGCCCATCAAGCTCGTTTGGGATATTGACTGTAGAGGACAGCCACTCCTACAGCCCTGGTGAATGATGGTATTTTTATGCACTGTAAAGTGTGAATGCTCCTATTTGACTTGAGGTGCAGATTAGTTGTGGTAGAGTCACCTATGACGTGATCTAACAGTGAGCTCCCAGCTGCACAATATACAGTGACTAATGATGGTGATTTTGCTCCACAGAAGCACGGAATGGATCTGTGGATCCCTTGTAGCCCTTAGCGATAGCTGGTGCAAATATCAGGGCTTGCACGCTCAGCAAACAACGATGATCACACCCATCTGTTCATATTGAGCTTTCTCTAATCTTGTTTACCAGTTATTGGACGCAAGGCTTGTCAATGATGCCCCATAATGGGTTTTCTTATAATAAAAGGATAGTACGAAATAAGCAAGAAGTCCCTCTGGATAAGCGACTGTATTGATTTTTCATAAAATTACCATCAAATGAGATATGCTTCTCAGTCAGCAGTAAAAAAATGTATGTTCATCTTCCTTTATTTTGCTTCTTTACATAAAATAAATTTATATTTAACTTGTACACTCAAGTCTTTTTTAATATGTAGTATAGTCGTTTTTGCATATTTACACACACACACACATATATATGTATATATATATATAGTAACTTGTAATTCTGTGTTACGTTTATCTTTATGTCCTCGTGTTTGTGTGCTACTGTCATTTATGTGAATTGCTACTGCAACACAAAAATTTCCCCTTGGAGTTAAACAAATTACTCTGAATCTAGCTTCTGAGTGATGCATTTGTTTATATGCATTGTAATTGTGAAGCAAAAAGACCGTCTTTGTTTTAAAGGGTCATGCCAATCCTGAAATGACAAATTCAAGTAAGTACAATCTGACAGAAATAACCAGGGTTAGGTATGGAAAAATCTCATTTTATGGACTTTGTGCAGGGGGGTGATGTGGCGTGGTGGCTCAGGGGGAAGGTGTGTTGCTTCACACCTCCAGGGGTTGGAATTTGAATCTCACCTCCCCTGTGTGTGTGGAGCCTGCATGTTCTTCCCATGTCATGTGGTGTTTCTCTCTGCACTCCCAAAAGACATGCCGTTAGGGTAATTGGCATCCGGGGGAGGAGCTTAAACATTTTTACTGCTAGCCAACTGGGCAGGTTTAGTAGAAAATGTAGAGAATATATATGAGGGGTCCTCAGGAAAGGGGGAAAAAATATTTGTGTCGGTCTTTTGTGGTCCTATACGGTCAGACGAGGTGAGATTATTTGCTTAACATAGGGATGGTCATAATGTTTTGGCTCATTAGTATATAGTCCCTGTGATGGACTAGCATCTCACCCAGGATGAACCTCTGTCTTGTGCCTTTTGCTACCTGGGATGCAGTGCAAGTGCTCCTATCGAATAAGCAGTTAGAAGATGAGTGAATGGGATTGGTGCAAAATGATCTAATTGCCCTTGGACTGGATGACATATCTGGCTTGTAAAAATGGGTCCTTGTGATTATTTGGGTTGGTGGTTCTCTAATTGCTAATTGTTTAATTACCAGACAATCCAAAAAAAAAAAAAGAAAAGAAAAAATGCTTTGCGGTGAATGTAATGCACAGTAGATTCACTGGGAGTCTTTTGAAAGTCTGGATGCTAGTTAAATCAGACAGTTCCTTTAACCAAGTCTCTGACTTAATCACCAGTTATAACAGCTACATTACTGCATACTAATGTTGCTACAATGTTACATCTCAGGCTGCCTTAGCCAGTTGGCACTGCATTAGCATACATTTGCACTCAGATTGCCAGAGAAAAGTACATTTTAAAAAGAGAAGGTACTTGCATGTCACAGGGTTGTGACAAAATTAACCGTGAAGGGCTTACATTACTTTCCTACGGTTGATTACGAAAATTATTTTCAAACCTTCTGCTACGAAACAGGAATGCATTCCAATTTACAATTACAGTTAGTACAATAGACAAATACAATTTAATAGATGAGGCTGAAAATAAAGTACAAAACAATATTTTCTTTTTCTTTTTTACCTACAAATGTGTTAAGCATACACAAAACAATTTGTTTTGAGTTTGACATGACATTATAATGACCCTAAGTGGGTTCCTGCATAGTCATTCCTTTTAATATAAAACATATTACTTCCATTAATAAAAATAATTTGTTGATGTACTTTCCCAGAAAACATTTAGTTTACTTAACATACTGGCCAGCTAAGATGCACCCTGTAGTAAACTACAATTACTGGAGCTTCCTTAGAGCTATGTTTCCCAACCTGGTCCTCAGAGACCCCCAGATGATCCACATTTTTGCTCCCTCCCAACACCCTGCCAGACAGTCCACATTTTTGCTCCCTCCAAGCTCCCTACCACATAGTCCACATTTTTGCTCCCTCCCAGCACCCTGCCAGACAGTCCACATTTTTGCTCCCTCCAAGCTCCCTACCACATAATCCACATTTTTGCTCCCTCCCAGCACCCTGCCAGACAGTCCACATTTTTGCTCCCTCCAAGCTCCCTACCAGATAATCCACATTTTTGCTCCCTCCCAGCACCCTGCCAGACAGTCCACATGTTTGCTCCCTCCCAGCACCCTGCCAGACAGTCCACATTTTTGCTCCCTCTCAGCACCCTGCCAGACAGTCCACATTTTTGCTCCCTCTCAGCACCCTGCCAGACAGTCCACATTTTTGCTCCCACAAACTTTTGGCTGGCAATGATTCAGTCTTATTAATGCATGTATACTGCATCCATTTATTAATGGACTATTCACTTCCCTACACCACGAGGGATTTTGTCCTGGAGCTCCGGATGATGGGCAGTTCCCTGCCTGCCCACCCAGGCTGACTACACATCATCCCCTGCTTGCTGCTGGACTGCATCACACCGCCACCCTGCTGTTGGAAGCAGCATCCTCACTTGCCTGCCCAGACATTAACTTCCATAATTCTACTGGATCTTCAGCATTTGCACCAGGACTGTACACAATTCTGCTTTATAAATCGTGAATTAGTTGTTTTGGGCTTCCTCTGCCAGCCCCAGGAGCTTTGAGTCTGGTTTCTCTAGAGGTTTTTCCTGCTACTGTCGCCTCTGGCATACTCTCTGCAGGGGGCATTGGGCAGAGGCAATGCAATGTTGTGAAAATGTGCTATACAAAAAAAAATGATTGATTCACTAGCACTTGTTTGAACACATTAAGTTACAGGCAGTATGAAAAATGGGATCTATGAAGAAGGACATATGCAGATATTTCACATAAGGTATTTTTACCACAAACATTAAGACTAATTAGGTAGCCATGGGCATACCAGCAAAAATGCATATGAACCAAGTTAGTAATTTGGGTATTATATTTCATTTTTAAAGCACTTTCTTATCATTTTGTCACAAAATGACACATCTTTTTTGTGTATTAAAATGCACAATATGAGAAATATATGAGGAAAAAAACTCATAATTCTATTTAGGAATACTTTAATATCTTTAATTGCATTTCTAAGAGTGTGAGGTGTAGCTTCTCTCAAAGAGGGAGGGCACCAATAAGTGATAACAAAGGTTACAAACATTTTGGGTGCAGTTTCCATCAATGATGGTGTCAACGATGAAAAGAGTAAACACAGTGAGAGATGATTGCCTTCATTACTAATTTCATTTATTCAAGAAAACTTCCATAACACATTCATGACATCTGTTTGTCATCCCTGTAATCCAAGGCAAAGTCATTTTAATAGTGAAAATGGAGACCCACCTGTCCTATAAAAAGTACATATAAAAATAGACAAATTACTTTTCTGTTAAGCAGGTTGTTTACCATATATATCATCTGGTCCTTCCAACTTCACCGATCGATCGTTCCGTTTCCCTGCTGTCTGGCCCCTTCCCTTTATGTCCTGTTAATTATAATAATATAAACATTTAAATTACCAAGTAAAAAAACATCGATATTTTAACGTTGGAATCGATTCTCAAAATGAAAACATTTAGATAGAAAGAATCAATATTTTAGTATTGATCCGCACATGCCCAAAAATTCCATGCCACTATAATTCTGAAACATCCTACCTGCAATGCAGTTCTGTCTTGGATCTAAGGTATAAGTTCTTCATTGCACCTTCACCAGAATGCAAAGAAATGAGGCACATTGGTATATAGTCCCTGTGTGTGTGTGTTTGTGTGAGTGTTTGTGTGTGTGTGTGTATATATATATATATATATATATATGTGTGTGTGTGTGTGTGTGTGTATTTAAATATATATATATGTATGTATTATGGGCTATATTTATACATAACTATGTTTTAGTTTTACTTTGAGAAACACAAACACCAGGGGAAATGCCTTACTCCGATTGCTTTTCTCTTTCCCAATTTTATGTCGATTCTTTAAATGCAACATTGAAAGCATAAGAAATTTCCTAAAGACGTATAACGGCATTATCCACTGCAGTGCGTGCGCAGGTTTGGAGTAGGTAAGGTAGGTGTCCTAAAAGGTGCAGCGGAGATCTTTGTGGGAATGTGTAGCTATAGTGTTTATGAAAGGAGTGTGAGATGCCATCTGGTATCTTAATTATTCCGGGCTGAAACAAAATGGGAGCGTTTATCTGCATGTAAATAAAGCATGTCCCTGTGACGGGACATTTCCATTTCTGTGCACACAGGAGGCAGATGCACTTTAA
>JAODJW010000002.1:22557560-22568234 GCA_026777045.1 Hyperopisus bebe | reverse complement strand
ATCATCATCATCATCATTCTAAGTATCAGTGGTGTTGTAAAATATATCCCAAGAAAGGTTATTCAGTGGCAACTGGACTGTTCATTCCAGAGGGCCAGTGAAACGTTTTCAAGGAACTAAGCAAGTCCAGGTACCACTGAATAACCTTTCTTGGGATAACCATGACCTGGATGACTGAGAATCTTCACAGACATGTAAAAATATACATACATTTTATTTCACTTGTTTGTTCTGTGTTCTATTTTTTACTAAAAAATAGTTCTATTATAGCGTGGCTCAGTGGCTTGGCACATAGCGTTGTCACTGCACCATTCAGAGAGGTGGGTTCGGGCTCCCCAGTCCTGCACACCCCCCATGTTTGCGTGGGTTTCCATTGGACACTACAGTTTCCTCCCACACTGCAAATCCGGTAGCTACAAGGTTCTTTGTACAATGACATCTGACCAAGTTTGAAAACTTTTTAAACTCACCTGAGGGACTATTGGCAAGACACTTAGCAAATCATAGTAATTAGCTGGGGAAAAAATATAGGCAAGTTTCTTTGTTAACGCACCATGTGCATTTAGGGTATAATTATACTGGCCTCAGTAAGAAGACATACACCACCAGTCACACCTACCCAAAGAAAGATTTGTTTGTACTATTGTCTGCATTTTAGAATAGTTATAAAGACATCAAAACTATAAAATAGTTTATATTAATTATGTGTTGACCGAAAAAGTATTAAACAAAATATTGGGGTGGGGGGCAGCTCTGTGGGTTGGGTCGCCAGTTCAAATCCCGTGACCCCACCATTGGCCCCAGGGACTGGCTGATCCTACTGTCTCCTCTATGCCAGGTTTGTGAGGTGGTCTCCTGGGATGCTTCTCCAGCTGTCCTGAAGGTCTCATGTGTATGCTGAGCACTCATTTTCATTCTTCATTCTCTGATCAAACTCCTCCAAAACATTCACTACTGTATTTCAGTCAGGTGATCTGACACTATCCCTCTTCTTTATAGGTGGCTTGGCGTGTCCAAACTTTTGACTGGTACTGCAGGTAGCGCAGGTACTTACAAACTACAAAACCTTACAAACCTACAAAATCAGAAAAGTTTTTTCATCTGGAAGAAAAGCGATGTGGATTTTTTTATTCTTGTATCATTAGCATCTTCATTCGCTCTGTTTAAGTGATCCAGCAGTTTGAATAAAGATTGTTTTTCACAGTGCTGGGAAGCAACATCAATCAACCAGGCAACCCTAATTTGTCAAGCTGACTAGAGTGCGATGTCTTTTGAATAAAGCAGTCAGCATAGGAAAATATAGATTCTTCTTGAAAGCATTGTTTGTTCCTGTGATTCTCCACTCTTGCCCTGATGACATTTTCAATACTGGTTCCATCTGTGCTCATAATTAATTACACTTGACTAAGCTGTCGATTGACTAAATGACAGCATTGAGGCTGTGAATGGTTGCCCATAATATTCTTTTTTTTTTTTCAACTGCTCCATGAAATTAAAAATAATTTTAAAGTTAATCTAAATTTTACAGTTATTAACCCCTGAACAATTACATGAAGAATTGGGCACTCAGTTATGTGCAGCACTACTGTATATTATTATAAATGGAGTATCATGTCATGAATCACACAAAATACAAATATCTATGTGAACCATTATAAATCTTTTGTTAAAAAGAAAAAGAAATTTCTTTGGAGAACAGTGCTAGCTAAATTTGTCATATGATAATATGTGAAATCTTAAACTGTATCCTTCAACAATAGCAGTGACTTCATTATAAGTTTCATATGTTAGATATTCCTTTTATTTAAGACTTTGATATGAAAAATGTTTTATGTTCTTATTAAATATTACTAGCATGTCCATCTGTTGTAATGTAAAATGCACTGGATTGATTATGTGCTTAAAGCTGGCCTTTTAGCAGGGGGCAGAAAGCCTGCTAATGCCTTTGAATTCTGACATCTCCTCTGCAGCTAAATGGAGAGGCCCTTTCCTGTGCTCACGACAGGGGCGAGCTGATTAGCCAGGCTGCTGATGTCTGCACAAAGATAAACACAAATTAAAGAGCAACTTCTTCTTCAATCAGGTCCAATATAAAAACACACACACACACAAACACACACACAGACACACACATTTTCATGTCGCAGATCATCTCACATTACAGGAAAGTAGCTATGCCACAATAAGAAAGCACGGCCTAATTACTGTAATGAATCTTTCACTGGAAATGCCAAATGAATGGCGCCCAGGTCCCCCCCCCACCCCCCCCAAAAAAAAAAGCTCAGCACAGCCACTCTCCCATAATCCATCATGGTAAACAACACAGCCCTGTGCAGGATTGAATGGTAAGGAGCGCTCAGCCGTAGCTGGGGATTAGTGGCAGAATCTCCAGTTAATTTGTGCAATCCGAGTCACGTTCTTGTTAATATGGTGCAAAGACCGATGATGTCAGATGGAAAAAGAGCAAGTAATGTAATTGGTTCTCCTGTATCCAGGGTTTCCCCTCCAGGATCTGCGCAACTCTGGATAAGCAGTTATAGAAAATTGCAAGTATGTATGGTTCTCTGATACCATAATCAGAAGCTGGTTCTCTGAACCCGCGATACCTACAGCCCTCTGTAACCTTGACCTGGATAAGCAATGGATGGATGGATGGATGGATGGATATTTTATACATCATTTTAGTGCCAGACATTGTGCTATACATTATGTGAAGGCCTAACATGTAATGGGTTCTTTGAAAACAACTTTGCACACCGACTGCACACGGGCAGGTCCTGTTATATGTGACATGAAATGAGGAATCTGATTGCTACAGTTTCCAGGAAAATCTTACCGAGCTGCTGAAAGCCCACATGACTCATACTGCAGCACAGATTCAAAGCACGCTGAGCTTTGGGAGGCTGTATAAATTTTACGCTGATTTTATACCAAATATCTTTTTTTGTTTGTTTTGGTTGTATCTGGGCAAGAATGTAAGACCTCCACAATTCTCTTTGAAAACCAATACACATTAAACTTTGAGAAGCTTCATCTTATGTATGATGATTTATCTTTGGACTAAAAAAACAATCAAATTAAGCATACAGAAGACATTTGGATCCAAATCACAGGAGTATTAAAAGGAGGTGATCCTTTGCTTTTTTTAATGCTATAATGCTTCCTCCATTGCAAATTGTGGCTCCTTGCATTGACTAGCATACTGATTGTATCAGTGTGATAACACACAACAAATATATTTCCTAACCTCATGCTGAAATTTTGGATGACTATTTCACAAGGCTGCTTTTTCCAGGAATACAAATTGATCATTTTTTTTCAATTAAAGGCTCAGCAAGGTATCTTTCCTTCTGTGCTGCAGTGTCATCTGAAGATCATTTCAATCCATTCATTTTTTTTACTCTCACAGCACTTCGATTCTATGCTCACAGTAGCCTGAATGCACCACTCACAAAACTGTGTTTCAGAAATTATTGTTTTGAGTTCTCTTTATTCTAAAACCACTAAATATTTTGGGGGTGATCTGCTCCAAGTTAGCCTTGGCTTCTGTCACTAAATATTTGATTTGTGGTCAGGTGGGCATCCCCGGAGACACAGTCTGACTTTTTAATGTGGTTTTACAAATTCATCTCCAGAACTAGAAAGAAGAGATGCTAGGGAAGATGACAAGCTTTGCCATGCCGTACAGTTGTTTCAGTCAGCATGTAGAGTTGTAGAAATCTTTTTTTTTTTTTTACAGAATCCAGATTCAGTTTGGTAAATAAGCTTTAATGCAGTTTGAAACACACAAAACAACAGTAGCTGACATCATAATATGAGTAAAATCTATTTTCTGTTCGAATCCATTATTCTTCCAACTGTATCCATTGAATCCTTCCATCTTCCAAGGTTGTGGGGTATTTTCTGTTTTTATGCATTCAACATGGCTGAATATTTTTTATCAATAGTACTTTTGCAAATATATATGTTGACCAGTTCATTGTCAGTATATATAAAAGAAAACACTCAAAAATTTATACTGTTTTATATGTTTTAAAATGAGGAAAGCATTCATGCTGTTTAAAAAGGTTTTCATTATTATGTCACAAAATTGCCTGACAGCTAAAAGGAAGAGCCAAAGTCACATCTAAAAGACAGGCCTTTTTATTTACTGCTGCCTCAGGTCTGTATTGAGGTGATACAATATACCTTTAAAATGTCTGACACATTGGCAGCTGAACACTCCTGGTCCCAGTCGCTGCGCTGTCATTTATGTGGAGGCTGCGCTGTGTCGACACCCTGTTAATTACTGTCACACTCTCAACTGGCGTGTAGAAATCCCTCTAAACGCAGGAATAAACAAAATAATAAAGTCATCTGAGAACAGGCCGAGCTGTCAGCCTTCAGAGTTCTAAGGTGTTATGGGTATTAAAACGACGACGACAGCCGTTTGTTGGTTATGGAAGGGAGGACAAAGTGCTTTGCTAGTCACAGTGTTTTTAACGATGTCACTGTGACAGTCTGTGGGTTTTTGAAAAGCCACGCTAGATTGCGTGCCGATGCTTTCTGCCAGCCCTGATGCTGTTTTTATGAAGCTATATCCCAGAGAAGCAGGACATCCACACGAGCAGCTTTGCAGGTCTGGCCACAGAACGCACCAATGCGTTCTCCGGCTTAACACAAAGGACAATGCCTCGTTAACAAACAACTCATTTGGCTTTTGTTTTCTTTATTGCCATCCAAAAATAGGATGTGAATCCACATCAAGACTGATTGCCTTTGCTCCGAATGAAGATTTGAGCATCGCAGCAGGGCCAAAGCGATCATTTACTTCTAATCTTTTCTCTGTCGCCGTTAGCGGGCAAACCTTTCACTCCCTCTCCAGCATGGCTGCAGTGATTCTTTGTGGCCCGATTCAAATCAAAGATGATGGCTTATAATCAGAGGCAAACTGGGACAGCCTCCACACGCCTGTGTCTTTGGCCTGATCTTCACGCTACGGTGACTCTTTTCTTATTTTTACATGGTGTGTCTGAGAGCAGGATGTTAACACATTACCACTCGCCTCCTTTGTCCCCCCTCCACTTTGCACGCTGTTACGCCACCGAAGAATTGCTCCACAGACAGCAAAGTCTAGGGATGAAATGAAGGGGAAGGAGGAGAGAATCCACACTGGGGGTGGGGGTGGGGGGGGGTTGCGGGTGGGACGCCAAGCCACTTGCAGTTCTGACACGTCGAACAAGATCCCAAGGTCAAACAGACAAAGAGCTTCAAGTCCAAGACTTTAGAAACAGTATTACACCTGTTGCATCTTGGCAAACAGCTAAAACCTGCAGTGGACAGTACATCACTGTATTACACTGCACATGTTAAGGCTTGTGGATCACTTCCCTGGAGACATTTCTCATCTTCTGCTTTTCACTTCATAAAACATGTGACACTGGCTTGGCTGCATCTACAGTAGATTAGATGATGGCTTAGATTTTCATCAGTGTCTTAAGTCTGTTCTGCCCATCCAGCTTCTAAATATACAGCTAGAATTAAAAGACGTTTCATTTATGTTTGACGTGAGTTGTTTTAATCAACGGAGCACTCAAAGATTTTAAGGTCCTTCCCCAACCTTAAAATTTTTTTAAACAATGTATGGTAATTATCTAGAATATGATTTAATCAGCACTTTATCCCAACCATCCATCTTCCAGCTAATTATTCTGGACCATTGTGGGGTCAGACTGTCCCAGGAAGATATGGGAACAACCTATAGAAAGATTTGTTTTAATGATGATAAAAAGGCAAAATTTAATAAATGCATCATAATGTCTTTGAACAAAAGTATGGGTCAAACAAAAGACAGTTTTTATCTAAGGGCTCTGTTTTCACGGGATACTAAAACCTTTTCTTCTTAAATGTAGTTTGATATAAGCAAGCAAAAAAAAAAAAAAAACAAAAAAAAAAAAACAATTCACTATATTCCCCCTTATATGTAGCTGAAATATGCCCAGCTGGCAGCTTGATGAAATATTATGGCAGGTTAAAAACACCGGGACTAAAAGTGTTTAATGAGACATAAAGCGTGTTAAAAAAAAAAATGAGATGCAGAATGTCCGAAGAGGGGAAACGAATCAGAAGAATATAATGAAAAGTGGGAAAACACTACTTCTTTAATATAACAATATCATTGCAATTCGGAGTGTCAGATCAGGACTGACACCAACGGAGACTCACTTTCTGACTACTGGTCAGAAACATTTATCAACCACTACTGGCTTCCACAAGCCTATTTTCTTATTTTTGTAATTATTTTTAATTCTGATTCCTAATTGCTATTAGGCTTATTTACAGAATTACTCATCATAGTATTTATAGTCAACAGAGTTTACTGGCTTCTGTTAAAGAGTTTGTTTTATTTCTTGTAATTTACTAAATGAGAAAACAAATGGTAAAATTCATGAGTGACATTCATGAGAAGGGAACATGTGGAGCGGAGTAGCGGTCGGCTGTTGAGGATTCCTGTAACAGTATGGAGCAGCGTCCCTGCCGGGCGCCCTGTAAACTTTCCAGTTCCTGCCGGGTGCCCAGTAAACTTTCCAGTTCCTGCCAGACATCTTGGGTTTCCTTCCAGGAAGAAGCTGGACCTATCCCAGTTTATCGTTTTTGGAATTAGTTGGATTACTGCCATTTCATTTGATTTCCTATATGCTAATATTCAAATTAAACTCAGATTTCTTTATGCATACACAGATGGGCCAAAGCTCCACCGTTTGCCGTTTCCCAGTCTTGTCGCAGTTGTCTTGAAAGCCTTCATCAAATATCATGCCCTCTGTCTTTTACTTTGCTGAATTCAGCATTGAGTTCACTAGGGGACTGCTTTGTAAAAAAAGACTTGAATTTTAATCATTTAGTGAATTATTTAATCATCCCATTGAAAGTAATTTCTGGGTTATTTGCTATAGCCTTCATTTGTGAAAATACCATAAAAAAGCTAACCTAACATGCTTTCCAGCCTGTTTTCTGTATTTGCTATATTTTCCAGTAGTGCATTTTAAAAGTGATTTGTATTTCATTGAACATCCTGTTTTTGTGACAGGCTTGGGCCAATTTCAGCCTGCATGTTACTCTTCCTGATGACCAGGAGGGGGAGACAGACTCAGAAGGCACTTAGCAGACATTTTTCTGATTTTCCCAAGTTCAATGTGTCCCTGGGTTTAACCAATCACAGTCTTTATTGTATGACATCGCTGCATTAATTAAAACCAGTGTTTTCTGTTAAGCGACAAGGTGCACAGATTGGCAAAGTACCCATTTTATTGTGCGTGCCTTTTGTTAGGGGATCGTCATAGATACAAAACACAGGAACATGCTTACCTCCAAAGGCTGTATGGAGCAACGTAAGGACACATCCTTGTTTTATGACAATAATTAATAATAACATAGCTTGAAATGGCAGCCTTCTTATCAGAGGAACAGAGGTTTAGCCTGTTGAGCCACATACTACCCCACGTTTGATGGCTGGAAGCCTTGAGTTTGAAAATGAGAAAACAATGGACCTATGTGATGTCATACAATGGCGACTGTGGTTGGTTAAAGAATTGAAGTGCAAGCCCCTCCCATTTTAACCCAGAGACATATAGAACTAGGCAAAATCAGAATTTTTCAGAATCAGGTTTTTCCACTGTTTCCATTATCAGTGATGGCTGGATGTGCACTGTCTGTTCTGGTTCCATCAGCAATTGATGGTTACCACACTGATAAAAAGTAATTTATGGATATTGTTCCATCCTGATCCATACTGTATATTCAGGGAGCATGACATTCTTTTGAGCAGCATTTGTTTTTCGTTCCCATTTTTAAACTTTTATCTTTCTGTACTATTGTAGTATGAACTGCATGCTGTGACAGATGTCCTGCCTTGACTCTGTATTTCCACTGGTGTGATGACTCAGAGCTCACATGTCACTGGTGTAAAGTAAACAAACCATATTCATTGCATCATTAGAGGGATTTAGGCTGTAATAGTGTTATATGAAATAGATGTTAATTATATGTATTTCAGTTACAAATTCATTAAGTTAGATCTTTCAACAAGCCTTCAGTTGGATCATTTCAGAAACACACTTCACTAAGGATGTGTCCTCACCTTTTAAATGAAACTTGATGGAGGTGTAAACACGCACAGAGCTTTCATTTTGAATTGTGGCACATAAAGCATTGAGAAAAATAAATGTATATATGCAATTTAATTCAAACATCTGGACAGACCAGCTTTTAAAGCAACTGTCTCTATTTTAGCTATGTTTACCTTATAGTAAAAGGCCTTGAATCAGTAAAGTAATGCATATCAAATATAGTAACAATGAGAAGTGTTCAACATCTCAAATTTTACCTTGTTCAAAATGTTTGCCTTGGGTTTTGATGGCAGCATTGCTGGCTCTTGGCATTCTTTCAGCCAGCTTCCAGATGTAGCCACCTGGAATGCTTCTCCAACAGTCTTAAAGGAGTTTCCACGAGTCCTGGGCACAAGTTGACTACCTTGCTCTTACTCTTTGATCCAACTCATCCCAAATCAGCACTATAGGGTTTAGGTGGGGGGCAGCATTCCATCAGTTTCCTTGTTCACAAGATTATACTTACTACATAACCTCAAGGTGTGCTTAAGGTTATATATACAGTACCAGACTTTTGTCTGGTACTGTATATACAAGTACAGACGCTCCTCTACTTTTGATTATCCCAACCAAACTCAAGGTCCGAAAGGCCGTTCGTAACTTGAACTGTTCGTAAGTCATTATTCAACATCATTTAAGGGTATATGCAAGTACAAGGAACTAGGATGCTGGGAGTACGCACGCTAAGCTGCTGCACGGCGGGAGTAGCGGCCAGAAGTCATACTAGGCGGAAATGGCACACAGAAAAAAAAATTGATGTTGCGGACAGGAAACGGGAGCACAATGAACACAATTTGGACTTACAGTCCTCTTCGTTCATGTGTCTGAAAGTTCATAAATTGAAAGTCCGTGAGTAGAGGAGCGTCTGTATAAATGTTGTCAATATGTAATGTCAAAAAACGGTAAGGTTTAGCAAAACATACCAATAAGCTACTGGTCAGTTTATATTCATAAAATGACACTGACTTTTGATGAATTTAATGCAAGTCCAGTTACATTTCTTGACTGAGCTCATAATCATTAGACATACTCTATATCCAAAATCAAAATTAATTCCTGCGTAATGCTAATAAGCACAAGCAATGTACTATAACCTGAAATCTTAGTAAGTGGTTTGGGGCCAAACACTGCAGGTTATACAAATAAATAATACAAAGAAACACACCATGCAAGTAGATAACCTACCCAAGCTGTAAGTGCTCTGGCTGTAACTGAAGATGTTAGATTTATTTTGGGATCCTGTATGCCCCCCCCAGCACTGGATAAACGTTTTACATGCAGCCCCCAGCTTACGAACAAGATTTGTTCTCCGAGTTTGTCTTTAAGTCGGAAAAATAATAATACAATACATAATAACAATAGTAATTATACAGTTATAAATAACTACATACGGTACAGTACTGTACCTCAAACTGATAAACCTCTGAAGCCATGCGATGTTTTCACAAACTATTGTATTTAACACGAATTTGTAATGTAATGGGCTTTGTAGCAGTCCATTCGAAGGTACGAGTTGTCTGTAAGTCAGCCCATCTTAACTTGGGGACCACCTGTATGGTTGAATGTTGAGTTTGTATTTTGGTTTATGCTTGATGGCTAATTCCTGGTAACTGGAAAGGGGCTTGGAACCTGAGTTTCTTTAAAGCTGTCGTTCCGCTGTGTCAGTGATGCTTCAGAGTGAAGCACTGAGACATTTTCAGGTGCGTTGTGGCAGTGCTTCACAGCTCAGAGATGATACCGCAGGTCTCAGGGTTCTGGCTGCACGTTTCTCGTCACCTTTCCACCGGCACCCTGCGTGCTCAGCAGGACGTGCGAGATCAGGAAGGAAGTGGCCATATCTCCCCTTGGCAGAACACGGCAAGGGGCTGCACCCCATCCAGTGTTCTGAGAGGCTACAGGAACATCAGCATCCTGCCTCCGTCCTTTACTACCCCTTTGTTTCTGACACTTTACTCGCTTTCAAGCTCCCCTGGACCCACCCGGTCAGCCAGAATTCCTTCCAGGATCTCCAGCTGATCTCCTTCTTTATGCCATTGCTTTGCATGAGATGTCCTCAGCTGCTCCCTGGCAGCCATGCCCACCAACACCGCTTCACCTTCATTAGGGTGAGAGCCATGAAGACACTGGCACACAGGTACCAGGGCCCAAACAAGACTGCCTACGCCTGATAGCACGCATGCCAGGTAAGCGTTACCTTCTACTCTTCTGCCATTTTTACATCATTAATAAAATTAATTGTTCAAACACAACGGTCTTCTACACTTATGTATTTCTTGTGTGTTATAAATGTTTAAATGTCTATTCATCTATTTATATTAGAATCCATATATTTTTCCTTTTCACTTAAGTTGACCAAATTGCACGATATGTTGATGATTTTCTTTTATAATGCCTGCACTAGTGTTTAATACAATTAAGTGCATTAAGTGCAGTCTAATGGGTATCTAAAGCCGTCACTCCTAGTGACGCAGCGAGTTTGTCTGGAAGCTTCTTCTGGGCCGACTGCTCCTGTCCTGCCCCGTGTTGCGCA
>JAODJW010000002.1:22539510-22555339 GCA_026777045.1 Hyperopisus bebe | reverse complement strand
GCGGCACTCAAAGCCTGAAGGTCGCCCAGAACAGAGAGCAGGGAATCTGTGAGAAACACAGGAAGGAGGGATGGAGGCAGAGAGATGATGGAGGGGTCACTGATACCCACGGATATTCACTCATCAGTAGGATGAGACGCCAACCTTTCATGTGTGGTGGTGCGTCTGAAATAAAAGCATGGCCTGTTTGCAGCTTCTCCTCTCCCAGGGCCGTGGACGTTTTAAGTGCTGCAGTCCTGGCCTTCTTGTACTGCTTAAGAAGCCCATTTTCACGTATTGTTGCCTAGAAATAGAAAGTGTCACTTAGCGGCTGACTTTAGATGACAGAGAAGCAGGTCTGACTTTTTTCAAAGCGCAGCTGTTAAGGGGAGTATGATATCAGCTTACCAAAAGTAGGTTTCGATCTCGGTCTGTTTCCTGCAGCCGCCTTTGTAAATCTTGCATTTCCTTCTTCGCCTGATGGTTCTGTATCGACTGGATCTCCCTGTCACGCTCTCTCTCCCTCTCAGCCTGCCTCTCAAATTGTCTCAGGGTCACCACTGCAGGGAAGGTCAAACACAGAGCAGTACATTATCTGCTCATCACCTTCACGCTTAACAGGGATTATCTAACCAGGCGATCATTTTGGTCTATTTCCTGTCAGTTCTCTAAACACCCAATACATTTTCTGTAATCCACACTAAAATATGATGCAGAAACCATGCTGGTATGTAACACTCATCACATTTTAACATTTTGTTCTGGATAAAATATCTACCAGCTAAACTTATTACATATGAAAAACAAAACATACTAACACTTGCAATCTGTTAAAATAACAATAACTAATGTAATTTTGTACTTTATCAGACATTGAGATATTGTTACAGAAACAAAGGGTGCAACATTTATAACACATCGTCATTAACAAAGTGATAATACACTATATACAGCAACTGCACTTTTGAGAAACAGGACTAATGAATATTAATCAAAGGACTATCACCACTGTGCTTTGTGCCAGATCTCTAAGTACAAATTTATATTCACACAGTAGACACTGTGCTTCAAAGGAACTTACAATGAGGATCAAAGAGCAGGGTCAGACAGTGTCCCTGGACCAGCTGGGGTTAAGGGCCTTGCTCAAGGGTTCAACAACATCACTCTACCAGTCACAGGATTTGAACCTGCGACCTTCTGATGACGGGCAGAGAGTCCTTACCCACAGATTTACACCCACCCCAAGCACTACTGCTAAAGAGAGCATTGCCACAGCTGCGCCTTTTCTCCCTTTTGAGGAATCCAAACTCGCCTACCTGCCTTGGTGTGCTCCCGCCTGGCTGCATTCAGCTGGGCCTCCATCTCTCTAAACTGCTGAGCATACTGGCTCTCTGTCTCTGACAGCTTCTCCTTCAGGACTGGCATAAAAATCCAGATTCAGCAAAGCTAAATATCTACCACTTCGGCAAAGTAAAGTTATGCAGCAGAAAGAGACTTTAAATGGAAACGTTGCAGGAATTCCACAAGCAGATACGCTCATCCACTTATTCCAAAATAACCAGCATCCATTAATAAACTCTCTGTACATATAAGGTAGACCTTCGGTGAGTCATTTCAGCGTGGCTACAGCAGGATCCTCGACATGTGGTCCGGACGGCCTCCCCCTCACCTCGGGCACTCTGCTCCTCTTGGCTGCTGAGCTCGGCACGGAGCTGGGCTATGCTCTCCGTCAGCTCCTCCAGCTCCCGCTGCGCCTCCTGCAGCCTCCGCCCAGACTCCGCGGCCTCCCCGCGGCTCTGCTGCTGTGCTGCCTTCAGCTGCCTCAGATCAGACTCAACTAGGAGAGAAAAGGTGGCAACCGGTGCTGTAAATTAGCCTCTCAGAACAACGCAGCAAATGCTAATTCCGGATAAACCGATGTAAATTTTCAGAATTTAGAATTTAATGCTTTTATTGCCATTGTACAGAGAGGAAGTACAAAAAAAAAAAAACATTCTGCCTGGTGCGAGACACACACAGACATACATAAATGAACAGTAAGCCTGTTGTCAGAGCACAGGGTCAGCCGTTTACCAGGAACCCCCGGAGCAGTCTCAGGGATTAAGGGCCTTGCTCAAGGGCCCAACAGTGATATGATTATTGTGCCGGTCATGAGATTTGAACCAATGACCTTCTGGACTCAGGCATAGATTTCTAACCCAAAGAGTGAGACACCAGCCCTTTAGCAAACTCACAGGTTATGGCTAGAAAACAGTCCCGGGCAAATATCATAGTACATCTCACTTATTAGTTTGTCTAGGTCTGCCACGTGTATTATAAACCCTTCCCTTTTCCCACTTATCCGGAAAAAGGTCCCGGTGAGACTGGAGAGTATCCCAGAAAATTGCCAGCCGGAGGCAGAGGACACAACCCATAGCAGGGCACACAATTATTACTATGCAGAATTTAGAGAGACCAGCTTACCAAACCACACATTTTTAAGGAAGCCCATCTGAACACAGGGAGAGTATACACACACACACACACACACATAAGTGGCAGGAAGCACACTGACCATACTACTCAAGAAATATACGTGATATGCTGGGCAGCTGTGGAATATTTCAAATCATAGTCAAATTCTGAAAAGAAAGAAACAAAATTTAATACCTCCATTCACCTGACTGAATTAGTATGCACTGAAGATGATTCTCGCAGTGGCCTGCGTTCTGTTCACTGTAATTGAATACTTTGAGGTGACATTAAAGATTTATAACTTGACTTTCAAAACAGCAATACTGACTGATGCCATTGTACCATTTTGACATTTAGAAAATCATAAAAAATGTTACAGCAGAAAAAGCAAATACAAAAAGTACCAGAAAAAAATCAAAGCACAAGACAACCATGTCTTTTTGATATAGAAATCTTGACCTCCTCGATTTCATTTTCTTCAGACAGTTCTATTATTGAAAAGACCTTAGATTACAATCAAATATATGATCTAAGTTTGGAAGACAAAATAAATCTTTTAACTGCTAATACCGACCAGTGTCGGGGGGGATGGGGGGCTGGAACCTATCCCAGGCAGCATAAGGCTGGGGTACACCCTGGACAGGATGCCAGTGAAATAAACAGGAATTACTGAAATTACATCAGAAATAATATGGTCAAAATATGCCATTATTAATCTTGTCATCCATCCTCCAAACGCTTACCCAGTATGGGAGGTGGGGAGTGGGACATATCCATGATAATATAGGGCGCTAGGTAGAACACACACACTGACACATGATCTGAGGGTGGCAGTGTGCCAATCAGGAATCAGGTCAGTCCAGACCATTACCTAATCTGCTGTGACATATAATCCCTCCAGCATGTCCTGGGTCTGCCCTGGGGCCGCTGCCCAGAGGGACATGCACGGAGGAACTCCCTTGAAAGACGACTGCACTGCCTCAAATGACTGCTCCTGATAAGGAGTGGGCTCTGTTTGAGTTGCTTGCCTCTAGTATCTTTAAGCTTCTGATCCTGTCACAGACAGTGAAGCCCAAAACCTAGCTGTGAAACTGAAACTTCATTCTGGCTACTTGCACTGACGACATTGTCCTCTCATTACCTACAGCACATAGGTTAGGATACGACAGCCTGCTCAATGCCTACAAAAGTGCAGCTGCCAAAACGATCCACTCATGATCCCAAGGTACTTAAACTCCTTCTCTAAGAGCAGACTTTCCCCCTTTGCCAGAGGCTAACACCCAACATTAAATTAAACCTTTCATTTTGTGCCAAGTGTGCAGACAAAATGTACTATATTCATGCAGAGACTGGGGCACTCAGCTCTGTCTTCTCCGATTCAGTAGATCACACATACACTGTTAGCATATTCCCATAAACCTTCACAAGACTAAGCAAGAGAGGAGTCAGTCCAATATCTCACAGCCAGGCCAGAGTCTGCATCACTCCTCCTGAAATCTAGGTCACCATCAAATGGTGTCTTCCACCTAGCATGCTGGTATAGACTGTCCAAGGAAGGTTAATCAATTAATGGGTTTATAGCTCCTCAAAATGTTACTTCTAGAACTTCACAATATCTCGAGAGTTAGTCAGCATTTTGCCACTCCTGGCTAAGCAAGGTAATGCTTCCCCTTCTTAAGGTACTTTGCTAAAATATCTTTGAAGTTATCCTACAGTCTCTCTCCGCGACCTCTCCAAACTGCTCCAAAGGACAAGCTTTTGCCTCTGCGACAGCCTTCTGAACTGTAGATACCCTTTAGATGTCTCAGGAGAACCCCATGCAATCACTGCCCTGACGACCTCCTTTTTCAGATGACAGCTTCTCTCACCACTGGTGTCCACCGGCAGGTCCTGGGGTTACCACCATGAAAGGTGACAACTGTCTGCAGACCGCAGTTCTTTACAGCTGCTGTGACGATTGCGGCATTCCCATCAGATTCAATGTCCTCAACCTCACTCAGCATGTGGGAGAAGTTTTTTTTCCGGAGGTACGAGTCAAATTCTCCCCGCAAGTAAGCCTCTGTCAGATCAATTGGGCCCGCATTTAGCCAAAGCTTCAACACTCTCTTTACCCTAGGGTCCGAAATACATACCCTCAAACCTTAACATAACTACAAGTCAATCATTGAACAAGGGTGCTCTGATACCATATACAGTTTTGAGCATCCTTGGATTTAAACAGGGTGTTTGTTACGGGTAGTCATATTATTGTTATTATTATTACTGCTTACTGGTGAATTTCACCAAAAGCAATCATTAGACCCAACTGAATAAATGGTTAAGTGCTATGCTGAAGATCACGCTTCAGTTGTACTGCCCTAAATTACAAATCAGTTTATGAGTCAGTTTCCTTACTGAGCTCCTACCAACTGCGCGGGAGCACAATACAGAAACGGTGAGCATCAGAAAATCAGAAATCCTTCTGCCCTTTGACCCTAAGGATGTAAACTCTGCAGTAAGCGCCCGCTGATGAAGCAAAGCAGGAACGTACACTGTTGGCGCGCCTCGCTAAGTGCTGCCTCAATGAGAATGGGAGTCCGCTTGAGTTCCTGAATGAGCCGCTCCCTCTCTGTACTCATGCACGCCAGCTCCGCCTCCAGGTTGTTAGAGGAAGACCTACGGGAAGAAGAATCCAGTGACTCACGGTCAGGGCTCTTCATGGGAGCCACCGGCAGGCCGAGCAGGATTACAGCCAATCAGAAATACCTTGCAGTACAAGGCTGCGTCTGTTTCATAGAAACCTGCACCTTCCTCAAAGCTTCCTTCCTCATTAACAGTCCTGTTAATAAAATGAGAGGCAGACATTAAGCCTGAGTTAATTAGTCAGGATATGTTTAAGAGATGCAGTTGGGTTCTATATCACATTTTTTTCCATACAGCAAACTCAATAAAGCTTTTGTACTTTCACAACATTGTGATTTTGTATATGTAGCATTTCATGCCATTATTATTTTATGAAGGTTGCATGCACAGCAAAAGAATTCTCCTGCGACTCACCTTGGATGGTATCTACTCTGCTTTTAGCGAAAGTAAGCCTCTGGCCCAGAGTGAAGAGATGAGACAGAGCAGTCCGCACCTCTGTCCCTTTGGCTTCAAAAACTAAACTGAACCTATTCAGAAGAGGAAAGTCACTCATTTAGCTATTTAATTTATCATCATCAAGAATACTAAAAAACATCAAGACTAGTTATAAAACATATACATTCATTAAAGCTGGAAGGAATTAGAGACAAATAAAATTGTTTTGTTTTTTTTTTACTTAAAGATATGTTAAGATAAGTTGCCCAAATATTGAACAGTCTTTCCTTAACTTTTCTCATCATATAAATGAACGTGAGGCAATATTTAACCTTGTAATGTCATCCAGGACTTTCTTAAAAGATGCTCCTGCCTCAAGACCAGATTCTCTCAGCTTCACATTTTCATCTTGAATTCGAGCCAACTCCTGTTCCACACTCTGCAAGGAATGCCCACAGGTCCACACTTAGGCTAATGCTCTATTTGACATGATGGTATTTCACCAATTAACATAAGGAAGGTATCCAAAAACAACCTGCCTCAGAATATTAGCTAAAATAAAACTGGCATGTATGAGGGAAGCTTTGTTAAATTAGGCAGTATCAGATATGCAGGAAAAAGCACATGCAGGTGTGACCCAAAAAATTTCAGACGAGACAGGAACAGAATTACAATTGTGTCTCAACACATACTCTTCTAAGAACAGAAGCCTAGTCTCCAAAATGCTCTTCATGCCAGAACTGCTTCCCCACACACTCACCTGCTTCCCAACTCTTTCCAAGTCTAGCTCAGCATTTTTGTCCAGTAGGCTGTGTTGGAGGACACTGGTCTGACAGGTCCGCTGCTTCAACTCCTCTTGCAACGTTGAAATCTACACATCAACTGTTTGTTAACAGTATACCAGTAAAGTTGGGGGGTGGGTAATCCACAAAGTAAGATTTCTCAGTTGGCTGTGATAACCCAAGCTGTCACGACTGTCCAATAAAAGTTTAGGTAAGGAGCATTCCTATTGGACAATCATGAATTCTCCTAACTTAAGTTAAATCAAATCAAATCACTTTTATTGTCACGTCACTTGTTACCAGTACACAGGTACTATACATGTGAGTAAAATGCTTGTGTGCAAAGCCTCTCGAAGCAGCCGTATTGAGACATGGATTAACGATCAAAATATAAGTATAAACACATAACACATGACATTTGATAAATCAGTTAACCTAGCTAACTGAATAATCCTGGGGGGTATTCAACATAGCCAGATTTTTTCATTAGCCAGATAACTTAAATAAAATGTAAGGACTGTCCAATAGGAATGTCACTTATCTCCCTTCTTACTGGACAGTTTTCACGGTTGGCTTAAGTTGTCCAGTTAACTGGAAAATTCTGCTTCATGGAACACCCCTCCCCTACTTCCCCCAAGTCGATACTTTTTCTGTTTATAGGGTTATAAACAAACAGACAGTGACTGCTTACAGTAGTGACCAGCTCGTGTTTCTCTGCTCGTTGCTGGATGTCCTTTGAGCGAAGCTGCACCAATAATGCGAACACTTTCTCTCTCCAGCAACGCAGCACTTTATGACCCTTACAGCTAGTTTTCGATAGAGGATCTAACGAGATCTATCAAGAAGAAAATAGAAGGTTAAATGAAGGCCTTTGGTGTTTCTCAACAACAAAAATGCAATGGTTGTACTTGTGGCCTTGGCAAGACCGGTCTTGCTATCTTGCCCCCCAACAATGAACTTGGGGTGCAGTGAATCATGAGTTTGGTCTCGTTTGGCGAGGATGCAACTAATGTACCCTTGATATTTGGGGGAGGGAAAGAACTACAGGGATTTTTACAGTCCGCTGTACTTCTGTTCTTAGTATTAGAGCTGGTCTTTGGCGATGGAAGATGATACAAAACAAGGACATGAGAACACAAGTACGGTTAGGTATGCATATTGAGAAACACCCCTTGCAAATGCACTTATCATTTGACCAAGCCCATAATGTTGACATTACACCAACAATGCTTACCTTCTCCTCCATCTCCTTCTCCTGCATCTCCAGTATTTCATTTAGAGAGTTCAGTCTTACAGTTAGGAGCTCTACTGTCACCTGCAAAGACTCCTTCTGCTTTTCCAGTTTCTGCAAATAAAAACAATTCACTGTTCTGATACAGAGGCATGAACAATAAGAGTTCAATTTACCAGAATTCAAGATTTACAAATGCTGGCATACCTCAACAACAGCAGGCAGCTTTTCCTCCTCACATTTTTCTGGAGTAACCTGCCCGATGTAATTTCTCAGACTCTGCAGTGTGGCTGACTGAACATCAAAGGCATTCTCCAATTTGCTGCATGGACATCAGATGCCAACGTGTTACACTGAAGCACAAGCAATTTTCCATGCAAGTGCAATTTATTTGAGGACTATTAAGGTGTAAGAAGATTCAACAGTGCAGCAAGCAGGTACCTTATTAGACAGTTGGTAATGAGAACTTCAACAGCACACCTACCTTCATGTCATTATCTTCACTGCTCGAGGGCATCAATTGCTATGCAACAGTACACAGGAACTCGGGACATTCAGAAATCTGGGTAGATTGAGGCTTTCTTAACTAGCCAGGTCTACTGCAGTTGTGGCTGGTGATGTATACAAATATATACCTCAACTCCTCTCTCAGCCTCTCCTGCTCCTCACACGCCTGCTGCAAGCTACTCTCCAGCCGGACCACCTCTAGCCTAGAGCTATTAAGTTTGTCCTGCAGGTTGCTACAGGCTTCTTTTAGGTCCGACACCTCAGTCTGGTGCATCGTAGACAATTCCAGCAGCTGTAAGAAAACAGCGGCAGTGAAATGGACAACCACAAGAAGACATTACTAAATATCTGAACTCCAATTAGCACCAAATAGACCAAACATATAGTTATACTGTGATTTATTTAACCTCTTCCCAGTTTAACTGTGACCCTGTACTAACAGTTCCATGCAGAAACCCTTGTGTTGACACTAGTGTGAGGGTGCTAGGATTTTTCTTAAAATTCCTAGTTTTTAAGGATATATGAGGCATTTTACCTTACCTTGCAGAAAAGATTAATGGTGGAGCTCCCCTGACTCAATAGCAAAGGAGAGATGTTATTCTGAAAATGTTTTATTTACAAAAACATCCAAAAGAAACTCCTGACTCTACAGCGTGCTGGGGGAGATCTTTTATCACACTGTTCTCATTGTGTTATCATCCATTGTCCTGAAATGGTCAATTCTAAGAACACGTCTACATCCATCTAGGTATTAGTAAAGCCTAACTAAGAAAACTATGACATTTTTCTGGCCAAAACCTCATAGCAGATGTTTTTGGCTTCGGTAAGCCACAGAGAAACCCAATCACTAGCAGAAGTCAGCGCTCGGCTGGCCGTTATGGATGGTTCCATATGTTCTCCAAGGGTCGTGCTCCTTTGTTCTATTAAAGTTTGTGTCACTGTTGATGCATTGCTACCATTTTGTTGCTCACTGCAACCTCCTCAAGAATATAGTCTTAGGTTTGAATTTCATTTTCCCAGATACAGTGCATGAGCTAAACAGTAAATGATTACGGCCATAGAGACATACCCTCAGTTTCCTTTTGTGTGCCAGATGGATATTGTGTTTGGTTATAGGTTCAATAATGCATCAAAATTGAAAGCAGAATCAAATTAGTTTAAAAGCACATAAAAAAGATCCACGATATGTCTGTCTTATTCAGTGTTAGAGGAGGATAGAAAACCAGTTACCAACTTCACAGATTTAGGAGGCTATTTTGGAGGAACCTAACATATCATGGAATATAGATTACAGAAGCAAAGTAAATTGTTACCAGCCAACAAAAATAATGTCAAATTTGCAAACACAAGTTTGTCCTGATGCCATTGTATCAGACAGCCTAGGTAATGAAACCCTTTTCCTGCTTCCCCAGAATTCATTAGGAACAATTACAACAACATTACATTTATTTCTCCCCTGTCCTTCACAAATGGTATATGGATGGTCCTGTGGCAAGAACACAGGAAGGTATTTTATGGGTGAAGGTAAGCATTCTGATTTAAACAAACTATGCTGGCAAGTCATTTTATCTGGGCTGACAACAGAAAACTCTGAAAGTATTGTGCAGAAGACACTTTAGGTGAAGGTACCAGCATCATTCCAGATAATGATAAATACACGGTAGGACACCTTGGCTTTAGATAAGCTCAGATCTAATTTCAGAGATTCACCAATTCTATATTTGGATCGGTATCGGCACCAATCCATACATATTAGACGTATCGGCTATATGTGACCAATCTATGTCTGATACTGATTTAGTTTTTGGCAGTTTTTAAACAGCTCGTATTTCTTGTTAAATCGATTTGTGCAATCAATGGCACAACGGTTTTTCCCTATTAGATATGTTTTTTGTGACATTCAAGCTGAACGCTAACGCTGTTTTTTTGCCTGTTGTGACATCATGTGCATACACTTTGCAGTAAGAACAGCTCAGATTAAAGCGTGAGGATCTGGGATTTTTTTTTACACTTGAAGCAACAACTAGTAGCACGGCAATTTGCAATTTTTGTAATAAAGTTTTGAGAGGTGGAAGGAGCATTTAGTGGCAAATCTCACTAAACAAAATGCACAAACTTGTGCAAGACAATGCAAGTAATATGAAAAAAGCAATGGCTGATTTGAGAGTCACTAGCTTGGACTGTTTTGTGCACTTGCTACAGCTCATGATACACTTCTTTGCTATAGAAGCCCATTGTGCAAGTGATGTTGTTGCCAGTGGGAGAAAAATTGTGGGGCATTTTAAGCAATCGCCATTTGCGTATACTCTCTTGGAAGATATTCAAATTGAACTGCAAATGCCTCAAAAATGCTTAAAAGAAGATGTACAAACAAGGTGGAACACAATGTTATGTATGTTTCTAGTAGCCTAATTTAAGAATTTAAGAATTTTTGCCGTACATTTTTTATTTGCGTTTACTAGTTTAAAAATAAGATAATTTTTATTATATTGAAATATTAAAGCAAAAAGAGCTCTTTTATCGGAATCTGTATCATTATCAGCAGTTGTGTATCAGAACTGAAAAAATGTAGATCAGCCCATCCCTATTCCATTTTTCTTTAAACAAAGTAATTAAATCACCTTAAATTACCTAGCAGATTCTAATTAAATGCAGTTTCTGAAATTTGTAGATAGATACTTGGGTTATAGCCCATGCCTGCAATTAAATTACATGAAGGGATTACGCGTGGGAGTATAGTGACGCAATGTGGAACAGCTTTTAGACAGCAATAGATTGGTGCTTTTCAGGCTGTCAGTCTCCTGAAAACTGCCTGAACGCTTAGGTCACCAAGATCTGCAAATCATTTTCACAACTATAAAAATGTGATCTACCGAAAATTTGTCCCAAATTACTCTGTGCTCAGAGCCAGTCAATTTCCTAGCAACTCACATGATAAAATGCAGCTGAAAGCTATTTTTTCTGAATGCTTACTGATTCCAGCCATCCTTGAATTTCTTTGTTTTCACAGAAACAAAGAACTAGAGTCCTTACAGCACCTAGATCTGCCATATTACCTGGAATTTGGTTCACTTAAGGTTATTAGATGACGATTGTTACACTAAAATATCACGGGCAAAGGTACCATCAGAATAAAGGCCTACAACAATCAGAAACAAACGGCTGGCAGTGCCTTTTAGTAAACTGGTCAGGAAGGGACATATAGTAAGTGCCAAGACCTACTGAATGCACATATACCTCGAGACCTCAAAGCCTTCTCGTATTGTTTAATCCCCCTATGTCCCCATACATTACATAAGAATTTTCCTCAACCATTAAAATAATCAGTACAAGCTAAAATTGGAGAACTACACTAACCCCCTATCCCTACAGATGCATTAAAAACATTTAATTATGACTAGTTATAAGCACTTACTCAATACGTCAATTACAGCTAGGGTTGCAATGGGGCAGTAAATTTCTGGAAACTTTCCAGAAACTTTCCATTCCCTGAGAAGTTAAGCTGGGGAATTTTGGAAATATTCCAAGTTAGAGTCTTTCCATGGGAATAACCATAAATATATGGGAATAAACTGACAATTCCTAGAATTTTGCAACCCTAGTTACAACATGTGAACCCCAGAAAATGCTTTAAATCTGACCTCAGACTTCCACTTCTTCTGTGCCTCTGAAAATTCCTCCTTGATTTTAAGCATCTCCAGCTTCCCAGCTGCGTGCTTCTCCTGCCTCTCAAATTCCATTTCAGTCTTCAGTGCATGGGCTTCCATCCTGCTCCTCTCCAACTGTTCTTCCAGCCTCTCTCGCTCCTCCCGTCTTTCCTTCTTCAAGTGTTTTAGCTATATCGAGAAACATAATTTCAAAGATTAAAAATAAACATAACCACCAACATATACAAGTGCCTAATATACAACTACAGGTATACAGTGCGCCTTACCTCTAAAGACAGTCTATCCTGTTCCGATCTGGTCTGATTCAGTTCAGCTACAGACTGGCCCAGTTCAGTCTTGGTGCGACACAATTCTGAATGGGCCTTTTGCAATTCACTGCTCTGCCTAAACACAAAACAGAATATATCACATTTGTTTTTTTGTACTTTGTTAATTATCTATCATGTAAAACCGTACCTGTTAAGAGTACTGTCCTGATCCCGAATCTCCTCCCTCTGCCTGCCTGACACCTCCTTTAGGGCTTCCAGCTGCCCCCTCAATCTCTCCACCTCAGCCTTCAGTCTCTCTGTCTCCAGCCTCCATTCCGCCTTCATACGGCTGCTGCATGACTGCGTACTTTCAGAGCCTGATCTAAAATGCACATCCATGAATCCAGGATGAACTATTAGTGACAAAGGCAGTGAATGTGCATCCAGTAGTGGTAGAAAATGGCACAATACCCAGTTCGGTGTTATTTTGATATGTATTGCGATTTTTTTTTTTTTTAGTAGTTTTTGCTGAAGAGCATTTCAGGTCTATGTTTAAAGGGCAGCTGGATATGCTGCTTTTTGCTGCATCTTCCTAATCAGATTACTAATTAGAGGACTGACTGGCTGAAGAATTCTCTCCCTTTTATTTGAACAGCTGACCTAAATGTTTTCCCAAACACCTGCGTACACCTGGACCCTATGCAGATACCACAACGCACAATGAATTGAATGAATACATTTCTGGACACAAGCGAAACCTAAATTAATAAGTAGATGTTCAACATAATTACAGTAACCTATGTTTAAATCGATATAAAAAAAAACTATTGTTAAGTATCGTGGCCATCTAAAAATCACCATTTGTAATTGAATCAATTTCCCACCCACCCATAGCCTCCAGAACATCTAGTGGATAACTGGGTGTTTGTTATATTTCACATTATATTTAAATCAAGTGCACATTACTACAAGTAACAAACCATTCCAAAGGCATTAATAGTTTAATCAGATTAAGTATTGCTTCAATAAGTGCATTATTCCCTCAGCCACACATCTATCCCAGCACAGACTCAGCACTCTGACGCGAAGCTTTACACCCCTATGTGAGTCTCATAGGAGAGAAAGATGGGATAAGTGAGAATTATGAAGTACTTTGGACTGAGAGAGTAAACCGGAGTACCTGCAGGAGAAACATGCAAACAGAAGTGCACATAAACTCTACACTCACTGAGAAGAGGAGTGATTTCCATCAACCTCAGAGGGGTCAGGTTCTTCTGCAAAGTGGTCTGATCTTCCATATCAAGGCCATAGCCATGAAGTCAACATAGGGGGAGGGGCAAGGCCTCAAATATAATATATATTGAGGGAACAATGTGAGCACATCTAAATATTGGGGGGGACATGTCCCCCCAATATATAATTACGACCTTGTTCCATACGTACCTAGACCTTGGTATAACTGGTTCTGGGAGATGTTCCATATGTACCTAGACCTTGTTATAACTGGTTTTGGAAGATATTCCATACGTACCTAGACCTTGTCATAACTGGTTCTGGGAGATGTTCATTTTGTCCCCCAGAAAGGCTCCCATGCAACTGCATCATCCTTTGATTTTCTCGTCGCAGTTCCAAAATCTCTTGCTTTGCTTCAGCAATTGCAATCCAAGGATTGTTGGGGCCAGGGCCCACAGAGGTTGTTTCGCCAGGGTTTATCCTCCTTGGACTCTGCTCTGCTGTCGCCGCAGTAGAGGCAGATTTGGGGTAAAGGGTGAAATGCAAGGGAGTCAGCAGGTCCCGCTGCGCTGGCCCTGTCGACAGATACAGGGACCAAGATCACATGATGTTTCGATTACACTCAAGCACAATGTATTAAGAATGTCCAGTTTTCAATGGTTAAATTAAAGACACAAAAATATCCGAAAGCTCTGCCAGCTGTCTTTGTCAATTTGTTATAAACTAGATGCTTTGTAGTAATTTATAATTAATAATAAAAACTAATATTACATATTTTGGATACAATATTACGTTTATTATTCTGAAGATTTTTTATGGTTCTGTGTATCAAGTAAATTAAACATTTTTATATAAAACATTTTCCCTCTGTATGTAATGCAAAACAACATTATTTTTCTTTAATTACGGAATGATACAAGCTTTGTATGTGTATTCTTCTAATTCAGGTTACATTTAAAACACCATCCCTCCTTAAAAAACAGTAGCTGCCTCTGTATTTCTTAGTTCTGGTGATTTTCACAAGTGCCCCGTCTTGAGTAGTAATGTACACTACGGCACACGTGACCGATCCCTGGAGGCTCGCGAAGCACCTTGGCAACAAACGTCAACGCTACCCTGTTCACGAAATCTAATTAGCTACACAGAAATACCAAGGGTACTAGCCAGAAATTAGGAAACAGATTATATATAAAGCATTAAACCGATCCGGCATAATACTGATAACGGCGCATTTGTTTACTTGCAACACCCGATGTCAGGAAATCCGCCGGTGCAGTTAACTTTTCTTCCATAGTACACGTAGTTGATAATTCGCTTATTGGCTAAAGCAACACTAGCTAAGGTTCGTTCCGTTTTAATTAAAAATCCTGAAACTGTAAACTGCAATCAATACGATAGAATAAATTAAAGACTCTTTTATTTGGCGTTCTGATTCATTTGTTACCTATATATAAAATGTAACAACTATTTCGCTAAAAAGTTTCACACTCCCCATAAAAATCAACGGAGTGGACGCGCTTTAGTTTTGAAAACACAACTGCATAACGTAAAAACACTTCCGGTAACGTATCCAATCCGTCTTTGCGTATTAACTAAGCGGAAATCCATACTGGATTTTCATTGGCTCACGCCTGAGAGAGAAAATGTGGGCCTATCTCGGTTCTCCTTATTGATAAAGTAATGACGCAGCTCACGGTTAGAAGTAAAATTTGGACTAAATTAGTAGGAATAACTATTTCAAGCGTTTCAACTAGACCATTTTACCACTACCAGATTTTTTTGATAAATATAGTTTTTACTTAGCTAAATTG
Source organism: Hyperopisus bebe (assembly GCA_026777045.1). Taxonomy (NCBI): domain Eukaryota; kingdom Metazoa; phylum Chordata; class Actinopteri; order Osteoglossiformes; family Mormyridae; genus Hyperopisus; species Hyperopisus bebe. The sequence continues at coordinate 22,540,369 of JAODJW010000002.1, read as the reverse complement.
CATTTCGGTGTTGTAAAAGCAGAATTCTGCAATTAGATGCAGAATTTAGTTTGTTTATATTAATATTCTATATTTCATCACAATGAGTGCATTACAGTGCAGTCCTTAAGTATTCAAACAGTGACACATTTTAATAATCATTATTTTTAGCTATTTTTGGTGGAGGGTTGAGTTAAAATAGATGTTATTCCTGTGCAATTCACCCAATATAGCTGTCCATGACCTTAAGTTAAACCTGACATTCTGCACTTTAAGCATATACTGATTGTTTCATTTCAGTCCACTGTGATGGATTTTTAAAATAAATGTCATTCTACAAATACTTACAGACTGCTCCATAAATGGCTGATCTACCACAGGTCAGCTCTCAGATACTATATACCTGTCAAAGTAATGCATTTGTAACCCTGAAGCCACTTATCTATAATTAATAAAACAATAAGGAATCTTACCTTCCATTTTCCCATAGCTTATCTTGGACAGACACCAGGGGAAACAGAGAAGCTGAGTCAGCTGCCTGTCTTTGACCTGCAGGGTAGCCAGTGGAAACCCTGAGCACTGACCGAACACAGAAACTCCACATGCAGAGCAGGGGTCTCCTAATTCTGGAGGTGCAGGACAACAGAGCTTCCCACCGTGGCAGACCTCAAACCATACAGTCACGCCAATTAAAGATATTACAGTGAACTGCTATTCTTTCAAGCAGAAAGATTTTACAGCTAAGTTAATTCATATGCTGAAATCACAGACACCATAAATATTGTAACATAACATCCATATAGTAAATCATCCATATAGTTAATAAATGATTTATGTCTTTCTCCTTATGTATAGCATACATATACTGTATATATCACAT
>JAODJW010000002.1:22513630-22533874 GCA_026777045.1 Hyperopisus bebe | reverse complement strand
TCCCATTTCCTGGCCCTGCCCATACCCCCCCCCCTCCCCACACACACCCCCCATCTTAGTTTTGGGGCCTCCAACAACAAACAGAAAACCATGCAAAAGGAAACGAGCTTGTCATAATCAGAGAGGTACTCTCACACAAAAAGACGCAAAGAAGCAATCCTTTAAACGTCATTCCCTAAATTGGAAATATGCTTTTCCTGCGGATGGACGGCGGCGCTGGACGTCGGGATAATCCACAGTAATCCATGTGGCACCTCCGACGCTGATGAGGATGAGGATGCCGGAGATTCACAGATGGGCGATCACTGCTATAGGCATGACGCTTCCCCCTAGTGAAAGACGGAAATCCGGACGGCTAACAGGCTAACGCTGTGCCCGGCAGCTAAGAGGTAGCCTCACCACACCATTAGCCCCTCCTGTCGTGATACAGTTGCCCTTTCCTCTCTGCATTGTTATACGGGAAGCAGATGGAGGCCTTGTAGGTGGGACACTCTGGATTCTGCTCCTGGGGAGTAAAAAATAATCAAGTGGAAATTAAAACTGAGGGAGCATATGAATATCTTCTACTCTGTAGGATTGCTAATATCAGCATTTGATGGTGATAAATGCCCATATGTGGCCCATGGCACTGGCCTGTGTGACTAATCAAATCGCTCACTCACAGAAAACATTCTATTTCTTAAATTTAAAAATTGCATCTAAATGTTTCATTAATTTTATTCATTTATGCTGTCTCTCTCTGTCAATTTTACCCATGCATGAACATGCAATTTCCTAGTTTTGAAATAAATAGCACCATATGAAAAATAACTATCTCATTTGGTATGATTTGGTGAAAGTGCAGTACTAAATCTATCAGTATTACAATCCTGAGTTCACTTAAACACGGGGTAAAGAGAGTCTCTTTCATTATCGGCTCTGATATCGTATCATTTCTAATGGATTTCCAAAGCTGTTTAAATCACTTAGACCCTAAAATCCAAGGCTGTTGAACTATTGTCTGATAACAATGATTTTTAAAAAGTGAATATTGAACTAATAATCAGAAGAATTTAAAGTGTTAACGCTTAGAGTGCTGAGAGTCCTTGAGAAAAAATGTTGACACGTTACCATCTGTACAATGAAGGAAATTACATTCCTCCTTGAAATCATATAAAGTACCTGCCCAGGAAATGCACTTGTACCTAGAGTGATGGAGGTCAGAGGTCAAAGGGCACCATCTGCATGCTCCATCACAGCTGAGTGAAGGTAGGCCTTCACTGACCCGGTCCCAGTCATAAAAATCATCCTTCTGGTCACACAAACAGCAATCCCAGTGCCAAGAGCTAAAGTCGTGTAATGACAAAAGGTGACGGCAAAGAGCATGCGATTGATTTTCACTGGAGAGAAGGAAAGCAGGGCCTTAAAGCCCATGCTGGCACCAAGAACAAAAGTGGATTGGCTGCTAGGCAGTGCTTTCAGTCCAGGCTGGTCACCCTTTGTTTAAATGTTTTACCTGAATATGGGGCGACTGCACCACCATATGGCTCACTGCAGGTTTACCCTTAATTGTTTGACAGGTTAGAAATGCTGGGAACCCAACTGCTCATTGTGAAACTCAGTGTCTGGATATTTACCTTGTTTGAAACAATAAAGAATAAATCAACTTGATACTATTGTGCACTAGAATTGCATTATAAAAATAAACAAAAAAAGCCATTCAAGTGGAAACTCAGCGACACTGTCTTTAAAAAAAAGCTTCAGAAAGACATTCTGTGTTTTTGAATGATAAGAAAATGTTATATTTGTCATACATAGTTTTTTGTAACAATCTGACATCGGTCGGTAAAATATGATGCCTACATTGAATGTAAAGAATCACATTAAAGCAGAAAGGGTTTCCACCACCATCCAGAAAATATGTAGTAATATCTGCACTTGTTTGTGTGCCCTTGAATAAATAAAAATAAAACAACATTGCCATTCATATTTATAAATGTATACAGTGAAGAAATAGCAAAAGCAAAAAAGAGTGTTTGAATACATTATATCATTTGTGAGAAAAATAGGATGGAATATTTCATTGTAAACCTTAGTAAAGGCCTTGACACAAAGTACAAATATTCAGCTTTAAGATCAACGCAAGAGCTTGGATTGCGGCAGAAGGTAAATGGACGGTTTTGAAAAAAGCATGGTGACCAGAGACCCACCTACCCTCCAAAGCCTCTGTGGTAAAAATATTCATGTAGAGGGTTCTGTTTCTTAAATGCTAAAGTGGCAAACAGTTAATTTCACGTCACAGATTTCATTCAGACATTTTGTTCGTCATCATTTTCTTGTGAGGCTCCAGTGGCATCATGCCAAGCAGGTCAGACCAAATCGCTTTTTCTATGGCTGTGGACTCCAGCTTGTTCTAGGGGATCCCGAGCCAGCTAGGACATACAACCCCGCCTGGGTGTCCTTGGTCTGCCCTGAGGCCTCTGTCCAGTGGGACACGCCTGGAACAGCTCCCTAGGGAGCTGACCAGGTGGCCTCTTTATAAGATGCTCAAACCGCATCAGTCAAAGTCAGCTTTATTGATGCATTGGGTTCTCCTAGCATCTCACCCAGTGATAGTAATAGGAAATAGAATGGAATAAAAACATAAAATTAAAAAATAGTGAAACAGTTACCCGAGTAACATGCAAGGGTCATATCGGCTCCTCTCGATCCAAAAGTGCAATGGCTATATTTCAAGGTCCCTCCGCATCTCTAATCTCCTATCGCATACAGTGAATCCAGCAACCCTGCAGAGAAACCTGATTTTGGCTACTTGCATTTGCAACCATCTTTTTTAAGTCATTACCCACTGGTCAGGATCAGCTGAGGATCAGGACATAGCTTGACTGTAAAATCACAAGCTTTGTCTTACTCCTTAACTCCCGCTCTACCACCACAGACCTCCCCAGTACCCACAAAACCACAGTCACTGAACCGATCTGTCAATCTCATGTTCTCTTTTACCAGCACTCGTGAACAAGATCCCGAGATACTTAAACTCCATCAGGGCAGAGCCTCCCCACTCACCTGAAAGGAGCAATTTGCTCTTTTCCGAGAGCACCAGGGCCTCGGATTTGGATCTGATTCTAATCCCAGCTGCTTCACACTCAGCATTGAATCAAGTGTTTTGGGGGGGGGGGGTGGCGGGATAAGGCCAGAACTATGACTTCATCTGCAAATAGCAGGGATGTCATTTCTAGCCCCCTATACCAGGTCCCCCTCCAGCCGCCGCTGTGCCTTGGTATCCCATTCAAGAAAATCGCAAACACTGGAGAGAAGACGCACCCTTAACGGAGGCCGACTCCAAACCATTTACATTTCTGCCCAGTACGTGGACGTGACACTCGCTGCGTTTCTAAAGAACCAAATAGCAGACCTTAGCAGCTCCGGTACCCAGTATTTCCACAAATCAGAAACACAGTCATGTTGTTGCTTTAGTATAATTCCGGGTGCTGAGACAATTGTGTTTTTTATAAGCAGTAGGCCTCAAAGAAACACAGCAAGCACAAAAAATGTTTGTCAGCTTGAACTATTGTGAGTAACGCAATATTTTCCCTATGTTACTGTCATTATCCATCAATGGACAAATATTTTAGGAACACCAAAGAAGGCTCTGAGTATATATATAAATTCCTATTTTTGTAATTTAGACAGGGAAAGCTAAACAAATAAGACAATTTTAATAATAGGAAAACACAAGAAAAACAAGTGCATTCAACTGATTTCCATGAAGAGTCACAATGAGCCCGGGGCACGTCCCAGTTGGCATGCCAGTCCATCACAGGGCACACATACCCTCTCACACACACAATCTTGTGCCATGGGAAATGTAAAAACACAAATTCCACTGCAGTACCCAGTAGAAAAACTTGCACAATCACAAGCAGTATAGACCTCCCACACACAGGTAAAGCTGGGAACCCCCACCACCCTGAAAGTCTGTAGCCATGATGCTGACCAATATACCACCAAGTATGGTATAGTATAGTACAGATGCTCCCTGGGTTACGATGGAGTTACCTTCTGACGAAATGCATTTTAATACAGTACACCTAACCTACCAAACATCATAGCCTAACCTAGTGTACCTTAACATGCTTAGAACACTTAGGTTAGCCCACAGTTGGGCAAAATCATTATCACAAACCCTATTTAATAATTAAGTGTTGAATGTCTCATGTAATTTATTTTATAATGTACTGAACCTGAAAAACAGAATGGAATACCCATCATAAAGTCAAAATATCGTAACTGGGAAGTGTTTGTATAGTATAGTATAGCATATAGCATAGCATAGTATAGTATAGGAATGACAGACGACAAATTTCAATATGTCTAAATTTCAGCCTGCAATCCAATAGAATGGTGGAATTGATGGGTGAATTTTTCTTACCGACATTTTCACCTTTGGGCATTTTTCTATGGTTCTATAAAACAGAGTTATAAAAATTTATACCGTTCTTAGACAATATAAAAGATCCCTGATAGGTATGATATCTGTGAGCAGCAGAAGCATGTACATCTCAAGCTAAGCAGCCTGTCAGTCAGAAAATATATTAATTTTGTGCTGGAAACAGACTAATGAGGAGACAGAGGACCAAGATAACAAAAATTATCAGCCATGACAAATGATTGTGTTACCTGAAATTCCTTCTGGACTTCTGATGCTGTTGTCATCTGTTATGATTTTAATTTTGATTTTTTAAAAAATAGAAACCTATAAGATCCTTTTGCGTTAATCTCCCATGCGACAAGGGTGCGTAGGTCCCCTAATCTCAGGCCACCTCCCAAAAACACCAACACATTTAAATCCCAAATTTTGCAATAAACAACAATTTCAGAGACAAAGGATTAGCAGTAAACACTTTGGCAGTATGACTCTGATGTATCACCTCTGTATTCTGAACATCCAGGATGTAGCAATGTTACCACTTTTTATCTTGGTTACATTGTATCATGGAGACAACAGAAATAAATGTGTTTTTCCTCGGATACCTTTTTGCTGCCAGTTTCCATGTGTGAATCTTAATTACAGTATTATTCATGGTTTTGGGTTCTGGCCCTCAGCCCGCATCTTGGAGCTGCAACGTGAACCTCCGCAGTCACCCCCTCTATTACCTGCGGATTACTGTGTCACATACCTGCCATTGTGCTCTCCCAATCGCCCATGGTAATCCTCTGCTCCATAAACAGACTCGGCCTGTAAAAGCTGCTGTTTTGCCTCATATCGTACCACTGCAGGTGAAAAGTCGAACAACGCAGACACGGCTGTTCCAAGGTGGCCGGTGCTGTGAATTACGGGCTTCTTCCTGCTTCTTCAGCTAACCAGAGCCATTAAAGACTGAAGTGCACATGCTATACCATAACACATTTCTCACATTAATTTACTAAATACCTGAGCATTTGCTATTCCCTAAATAACAGAAAGTCATCATCTATGCTAAGAATATGGCCAACTTCCTTAATAAAGCAGGGTAATAAGATAATGTCTTATTTTTAGTTTTTGCCCATAATTATTTTAGTATTGGTTGTTCATGATTCACCAGATGCTGCTTTTTTGGTAGAGATTATGGGAAATAATGACCTATATTTTTTTACTGAAGGATCTGTAAAACGTTTGGTAACATCTTACTTGAGGGGGCACAAGTAACTTGGTGACTCAATTACTACTCATGTATCATAAGTAAAGACTGAAATACATGAACCGTTATGATTGATTAATGGTGAATGAACATGGGATCAGTATGTATAGCTAATACTTCATTTCTGGGTAATTAATACATTAGGTTAAAGTATATTACTACATTATTTGTGCTCACTCATGTGTTACCAAACGTTTTTTAGTCATGGTGCCTTGTTACAAATCTTCAGTACTAATTCACACATATTATTTGTGCATTAATTCAACATTCATAAACATGTTTTTTTGCAAAAAGCTGATTGACACCTTGCTCAAGAAAGAACTAATGTGTCCTCTGCTCTCTGTCGTCCATGATACAATCCCTGCTGAAGGAAGCATTGTGGGATACACCAGAAGTCTACCTTCAATTTTTGTCTGCTTCAGGCAAAATGTGCTTCAAGAAGCCGGCTTTCCTTTGGAACTGGAGCTGTACACAGTGTGCTCGTTGAACGGCTCACTATAAATGTTAAGGCTACTTTAAGCTATGGGAAGAATTACACTTTATATCCTTGTATTTCTTTTATTGTGTCAACAAAGGACAGATCAGTCAGTGAACAGATGTGGCTTATATTGTGCACTTTAATGAAAAAATGGGTATGGGGCATATGGCATTGTGTGATATTAAATTTGTTAATTTTGTTTAGTTTTTGCTAAATCTTCTCATTTTATTATTTCCGTGGATGTGTCCTGTGAATGATGCTGCACTTGCTTTGGCTGATCATCTCCTATTTCACCTTCCTTGGTCAGCTTCAGCCTTGATATCCCTTCATACATCTACTTGAAGGTAAAAAAATAATAATAATGAAATCAGTGTAAAACACATGCATTTTCTTCCCAATTCAGAAATCTCTTGATACTGCTCTGCATACTCCCACACACTTCGACAGCATTTATGCTGAAAATTAAATCACGCACAGCTATCCTGCCAGATCTCTTCTGCACAAAAGACTCCCGGTAACCTTTGTTTTTTTACCTGCCGGTCGTTCTGTGTGCCGTCAGAAGAGTTTGAACAAACTTGGCCAGAAACGAGGTTGGTGTGAGCGACAGCTGTACAAGATGTATGAGACAGGGTGGTCAGGATGCGGAGACGGAGACAGAACTGATCCTGCCGGACGACGGACGATGACTAAACAATGGCAGCGGCCCATGGGAACATATCTAAAGCTATTAATCCGGGAGGACGTGGGCTGTGGTGCGTCTGTCACCGTCGCTGAGGCAGTCTGTACATCCCACCCGAGAATTCAGCAAACATCCTCCACACGGGACACCCCTCAGCTGGAGGAAGTGTCTCAGGAGATGAAATTTCGCCTCACATCTCCTGAAAAAAAAAATCGGAAGGAAACATGGCATTACACGTGACTCATTAAAAGAGTTTCCCGACATCTTTTAAGTGCCAGTAAACGTCCATTAAACTAGCAACGGTACCACAAAGAAAGCTGGTCTGGCCTGAGGCGGTAAATCCTTAGTGTGGTTCTGGAAGCCATTTGATGTGCTTCATTGAGGCACATATTTACACATATGTACAGAAGTGCAGCTCTGATGCTCACCTTGTTTTCCGAAAATAACTTGTGGTTTTGATTAATGACCTCAGAGGCACACATGCTGAACCTCAAAATGGTCACATTACTGTGTATTAAACACATAATAATCTTATTTCCATCTCTCCAGATGCCTGAAAGGCTAAATCTTACATTGATGCATTGACAAAATAAATATGTTACTCTGTTTTTGATGGGATAATGTTATAATGCCATTCACCCTTGACTGAAAAAAATCCAATTACCACACTACTTCACTGAATCATATTCCCATTATGGAAGAATACCAAGTTTCTCATTTACTAAGCATACAGCTGCAGTTAATAACAGAAAACCAATTTATCTGAACCATAATGTTCTTGACAAGGTGTATGTAATGTTACATGTTCTAATTTCTAATTCGCATTGTACTTCATAGGCGGGTCATTAACCCTGGACCCGGGACCTCCCTGTGTTTGCTGGCCCCCATTGGTCTGTTTGTTTACCCTTGGGTTGTGCTGCTACACCATTTTGGTCTCTATTGCCAGTCTGTTCATCGTTTTTCAGTTTAACCGAATGAATAATTTAGTGGTGATATAAACACCTAAAACTGATTTGAAAATATGAAACAAAACAAAAAGGCTTTGAAGTCAAAGCTTTGTACAAATAATAGTGTCAAGGTCTCAATTATCTAATTATATTAATGATATAATTAGAAGCTGATGGGCTGAGTAGTCTGCAGTTTGTGGGTCTCTTACCGTAAAAACTCAGATTTACAGTGTAGGGTCTCATCCCATTTGACACTAACAGAACAGCATATTTCCCAAACTCATAAGGGAATTAACTCATCACATCCCTAACCACCCTCCCACAACATAGACAAGACTGATAAATGTGGGGATGGACTTTGGAGAATGATAAAAAGATTCAGACTTGGAATACTTCAAGAGTCTTGAGGTAGGCATAGTGATGACTGGATCTCGTGCATCTCACTCGCAGATATAGCACTGATGGGAGGCTACGACCTTCCTCAGAAGCTCCACAAGCAGGTGGAGTGAGAAACATACTGCATTCACCCCCCCTGACGAGCCAACCCCCCGTTCCTGCTAAACCGTGTGGCCGCTCTCCATTAACCATCTCTATGGCTGCACCCCACCAACTTCAGCAGTCATTAGCGGGCTTTCAGTATCCCTGTAGCCTGAGATGCCACTTAAATAACCTTAATCTCACGTGATTGTACCAATTAAGTACCAAAATCCCTAAATGCAGCATGAATATTCTGTTCAGTTTTCTGCAAATGACGATATCAAGACACATCACTTCTGGGTGAGACGACAACAGCTTTGCACGTCACTTTAGACAATACTTCCATGAAAGTCGATAAAATATTAATATATAGGCCTAATATTTTATATGTTACAAGTAGGCTCAGATTTGGTCGGATGAATATGCAAAATACGTTTTCTCAGTACAGTTCTGTGCTACAGCATTTGTTCTCTTTTTTACTTGATGAAGGCAAAAGACATTAACTTGAGGGAGGTGTGTCTGGCTCCCCGCAGCCCCCGCTCACCCCCACTGCCCCCACCCCACCTGTGAAGCCATCCTCGCTGACACCGGCGGGTGCAGTCAGGGAACCCAGCTGGCGTCGCCCCGACAGGAGCAAACCTGCTAATTAGCTCTCCCTGCGAAGGGGCTCAGCGATGTCAAATCCCCAGCCTTCATTAAGCACATTCAGAGAAAATTGGGGAAAAGCGCAGGGGATACAGCCTTCTCCTTATTTTTTATACGTGGCACGTAAAGCAGGATCTTTTTATGTGGCGCTGGGTCGATGTACGTCTCCGACGGAAGCGAAAACATTTGCAAGTAACGAAAAAAGCACATTGGATATGATATCTGCGTCTGTAACGACGACCTGCTCCGGTGCCCCCTACTTCTGATTATCCAAAGCTTAAAATCCTGCTTGTTTCAGGAATCCCTATTTCAAACATCGGCATTATGAAACCAGGGGATGGGCCCGAATTGGTTGGATTAAGTGAATTCCGCAAGACGAAGCACTAGCAGAATGATAACTAGAAGAGCTTCGCAGCAAGAGCAAGACTGAACATAAACTTCCTGCTCACCTCCGCTCCTCAAGTGGCCAGTTTAACAGAATGCAGTCCCACCGGGACCATAAAGTCAATTAAAATTAGCAAGGAGGACCATGCGCGAAACACAACTAGGATTGGGCACCATGCTTTGACAGAGTTAAGGCATAATTTCACGTCCGACTGTTACTGTACAACATTAGCAAAACATGCCTTAGATTTCTAGTCGAATATGTCAACAATTTGGTGGGGATAAATTTAGACTCAAGCGCCGTTAAGAATAACCAGACCGCCACTCACAGGAATAAACGTGACACATAAAAAAAATCCCACTTAGCTGCCGCACAGTTAAGTGTCAGTCTTAAATCCCCCGGGCATAAGCAGTTTACAGTAACCGGCAGGCGCGGGCGATATGCAGGGGGCACTGGGGCATTCCCATTAAAAGATTTAATTAGTGTTTTATCCTGAGAAAGCGCGCACTGTCCCCCCCGCATGAGATAGTCTCAGCGCGGTCCGGATCCGCACCGCCGGCCTGTCTGACGCCCCTTCATTCAGCCAATGGAAAGGCATCGGCGTCGGTGGCACCGTGATGTCTGCCCATCGCGGGGAGCCGACCACACGATTAGCATTCCGCGATATCCTCTGCAGACTTCCTGACAATAAATATGTAAATTCAAACATAGCACAGGAGCTTTTTTCCCCGCTATTGTACAGTACGAGTCAAGTATCACTTAAGCATAAATGGAGTGATAGAGCACGCTTAGAAGTGCCTTTTACCGTCACAGGCGTGTTGTCTAAACCATTCCATTATCTCTGACTGCACTGAAAAGTCAATTCCGTTTCTCATCAATATTGAAACCACTGCTGTCAATCAACTTAACTTTGACACAGCAGCCTTTTACTCTTATATGTATCGACAAGACTTCGCGTTCAGGCTATGGTAAATCATGCTCAGAATATATTTTCTAATGACAAAAAACAGTGCTTTGTATAGGTTTGCAATGTGCATAATTTGCTACAGTATGTACACTTTTATGCTGCTGTGATGCAGCCAGAAAATACGCGAGATTAAATTGATATTGCTATAAAATTGTAGCTGTGGACTGTGAATATAGTGAACAATGACTTTAATCTAGAGTTGAAGTCATTTATCAGATTATTGTTGTATGTAAATATAAACATTTGATGAAGCGTATGTTTGAACACCTATCTTTGAATGAGGAAGACTAAAAACTGGCACAGAGTAACAAATTAGATTTACGACTAAATGTATTTAAATCATCCTAACTGTTGTTCTGATACATGTTAGTGGATTTTCTGTCAAAGTAACGATTGTATTATTATAATTAAAAGTGTTTAATGTCAAAATGGCTACAATTTATATAAATATTAATGTTATGTCCCAGTGCAGATATACGGGATGTTAATTACCTTCAGGTCTTGCAATATTGGTTGACTTTGCTGTAAATTCATCCAATATAGCTGCAGATGAATTATAACAGACACTTCAAGTCTGTGTCATAAACTGTCTTACCCTTACATGAAACAGATATATTACTAATGGTATACAGGGACAAGTGTCATGTGAAAACATTTCATAGATGTAAATTTTTTTCTAATTGTGCAATACATTGGGAAATGTAGGAAAAGGTTTGCTCCGTTATAGAAAATACAACATTTGCAATACATGCAGGTAACAGCAAATTAGTTCTATGATATTGAATAATACCACATTTCAGTGTATGTTACATACCTGTATATGGTACCAGTCAAACCTTTCAACATGCCAAGCCGCATAAAAGGGAGATGGATAGTGTGAGATCACATGACCTGGCCACCTGACCTAAACACAGTAGAGATGGTTTTGGAGGAGTTTGACCATAGAATGAAGGGAAAGCGGCCAATGAGTGCTCAGCATATATGTGGGACCTCCTTCAGGACAGCTGGAAAAGCATCCCAGGAGGCCACCTCATGAAACTGGCATAGAGGAGACAGTAGGGTCAGCCAGTCCCTGGAGCAACTGGGGTTAATGGGCCTTGCTCAAGGGTCCCCAGGTGGGATCAGTCTGCCGACCATGGGATTTGAACTGGCAACCTCCTGAGTCCCAACCCACAGAGCTACCCCCTCCACAACAAATTTATTTTTTTTTTTTAATACTTTTTTGGTCAGTGCACAACTCCCTGTATGTTATTTTATAGTCTTGGTGTCTTCCTAATTATTCTAAAATGTAGAGAATAGTACAAATAAACTTTTTTATGGGGCGGTGCATCCAAACTTTGACTAGTAACATAAAATATTTCATGTTTCATGGATGGCAAAGTTATAAACTTACAGAAGACTATATTGCTTGTGTTCCATGTCCATTCCAAATGGTACACGCAAAATTTACTCAAAGAAAACTTGATAAAAACACAAATATTTGGTGATTATATGATGAGTCAGGCATGTCAGCCAAATTAAAAGTATCTGGAAAATGTGTAATTAGTTTCAGAGTAATAATGTCAATCTGAACAATACTTAAGGATGATAGTTGTACTGTAAGTATATTTTAATTTGACACTATTACAAATCTCCACATACAGTAACATAAGCACCAACAAAACCTAACTACATCAAACAAGTCATCTTATATGATACCAGACTTAAAAACACAATGTAGCCATATCCATATACCTGCATTCAGTCATAAGTGAAAAAAGTATTCCAAACACACTAGACAACAGTTTAATGGCAAGTGATGGATTTTTAAAGTAATATGAGGTTTTCAGAGGCATACTGCCTGATGATTGAGCTTCTTTCCAAATTTCTGCAAAGTGGGTGCAGAAACACTCCTTACAGCAGAGTGACAAGCAGAAAGAGTAAACATAAATCAGAATCAAATTGAATGTGAAATTGAAATCCTGTGAACCCCGAATGTATAAGTTTAGAACCTGGGAAAACAAAGGAATATAAAAATATATATGTAAACGGTTTGTTTCACAGCAGTTTGCTATAAAGATTCAAATTTACAGGAATGAAAGGGACTGATGCAAATGAAGGTGTGAATCGTGCTTCTGAAATACTGGTGAAACATGAAATGATTTTAAACTTCAAAAAAATATTCTCTATGAGAAAACATGAAATGAAAATTCTCTCTACAGAGCTAAATTGTGTTAAATGTTAAAATAGATATTCAAAAATCTAACCTGTTCGAATTTATGACGCTTTAAATATCGTAATACTGAGATCACTATTATTGCTCATTTGTTTTTATTTGTTAATGAAACTATATTTTAGTTAGCGATACTTTGAGTTCCAGTTTTGACTCGTGGAGTTTTAAATGCGAAGTGATAGGAGAAAATGGAAGAGCAATCGCTGGCTTTAATTTTAAATAACTGAAACAGTGTATGTCATTTTGTTGTTGAATGCAGCGAAGCTGTTACTAGCTATAATTGTTTCATATCCTGTACTGTTGCATCTGTTAAGCGCTCTGACGCAATCATGCTGGGAACGGCGCTATACAATGATACATTCACTTTGTTTCTATATAACGAAATAAAATAAGGTCTTTGCGATTAAATAATGTGACAAACATCAAATGAGCAACAGTATCACAGTAATATCCATTGATTTTATAATTAGAGCTTTGGTGTCACGCCCACATTTTACAGTTCGGCTGAATGGATTTACAATCATTGGTTTCACAGCAAATTACGCAAATATGAAATGGCACTGATTACTTGTACGCGCATCTTCATTCATTTGTTGTAATTATAACACTTAGCTAACATTAATATGAATTTTCTTTTAAAATTGTTAGGCGTTTGTCTTCTCTGAAGCCTGCGTGTTAAGACTGCGAGAAGGCTCGGTTGCTTAGGAACGCGCGTCTTCATTGTAGCTCCCGACCTTGCAGCCGTGTCCACGCTGCGCGTACTCGTTTCCAGACCTCACGAACGGGCAAGATAAGAGCATCCTAACGGAGGACAGTACCCGGAGATTAAAACAAAAATGTGGATCAAGTGAAAGTAAAAAGTGTATATTTCTAAGCGAATATAAAACAATTTGGCAGCTTAAAATAGTTGCCGGAATTCTCTTGAATGTTGAATCTATTGAATTAGTAAAACAGCGCGTTTTTTATCAGAACATCAGGAATGGGGGATCTGATAGTTCGCCAAGGCAGGTGAGTCCAATCTCTAAGGCGTATGGTGTCTATAGGAACAAGTACTCAAGGATACCGTATGAGTTACCACATAGACGCATGGAAATATTGTAAAATGGCATCGCGTATCTGTTATCTGTTTTAGTCTTGTTTTCCCCGGCAGCTTGTGATAAAGCGTGATTTGACTCCAAATCTCATTAGTGCTTCATTTATAGGTCATATAAATGTGTTTAAAGGCAACGATTTAGCTTGATACATGGCAGCTGAAAGAATGGAGAAAGGACTGGAGTTAAAATATGACTGAGGCAACGTATATTATTTCGCCTTTGGGAGTTAAATCGTGTCGTTGCGCTATGAATGATGCATGTATACCGGTATTTCCGCTGTTTACAAAACAAATATTCCCGTTTTTGCTTTTAAATTCTTACTTGACACTTGTCGTTAGATTTGCTTGTTTCAAACGTTTGCCACCAGAGGCTCGACGTGAGTAATGCAGTTATTAGACATATAGTCGTATCGTGCCGCGAAGCTCCGGTGCCTTTATGATGTCCGCGACAGTGAATTGTACCGTAAATATGAGGGCGTTAAAACGCGTCGAATGGGCAAATCCGTGGTACCTGTTTTGCCCTTGACCTGTGCAAGACGTACGTTAAATAGATTATTCTTGTACTGCTTCAAGGTGACTATTCTTAAGTTTTCTGAGTCTTCTGCTTGCCAACACAAGCTGCGTATTTTTTTTAATTTGATGGGTGGTACGGATCTTTGCATAAAATTGCAAATCAATGCAATTACAGGCTAAAATGATGGCTACATTTTAGTTTTAATACGAAATTCGTATTGATATTGTATCTCCGTCCCTCCGATTGGGTAAATGCATACATCCTAAAATGTAAGACCAACAGACGTTTTTTCTCCCCGTCGCGCGTGTTGCTCAGGGAGACTGCATCGCTAAAATTTATATTTTAGAATGTGTTGCCGGTTTTATTATGCTTTATGCTTATGGTGAACCAGTGTCACTAGGAATTTTCATGCAATCACAGTTTGCACGTTGAAAAGCCTAACACTTGTTGTAAAAGAAAATTGTACATCACAGTCTATGTTGTATGTTTGACAGCGACCCAGGGACCTTAGAGCATTATGTAGTTCATTTGCTGCAATAACGACAGAGAAGCAAACAGACTCTTTTGACATTATAAAGTTAATATATTTAAATTTGCGACAAAAGAAATGCATTGTTTAAGTGTAATCGTTTTCCCCTCAAAATTTCTGGAGGTCGACGCTATCCCGGGATCCAAGCGGGTACATTGTCATTAGAAGTGGCAAAGAATTAGGCTAACAGAAAGAACTGAATGGATGGAGACGGGGCGAGGGAAAAAATGTCAGCCTTGAAGTTGTCATGGTGACTTTGTGAATAAGCAATTGTGTCACTTGAGCTCAAACATTAAAAAGAATTCTTCTTTTCACTATCAATAGGGTTATATAGGCTACGTTAAGGCGTTTAAATAATGTGTTTGAGAACTGTCCCTGAAAGACTTGTAACTAAACACCAGCATATACTTGCAAATTTAATTGTGTATTACAGAATTCAATTGATTACGGGAACATAAAGTTCTCTCGGTGTTTTCCAGTATTTTTTTTATTATGGGGGGAGGGGGTCGGCCGTTATGCACTATCCATTGGCCAGTAGAAAATTTTACCGTAGCACGTCCGTATTTCAGATAAACATGCTAATATAATATGTTTTGTAAACGATTTTCCGCAGCTTGACTTTGCATTATTTGTTTTTCTCTTTATTCTCATTCTCTCCTTGTCTGTCGCCGGCCCCTGCTGCTTTAAATCCGATTCAGTCAAGGAATAATTCCTGTTTAAACGTGCAGTATTTACGCTTTCGCTAATCTGAGGTAATAATATTCCTTGCAAAATCTTCCTCAACCCGCTTCTTTGCTCATGGATCCAAAGTGAAATGTTTCCCGTTGCAGTTATTGATCAGCGTATATTTTCTGTTGTCTTTATGTGGCTTTGTCAATCTTTCACTAGTAAGTTGATAAATAGTCTTTTAGATGCAGGTTATGACATTTTGTTAGGCATTAGGTATAATAACTTCTTAAGTATGTTTTAATGTGGTGTGTTCCTTCCTATACATTTATGTGTTTACTGAACAGCATAGTAGACATAGGCCTACTTAAAAATAAATAAGGTTTATCATGAATGACTTCCATGTTTCCATTTTCCACCATGTAACATGTCATGGTGTGATTCCTGCAAACTCTGTTCCCGAAATAGTATTTTAAAAATAAACCCCACCGGCTTATTTACAGACAGGGACCCATTATTGTATATTAGTAATCAGAAGTATCACTATATAGACAACCCAGAAGTTTCTCTATCTAGTGATTGTCGAGGAGTGTTCAATGTATCTGTTTAAATATCGCCAATGATTTTAAATTTAAAATTGATTGAACTGTTATATAATCTTTATTTCAATGTAAAGGTCATATATCTAATGATGTTTGCCGTTTATACTGTATACTGTCCATTCATCCATAATTCTATCCCTCACTTTTCACTGATATCATATATGATCAGTCCAGGTAAAACACCCATCTAAAATGTATCATCGTTGGTGTCCGGAATGAATGTAAATACTAAATTAGTAGTTGTTGAAATCTGTAGAAGACAACATCATTCATTAGCATGCAGAAGATGAAGTCATCTCTGTTAGTGCCTTTAGTGTACATGTCAAAAAGCCCTCCCATTACCAAAAGGTTTTGACCACACGTTTGTGTGGGATACATTTTGTGGAAAGCATGCAGTGTATGTATGTCTGGTGTATGTCTGCCAGGCAGTGTACTGGACCATCATACACATCACAAAAAAAATCTAGATCACACTTAAAAAAACACAGGAGTTACCCAGGACCATCACTGAACTGTGCTTCATACCATCAGGTCCTCATACTGTATCGCTACTACACAGTTATGTAGGTACAGTAAATTCAATATAAACAATGAGCAGTTTAAGACACTGTAAACAGATGGCAGTTTTAGAACTATTTTATAAATGCAATACATCCCTCATATTGCAACCTCTTATCCTGGTGATGGCTGTTGGGTGCCTGAAGTCTATCCCAGGCAGCATAGGGCACAAGGCTAGGGTACACGCTGGAAGGCATGCAGAGTATTGCACAAGAAAACCATATTGTGACAGAGATTTTCCATTGAAAACTAAAATTTTTGCTTCTCCATAGAATTTAAACTAGACTTGCGAGCATGTCTGTCTCGTCTGTCACATTCTGTTCTTATAGATGTATAAGACTGGCCAAAGCATTCTAGTATGTACTGCAAGAACTACTAATGGGGGTGATTGTGGCATTTCCAGTTTTAGTATTGCTTGTGATATCTCAGGTAAAACATGTACGAGTACCATTGCTGTAAGACCTTCCTAATTCACCTTGATTAATTAACCTGTGAAAGTTTGTAGTACTTCATCGGAAGCCTCATATTAAAACTGGCAATGACTTTGCTCTAGTGTGTAAGACGAGGCAGAGCAACAATGCTATAGCGGAGCGCTAATCTTTCTGGAATTTGAGAGATAAGCTCCGGGTGTGCATGGGGGAGGCAGTGGCAGGAGCTGGAGTGGGCTCTGGGAAGACAGGGAATCAATTGTCAAGGCTCCTCCTGTGTGCGGCTCTGAGCGTGCAAGCCTTTCCTGTTCATGTTTTAAATAGCCGAATAACTTAAACTTATTACGAACCACTTTAAAACTGTGTCACGCTGGGAAGCGGTTTTAAAGAGAGAAGCCCTTCTGAAAATATGCTTGAAATGACATGAGATAAAGAGATGTCAAATCTTCATTAAACTAATTTTTTTGCAGCCCTACGCCTGCTAGGTCTCCGTGATAGAGCTAAAACTATCTAGCTTGGACAGAACAGGCTTTCAAGGTGTGTATACAGGGTCTTACAAGCACATCTTTTTGAAATGGAATCATATTGGCTTCAGCTGTCTCTTACAGTATATATCTGCCTGGTGGTCAGTTTTAAACAAGTCAATACCAATTAATATGCAAAAAAGAAAGTCTCAGTGATGATAGATGTGTCACAAAAAAGTATGTTTATATTTTTGGCAAGTAAAGCTTTCCGGTGGCAATGTTTTTCCAATGTTTTTCGAAACTTACAATAATGTATAATTTTCCCTTTTATTGGCTATTTCTCTTAGACAGGTAGTGACAAGAATGGTAATAGTCGACTTACTTTTGTATTGATTCATTGATGACACTGATGGATTGCTTTTCCTCTGATGATCTTCCCTGGTGCATGATTTCTTGTCATTATTTTGATTATCAGCACCAAAATTTCAGTTTCGGGGATGTGAAGGTTTTATATCTTTGGATCCTTTCCCTAGCTGAGGTAAATGAACCAAATCAGTTTTTTTTTTCTTTTCTTTCATTTTAGAGAAAATTAATTTTTTGATACATGCAGCATGATTAATGTACACTGAATATAAACAGCTCTTAATTCATTGCTTAGGTTTATAAAGTACAGATTCCTCATTATTAGGTGAAATTACCTTGTTTAATGGAATTTGTGCATGTCTCCTTTTGTGAACCTGTGAACCAGACAAGCATTCCTGTTTACTGTGGCCACTTTGACAGTCACTCTTTGGCCCTATGACCTTAACCATAAGAAACACAAGTAAATAATAATATGATTAACTGACACCATGATACTTTAACATACAAGTTAATTAATGAAAGCTAAGGAGTTTGTTCTGCTTGAAATGCTTCTTATTTTCTCATAAGAATAAACAACTGTTTCTTCTCCAATACCACGAGAGAACAATTGTCCAATTTGCTCTATATTCACAAACAGTTGAAACCACCTAGACTCAGCATCATGCCTCCCTGTATCATAGAGAGTACATGGTAATTATCATAATCATCTCCGCTTCTGTTCTGTACTATCGTTTTCCATCTCTTTGTCATGTTGCACTTGGACTATGTGTTCACCAGAAGGACTTAAAATTTCCTGTGTCTACAAACTGTTGGCAAAGCAATGGCTTGTAAAGAGATGCCTGCCCCCTTTCTTATTTTATCTGTTTGGATGCTAGCTGAAAGATCTGGGGACGTACATTGTTTGTATGAGATAGTTTATTCATTTAATTTGAAGATGGAATGGCAATATCCCAGCCAGGGGCAGACTGACAACAAAAAGCAGTCTGGGAATTTGCCTCTGATTGGTATATTGGTATATTTTGCCAGTCATGATCAACCAGTTGGCCAGCAATTAAATAAAGCATTATCCATTAATCGTCTCCTGCGATCGACCTGGAAACAGGCCGAGATCGACTGAGCTGTTGGGCGCCCCTGGTGTACAGGGCGTATAATTTCGGGGTTAGGGAAGAAAGATCAGCCCTCACAAGACTGACCCATGGGGGAAATTCTCAAACTTCCCAATGGCCAGTCTGTGCTTGATCCAAGCCCATCTCTTCTGATGTGCCATTTAAGGATATTAACAAAGTAACATTAAAGCGATACATTGCTTACAGAGGTCATACAGTGTAGCCATAAGCCATAGGGGGAACAGGTGTTTAGGTATGTCTGGTTTTTAGTATTCTAAAATGTTAGATTTTATAAAGAAACAAAGAAACCATGAGAGCAGAATGCAGATTTTGCCTGACAGCATTTCACACCACATTGTCTTTCTTGTGGTCATGTAAAACTGGCCTGTAACTGCATTCTATACTTTAAGGACAATGACGTCCGTATCGCCCTGTTGGATAATTCCAGATAACTGATTTCCGGATGAAGGATTTATTACCTGTAGAGGAGGTTTACATTGCATTCCATTCCATTCCATTCTCACGTTCTTGGGCTCTTATGTAATTAAATACAGGGGCTGTGAAGGTCACTTGGCAACCTCAAGTAAATGCCAGCCTTCTGAAACATCACCTTTTCACATGAGGAAATTTGGGCCAATATATATATATAAAAAATGTGTGTATATTATAATGTGTGTATATTATAATGTGTGTATATATGTCAAAATTAATCATCATGATTAATCTGATTAAAATTTTTAACGCAATTAACCCATCTGCGGTGCAGAATGACTCAAAATCCCTGAAATGTCTCTGTCAACCCATTCTGGGCAGTTTTGGTGCGTTCCATTTGCCCTCGGAACTCGTATTCCGAGTCAGATTCTGGAGTTTTGAAGCCGGAAGTGACGACATGCGCACTCCCGTTTCTCTGAGATCCGAGAAATATCTCAGAGCAGCACATACCCCTTTTCCACTGCAAGGTGCCGGTGCTTTTCCGGTGCTGATCCCCAATTTGAATCAGTGCCACGTTTTTCCACGGAAAAAAAAATGGCGCTGGTGCCGCAAAATCGGCTCCGAACCGGCAACAAACCTTTGCTGGTCTGGATGAAGCACCCGTGTCGTCATGAGAGGTGGGCGGAGTAACCGAGGCAATGCAAAATAAACATAATGTCGGAAAGTGGGCGTGGTTTGTGACGTGGGTGCAGTGTTGTCACCTGGTTCCAACTGGGCTCTCAAGTCCGTGGAAATGCAGGCCAGCTCTTGCTGGTTCCCAACTTCAGCACCGGCCGAGCACCAGCCCCAGTGCCAGCACTGGCACCAGTGGAGTGGAAAAGGGGCCACAAAGGTCCCGAATTGGATTTCATGATTAGTCGGATTATTTTTCGGATTTACGGTAGTTCGGGCTAATTGCAAGTGAACAAAGATAAAGACCATTTAAACTGAGGTACCTTAAATCCAACAAGTTGTCCGGCTAAGCAAAAAATCTTGCTTT
>JAODJW010000002.1:22491441-22503927 GCA_026777045.1 Hyperopisus bebe | reverse complement strand
TAAAAACTATTTTCATGTGGAATTAGGAAGTGAGATAAAATGCCTGAATCTTGGCAAGGAACAACATCACACAGTATACTTGAGTGTGTATTTTTATTGTTTTTCTAGAAAAGGGGAAAAGGTTTAAAAAGATTTATAATGTGCAGAAAGGAGAGAAAAGGCAGCAAGAAATCGGTCTGTGGTTGCAGGGCTTGGCAAAATACAATGGAGTTCATTTGTTAAACTCAGTGGTTGATGTAAATGAGGTAAAGTGTGAGTCATACATTGAATGGTTAACTCAAGTGCTGTGACATTTATAACCTGTAGACGAGCAGGAAGATATTTACAACATGAAAAAAGTATATAGATATAGAAACTTGTAACATCTAGCCAATACAAGAAAACTACAGCCCTATACTGAATGGACAGATGATGGATGGATGGATGGATGGATGAATGTAAGGAAGTTAGTCTTTTACTATTGATTTGGTAAAGTCTTGTTCCCTATCCAAACACATTTTAGCCAACTTGCTGCTGTTTAATGTTTTGTGGATTTCATTTTAATCATGATTAGAATGACATCTCAAATTTATTAAATTCCATATAAAGTAGCTATTTGGAACCATAATAAGTAAGCCTCCCATTTAGAAAATTTTGCTGCTTAACTAAATTTATAATTGATTGAATATGCATATATTACTTTAGAGTTCATAGCTCCTAAACAATTAGATAACTGAATGATTAATTCCCCATAATTAACACACTTGCTGTTTATATTACTGTTTCAAAAGCGAGTCAAGGAAATTAATTTTAATGCTTTATTTGCACAGACATATTGCATGTTTTAAGATCTTTATCTTGTAAGTGTCAATATGTACCACCTGTGACTGTTCAATAAAATTTCATTTAAAAATGAAGTTGGTTGGCAGGAAACCCAGCATACATACTAGGACCAGACCTGAGAAGCCCTGTTTTAAATGCTTACTTCTACAGCAAATGCAGATTAAATGTTTATTCTTGGCTGGTTGTCTAGTAACTGTTATCTCTTTGCCCAGAACATTATTATTATTATTATTATTATTATTATTATTATTATTATTATTATTATTATTATTATTATAATGCAGTGTGCAATTCTGTAGGAATTAAAATGCTTCTGTGTTGATTCTAAGACCAGGAGTATAGTCCCACCCAGGGATAGGAGCAGAGGATGACAATCTTGTTGAGTTATACCATTCCTCTGGCATGCAGGTGCAGCGTAATGCACTTGCTGGTATATGGATTAGGTGGGAAATGACATCCTGGATCTCCCCTTGAGTTTACATTGAACGAGTGGGATTCATTCCAGAAAACATGGGGGTGCAAGAAAAATCAGTGAAGGTGCACGAGTAAATGTCAAAATCAACAACAGCAGCTGATACATTCATTATAAAATTCCTTTTTATTTAATATCTAATTTAATTAAATTTTGAGAAGTGCATTCTAGGATTGTTCTTTCGGACATTAGATTGCTGGAACATCAGAATTTTTTCAACTTGTGTTAAATATTTATGCTTAATATTATTTTGAGTTTGTAACCATTTATTTTGAATGACAGTTAGATGGCAAAATGCAATGATGTCTAGGTTTTCTGAATCTTCGTTGTTTTTTGAATCCTTACACAATATGTTGTTTCTTTATAGGCCAGGAGTTTGCCAGAGACCACCAAACTGAAACAGACCACAGCTAGGGGCACCTACCACTAATGTGGGGGTGGGGGGTGGTCTTTTGTATTTCTTTCTCTGGGGGAGCTTTCTTGAATTTCCCCCCATGATCATTATGATTCTGACTTAGGTCAGATCTAGCATTGACTTTTTTTGATGATACATTAACTCACTTTGGTTTTGGATGCTGTAATTGGCAGTGTTGTAGAATTTTAATTTTGCTTCCTTATTTAAAGAAAAAGCATGTCTCAGTTTTAAATATTTTTGCATACTGACAATGATGTCAGTGGATTTGCAGATGAGCTTATAATACTTACTTCCCGTTATATGCATTTATTGTAAAAGTTGCATCACTGACATAATTTTTTTAATATATAAATTTAGATAATTTTAATAGATCATTTTTTTTTTTTTTTGAAATCTATGAATTCCCATTGTGGCTGGGGCTAAGGAAATGCCAATAGGAGCATAGCAGTGAATTACTAGAGAACGCGGAGATCATGAGGTACTATGAGCAACCTACAGAAAATTTTCATGTTATAATATAAAAATTAACCTTTGACCCTCTTGTCTCCTCCCTAGTGTGACCCTATTAATAAGCTACTCCCAGCACTCGTTCATCTTACCTCTAGTTCCTGCCCTTGTGTTAATCACTTCAGCTGCTTCTCGTTTGCCCCCTCAGCAGCCTTGTTTAAAAGTGCTTCCCAGTCTTGTGTTGCCCAGTTATCTTATTAATGTCACTTCTGTCTGCCTGTGTCTGGATCCCTCGCAATCCAGCTTCTTTCCAATCCCTGTTTGTTTGGCTTTACCTTACAAACCCCCTTTGCTTTGCCCGAAAAGCTTGCCCCCAAGTCTTTCATCCTGCACAGTGTGATAACCACAAATAATCGTCTACACCTCCTACTTCATTAGAGGTACAAAAGAAATATTATTGCCACATATAAAAAAAATGCCTAATTATGATTTCAGGTTAATACTGATAAGAATTCTATTTGCACAAAGGGGGAGCTAGCCATTTTGAATACTTACAATATCTCAGCTTTGTTGGAGCATATGTGCATATCTTTGAGGGTACTGAATAGCATTCATGCAGTGGGAGAAAATTAGTAAAGATGTGGGCCTGCTACCTAGAGGCTATCATGGATCCCCTGGGACAGGCTTTTATAAAGCTTAATAAAAGCTTGCAGTACGAACAAAATGACAAAGAACCCTGGACATGGGCGTGTTTGAATAGACTAAACCCTATACTTACTTAATTGTACTACTTAATTTAATTCCATTCTATCGGTGCTCTCATAGGCAATGCATGTCACTTTATCCATGCTCCAACTTGCGACCCTCCATTAAAGAGGTAACACCATAATATCAAGTTTAATCACATTCTATAATGCAAAACCACTGTTTTTAGAGTTTTATACCGTCTAAATACATACCTTTGTATGTGTGTATGTGCGTGTGTAAATTCTATATTAGGCATTATGAAAAAAATGGGAAGTTGTAACTCACAGGGTATATTATTATACATACTCTAAATGAAAAAGATGAGAGGATTCCCCCCAGAATTTAGGCAGAAACTGCACGGGGGAGACAATTAAAAATGTACTGGTTTCATGGTATAATTGGTTTTTCTCAAGTTCTGACACAGGAGTATAGCAACAGGGGTCCCAGTTATTGTTAAAAAATTAACAGAAGCAAGCCCAAAAGTATTGTCAGACAAGAATACAAAGAAGTCAGTCAGGGGGTTTTGATGTACAGGAGCATGTGAAATGGAAATCAGGGTGAGGAATGGGACATGGGTGTCATGGCCAGGGGTGAACTCCACAATGCTGATAGATTGTGGATTTTAATATTTCACATTTCACATACCACGGGCTTGCAGTGTCGACAGGAAGGAAAGCGACTGCAGTAATGCAGAAGACTAATGAAGACTTCTCTTTGGATAGCTATCCACCTTGCCCATCTTTTTACACCAATATTTCCAAACCTGGTCTTTGGGGACCCCTAGACAGTCCATGTTTTTGCTCCCTCCCCGCTCCCTGCCAGACAGTCCACTCCAGTACCAATGAGCTGGGAAGAAGGAAGAATGTGGACAGTCTGGAAGGGAGTGCGGAGGGAACAAAAACCTGGACTGTCTGAGGGTCCCCATGGACCAGATTGGGAAACACTGTTCTACATGATCCAGAACACTGAGCACCAACATGGGAATGTTGCATACATCCACAAAAGGTAACACCAGTTTGATTTGTTGTGCAAAACAGTAAGAATTAGGATTGAATAATGAGAATAACCAGTAATATACAGAATCCCAATAATGGATACAATTAAGAGCAAATGATTCCCTTATCTTAATCTTCTGATTATATTAAGAGCTGTGAAATGCAATGACAGCATGACACTGCCATTGGAAGCTAATTAAAATGAATGAATATTCATACTTTGGCATTTACTGTAACATTAAACCCTTAAATTAATAGGTATCTATTTTTCAATTACAAAAAAATGCATCAACAATGTTATCATCAAGTGAATCTGAGAGCCGTTTGATGAAAGAATTGTTGGTAACATGGTTTCTATGAATGGTATGTGTATAAGAATCTTTGAACACATTCATAAAACATCATAATGCAGTCATAAAGCATTATAATAATGACTATAAATATTTCTAAAAAGATATAACACATTATAGCCATGTTTATTATACATTACTAATGCTTTATGAAGCTCTCATCTATAATGCACTATTGATACCTTCGTAATGCTGTATAAAGCATCCTTAATTCTTATATAGATCATTGTAATGCATTATGAAGGTATCCATAGTGCATTAATGAAGAGAGTTTCATTGAGCTTATGAAGCATTATAATAAAAACTACAATACCTTATCATTGTCAATATGAAGATTCCATAATACTGTATTAATTCACATACCCACTATTATAATACATTATGAAGGTATCTATAATGCATTTTAGATTACAGCTTTAATTAGGTAAAGTGTTACCGCATTGTTCATAGAAGAATGTAACTGTTTACCATGTACCTTATTCTGTAGTTATTCTGTAATTTACATTTTTCATGCTCTGATTAATGGGCTGGTATCCATTGTGATTTAATCTAAAAAAAAAAATAACTCCCTTTTTAACAAGGGGTTGATTTAAGTGGAGTGAATAAAAGATATGGATAAAAATCCTTGCTTAAAAATTGAAGGGACATGTGAGTCATCTCTGCTGCAGGGTAACAGTGGACCAGTGGTCTATTGTTAGACTTGAAGACTGTAGACACGGTCTGGGTGAAGACCACCCAGTATTTCAGCTGGGTCAGTCGATTCTGCACCCGTCCCCTACCATGGTGGCTTCTCGTAGCCTTGGCATACTTCTGAGAATGCAAAAGACGTGAATCTGCTTCAGCATACCAAGCACGCCCCCAAGTAGTCCTGCAGAATCATCTGCCATAGTCTCCGCTTGTTCCCTGGGCATTTGGCAAAACTGTCTTTGGTGGCAATACCTACATTTGGTTGTATTAAATCTAATCCACATAATTAGCCAATAGCGTTCCGCTCATTATGTCGTAATGGGTTGTAAAACGCTTTCCTAAAGCTGTTTGCGAAGCACTGCAAACACCAAGAGCATCATTAGCAGCACTAAAGGGACTTTTCAGGTAATGAAGTGCAAATAACGGCATGATAATACTTCAAAAAGAAGCAGCTAAAACGTTGCATTGAACTGCCATATTCACAAAAGATTCTGTCATATTCGTTTATAAATCATTCTTTAATGGTGACAAGAGTAATAATGGTCTTTTAAAGTTCCTGTGGCTTTCTAAAAAATGTTACAAGCCCAGCTAATTATTGTGTTTTAAAATGAAGAGTTTCAAATACTTTATATAGTATGAAACACTGTCCACTCTTTGTGCCAGATGTAACACTGACTAACGTAAAAGTTGTAGCTAGGCTAAACCATTTCACTATATGTAGGGAATGGAGTTGGTCAAAATGTAAAAATGTTGTGATAAAACTATTGCAGAACTTTGTCAGAGTCTGTATCAGCTCTATTAAGACTTATCAGTTTCACAGGGGTTATAGGACTCTTATCTGATGCACCATATCCCAAAATTATCATTTGAAATGATACGTGTACATATCACAGTTTGATCATGTCTACGTTCTATATTAGTTGTATGCAACATGTTACAAAAATGTCAGCCTTTCCCGTTAGTGGAACTGAGTTACTCTGTGGCTGTGTGACTACAAACTAACTATCTTCTACGGAAGAATAATGCAGAGACATATCATTCATGCGTGTGGGATGGTGCTCTGTGCCTCTTGTTTGGTAAACATACTTATAGCTTATTGTATAAGAGAAAGTGAGTAGGCCAGCATAAAAAACCGGCTACAACCGGAAATGAGACACCGATTTAGGTGAGTCAAGAGCCCGGAAGGTGCCCGTGATTCTGCCGTGACACGGCGATCCACGGCACTGCAGTCATTTCAGAGCAAATGTAGTCAGCAGCCGGAGCCGCGGAATCGTAAACGTTTGAAATCAGGATTCATAAATTCCATAGTGCTAAATAGTGGAACGCTCGCAGTTATCCGTGGAAGACTATAAAAGGACACCAAGCCTCTATTAAAATTATAGTGGAATTTTCCGAGATAATTAACATTTAGGGTTTCTTGGCTATAAGTGACCGATTTCTGTTACATGATTTAAACTTTAATAGTGAGTGTTTTAATGTGGCTTGAAGTAGATGATACCTCCATGTATAATTTACATATATATGTTGGTGTGGGGGGAGGGGGTGTAAGGTAAGCTTTAATAGGTATGGAACTGGTGATTTAATTGCACCACTAAAGGGTTGGAATAGAAGAGGCAGGCACTGGGAGAGTGGGGAAGCCCCTCAATACCTGTCCTTGTGCACTTTAATAAAAGAATAGATTCGGTTCCATTGCTTGCCTACATAAACAGGCAGTGTGTCCAAGTCAGCTGCGTCCATGCAGACTCACCAGCATGAAAGCAAGGATTTGATCACATGATACATTTATGGGACTTTCTGCTCGAGTGAATCAACAAAGGAACATGCTGTATGCATATTTTTTTGGAGAAATGAAAATTTCCATCATTTTGACAGAAAAGGAAAGGAACTGCGATTCACACTGCACCTATACCTCCGGTTCTCCCTGGACTCCCCCTAAATATGATGCTACAAATTCCCCTTAATACTGGCCATTTTTTTTCACTAACTATAAACAAAAGCATGCTATAGAAATAGCCAGCTCACTGCAGCCCCATGCCTTGAGAGTGAGGAATGAAATTGGACATGAGAAAGTCTGTCCTCTGGATGTAAGAGATATGGTGGAAAGAGGACGATACAAGGAGTTGAACAGCAACAAGAGGAGAATACTGTAGCTTAAAGACAGGTAAGCCTAGATAAATTCTGTGGGAAGGAGAAGCAGTGATGGTACAACAGCCATGAGCAGGACAAAAAAAAAACTGCCATTTTTGATATTACATTTTGCAGAAAGACCACTTATACTCCCTTAGATCAATTGAATGTGGAATAAAAAATGATAAAAATGGGTTCTCCAATTGACACTTGATGAGTCAGCATTATAACAGCTCAGTGGAGAGTAGGTACTGTGGTTATGGAGAAGTAATGGACACGAACTCATATCTTGAAAAGTCGTCAATCCATGTCCCAGGAGAGGCTCCTTACCTTGGGCTGAGACGCTTACCCTGAATCACTCCAGTATCCAATCGTGTAAATCGGTAAAAAAATTATACACTGCGCAGGATAAGAGTATGAGAAAAGCCTCAGAACAAGTCGTGATTTTGTAGGCATATAAAAATGTGCCCCGAGTTAGATTTTTTAATGGTTATAATAAAACAATGTGTAGTATGAAATCTGCATTTATATATTTACATTGTTGACAGCACATGAATTGTACTTAAACTGTTATAATTAGTTGCATTGTTACAGAAGCGTAGAGATACAATGTTGTATATATGTATTTATCATATTGCACATATTGGATATGTAGCATGGTCATTTACATTTACATGGACATTTATGGCATTTGGCAGCCCTTAGCCAGAGCGACTTGTTGTTAACAAGATAGGGAAAAAAAAAAACCATAATAAATTGCTTTGCTTTGACTGTTCCTTCGCTGCATTGATCATTAGAGAAATTCCATTTTCCCCTATGGATTTTTAACAGTGATTTGGACCTGTCACCCTGCTTGTGAAAAGCCATGATTCATTGAAACACTGAATCTTTAGATACCATCCTGGTTTCCAAGAAACCTGTGAAAGAGTAACGCATTCGTGACTCATAAATATCTGATGGCTTCATGTTTAATACTCTATCTGCTTCTCCCAAAGCACAGAACGTACCCTATGATGACCTTGTCAGTACCTGTCTTTCCTGTCAACGTCATGTTTAATTGGAGCGTCCATAATATATTTTAAACTGGCGAGCCTTTAGTCCTGAAATAAACCACTGCAGCTACCCTAAATATTAATGGCACAAAATGGTTTAGTCTTGGGGTTAAAACTGTGGGCTTGAAGCTTTATTAAAGAGGAGAGAAGCCATTGTTTCAGTAGAATGTTCAGTTTGATTTTTTTTTCTTTTTTTGCTTTCTCTTTGTAAGGAAAGAGCTAAAATCTAAATGGGTATGGATGAATATAAGCTTTACATCTCATCATTAAATCTCATCATTAAATGTTTGACATTAAGTAGTGCAGTAATACGTTGTTGGAATGCCAGCCTGTATACAAAAGTAGATGCAAGTATTTTATGATATTTTTTACTCTTTTTGCTGCACTGTTCTCAGTCAAGCTATTGACATATTGGGGTCTCTGTAATCTCAGCAGAAGTTTAAAAAACAAACTGCTCTTTGTGCATGGGTTTTTGTAGGACAGTATATTCCTTCATTATATAATTTTAATTGTTGTTGGTACCTGTGTAATTTAATCTAGTTTTACTTTTTTTGTGGTATTTCTCGATTTGCTTCTATTAGGTAATATTACCCAAACAGAACACTGGAGGATTTTATATAAAATATTCATTCTGAGATAAGTCAAAAATTACTCGGATTTTACAGTCCTAGCCAGGGATATTGGCAACCCTCAATTGTAAGTACATAATGTAGATTATCTTCAGAATCAATGCAAATGAACCAATTTCGTATAATCAGCATATGAAATAAAATGTCCAAAGTTATTGAACAACAACAAGAAAAGGTGTCATATAGTTAAACAGAAATTGAATTTATGTTTTTTCATTGTTGCAAAACTGGAATCTATGGCTCAGTAGCAGAAAATGTTGGAGAAATGAGAGTTTATCTTTGGAGTCCATCTGAGGTGCTCATATGTGGGATTAATGTGTATTCGAAGATAGTATTTTTATATGTAAATGTATTTTGATCACTTGAGGAAGTTACTTTAGTAAAAGGCCATGGATGTTCTCTGCTAGCCTGGGCAGCCATAGAAAGCTCATAAAAGAGCTCAGCAGAGAATCTGTGGGTGGGGGTGGGTTCTCATGATCACTTATGCGTGTCATCTGTGAACAGTTCTGACTGGGTACCCACTGTAAAAGCAGGAACTCTTTGAAATGTGAATGTGTGACAGAAGTGTACAGGGGCCAAGAGGAGTCGTGGCGTGACTTTTCACGGGTCAGTCGCTTAGAAATGCAGGGGGAGTATATACAAAGAGGACTAGGGGCCTTCTGGTAAACATCTCCCCTTTCACTCGCTTCCTGTAATATGCCTTTGATCTCATGCGTACAAAACAAAGATAATTTGCCGTGAATATAAAATTGACCTAATAGGCCATATCTCTCTCCCTCTTGCTCGTGGTGCCCGTCAGCTAAGGAAGTGGAAGCCCATGAAATGTAAGTGCTATCACAAAAGATGCAGGAAATGGGACTCATATCCTGGGGGGGGGGGGGGGGCTGCTGTGTTTTGTCTCACTGTGGCCCACTTTCTGCTATTTGCTACTTAGCTAGCTGGAGTATAAAGAACAGAGCACTTGGCTGGGCATTATCACGATTTTGTATCAGTGGCAACTGTTAATATGACGTGCAGTGTTTGGAGCTTAAGTATTGCTTAGACTGAGGGAAGGTCTACAAGATGGTGGCGAGAGCAGCTATGTTAGGGAAGCTCTACAAGATGGTAGTGAGACCAGCTATGTTCAAGAAGGTCTACAAGTTGGCAGTGAGACCAGCTATATTCGGGGAGGTCTACAAGATGGTAGTGAGAGCAGCTATCTTAGGTAATGTCTACAAGATGGTAGTGAGAGCAACTATCTTAGGGAAGGTCTACAAGATGGTAGTGAGACCAGCTATGTTCGGGAAGGTCTACAAGTTGGCAGTGAGACCAGCTATGTTCGGAGAGGCCTACAAGATGGTAGTGAGACCAGCTGTTATATGGGTTGAAGACGGCACTGACGAAAAGACAGCGCTGGATGGGGCTGAGTTAAGGATGTTAAGATTTGTGTTGGGATTTACAAGGATGGAGTAGGAATGAGTACATTAGAGGGAGAGCTCAGGTTGGATGGTTAGGAGACAAAGCCGGCGAGGTGAGATTGCATTGGTTTGGACATGTGCAGAGGAGAGATACTGAGTATGTTGGGAGAAGGATGCTGAGGACAGAGCTGCCAGGCAAGAGGAAAAGAGCAAGGAGAAAGAGGAGGGTTATGGATGTGGTGAAAGAGGACATGCAGGTGGCTGGTGTGAAAGAGGAAGATACAGAGAACAGGAAGAAATGGAAGCAGATGATCGGCTAACGGGAGCAGCCCAAAGAAGGAGAAGCTATTGCTAACAGTGAGGATTCCAGAGGGAGGGAATGTTTTGCAATATCTGTAAAATAAGCATATTCTGAATGTGCAGTAAAAACTGTTTAGTTTTTCTTTCACTGTTGGATTCCCTTTAGGATGCCCTACCACCACCATATTACAGCACTTGGGTGGGACTAGTCCTTAGTGAAGGAAGACCATTCCCTGAATCTGCGGTCAGGGCTAAATGCAATGCCTTTGTGTAACAATGCCCACTCGCTTTGTCGGGGAGGACCACACAACAGTGGTCCCAAATGGGACACCCAGCAGAACCACATCATGGGCCAGAAGTTGCTGCTTATGTCTGCAGTGGAGAGCGAGCTTGAATACACTAGAGACTGCTACCCACGCTGGGACGTATTAACTCTCCAGAAGAAAATGCAGCTTCTTTGCCATATGAGTAACATGGGCTATTTTAAGCTATATAATGAATTATGACTTGTTTGGTACTATCGTCTCATTCATACAGTGTCCTGCGTGCTCAGTGCTTTCTGGGATAGGCTGCAGGCTAATGCCACAACCCTGTGCTGCAGGAGTAGGCAGCCCTGATCCTGGAGCGCCGGTATCCAGCAGGTTTTCCATCCTTCCTGGTCTCTGATGAACCACACCTGATCTCAGGTAGATAGTAACTCATCAAGTAGGATAGAGGACCTGCAGGATTCCGGCGATCCAGGATCAGGGCTGCCCACTCCTGCGGTATGGGATAAGTGGCTTGAAGATGGATGGATGGATGGATAAATGGATGGACAGAAAATTTTAAATAGTTCAGAGTTCACATTGGATTCATATAGTATAATTTTTGAGGCTGTCTATTATTACACTAGTATAGCACCCTGATTTAGAACATTTTTTTGGTAGCATACGGGAGTGTTTGACCACATTTTCTGTAAACTGTATTTGTCTTTTTAGAGTTCCCCTCATATACATACATATATATTTTTTTCTTTTTTCAATTGTATAAAATTTACAACAAATGAGCACAAGTTCACACTGCTGCATCCAGTTGTTTGTTGATAATCAAACGTAGCAAAAGAAAAACAGAAGGGTTTATGTAATACTTTTTCATGGTGTTCTCTTGCAAAATTGCAGTCGTTTCTGCACATGTCTGCAGTGCAGCGGGGCTGCCGCCACTCACGACCACATGCTGCATGCAAGTTGGTTAAACTGTCCATCTGGCCTGTGCACTTATCACCACACGTACTGTGGGCACTGCAGTGGAAGGGACACACATGACTGTAATCCAGTATGAACTTTTCTACAGGCCTTTGGCAGAACTGAGTGGAGTCTCGATGGGTTATTGACCAGTTTGAAGAGGATAATGACACTGATGATGGATCAATGAGATTAGCAAGGCTGGATCAGTAGATACACAGCATGCGATACTGAGAAACTGTTTGTGTAAATTATTACTGGAACAACTGGGTTTGTGGGTGCTATGTGAATGTGAGACCTTTATACATACAAACAAGGCAAACACCCATGTCAGCAGTTTGCTGAACACATACATAAGCATATAATATAAGAGGGAGTGACATTTCAGAGCTGCAAGGGGACTGATTATGCCTGGGTGTTTTGCTTCTTTACACAACCTTTTTATTTGCATGAATTCTGACGTGTTCTGCGCTATACATGCACTGTGATACTATGTCCGAGAATTGTTTTGACACAAACTTATTAGACCAACATGTAATGGTTTTAAATGGTCCTCCAGGGAAAGTCATGTTGTTAACTGTTGATTATGGCCAACTTTTAAGAGTTAGTCAAGCTGTTTTTCACTTTATCCTGCAGGGAGTTTGTAATAAAAAAAATATAATTGCAATTTATATTTCAGTCTCCCAGCTCCAAATTCTCTTGAGAATATTTTGAAGTGTTGCTAACAGGATAAGTATCGCCTTGTAAAACTTTCTTGAATTCTTAACTTTTTAATGGGCTGCCAGTTTGAGCAAAGCTATCCATTATCGACTGGAAGAATTGGCCT
>JAODJW010000002.1:22475687-22491341 GCA_026777045.1 Hyperopisus bebe | reverse complement strand
CTTTCTTGAATTCTTAACTTTTTAATGGGCTGCCAGTTTGAGCAAAGCTATCCATTATCGACTGGAAGAATTGGCCTCGGTAACACGGCGAATATTCATTGCGTTTAATTTATGAATCTGTGCTGCTGCATGCTGTGTCGAGCTGCATCAGTTGGAAAACAAACAAACAGAAAAAAAAAGATTCCAGAGTGTGCCGTTGTCTGGAAATCTCAGCGCCTTACAGAAATGACGCAGTGCTACACAGCAAGTTCAAATGAAAGATAGCATGCAGTTCCCAAGGAAGCATGATAATCTATTCCTGCAGTCTTTCTATTATACAGCGTTATATCATATAGCCGAATACGATGATAAGGAATTGAAAGTTATTTTTGGATATCGTGATAAGAGTCCTAGCTGCATTATTCAGTGCTTTGGTGCTTTTATCGTTTTTCATTCACAAACCTGTAGGGGCCACGTGGCCAGAGCTCGGCAAGACCTAAAGCAGCAATGAAGTGCATCCGTGCGATACAGGCATGTGATTCCCTTGTGCAGCGCAAAGGCTTGTGTGAGAGGACCGTGCACACGGATCATACGCATGCTGAACTGTAGTGCTCGGAGGAATCTGCCGCTCATTGTCACGCATTTTTTACCCAGCTGCCAAACTTGCAAGACAAAGATTCACTTGCTGCTGCACTATGACATGAATTGAAACGGCATGTGCTACATTAAAGGGAACAAAATTCCCCACTAGTTTACTGAACTATCATTTTCATGTTTTCTAACATGTTGTTAAATTGACACCTGCACTGATCAGAGGTCAGCACCATGGCAATTTCTGACGGGCTCTTTGATCAGAATGTTATTTTTAACACAGACAAATGTAACTTTTATATATATATATATATATATATATATATATATATATATTTTTAATCTAAACATTTTACCAAGGACACACACAGGTGGTGCCATGCCATATGTGTGTGTGTGTGTGTGTGTGTGTATATATATATATATATTTATAAATGTGTGTGTATACTGTAACACTAGAAACACACTCTTTAAATTAATTGAAAGATTGTTTGCAAAAGACAATTTTGGATGCATGTCTTATGTTAGCTTCTTATGTTAGGAACTCAAAACGTGAAAGAAAATATGGTTAGTTAAGTGCAAATACAGTTCATGGCCCCTTTTGCAGAAAATGCTATTTGTGCATGATGAGATACCATATACAGTACAGTATTTTAAATATATATGTATAAAATATTCATATTTTTCTCTTTATAATCTCTGATATTACAAGAAGGAAGTGATTTTTGACAGTATTTTAAAACAACGTGTACAAAGGCACCAGTGAAAGCTTGTTGAGTGGTTGTTTTTTCACTTGTTATGGCCAATAGTGTCAAACTGCCACTTGTAGAAAGCTTAGTGTTCGAAAATACATTTTCCATTACACCATTACATGCATTCTGTTACACTATTTCAGTTGGTGCAGTGATTATTATTTATCATGCTATTTTTAGGTTACATCATCAGAAATGCAATGAAGTCAAATTAAGAATGTTTATGATATACTTGGAGTACTCTCAAATGCACAGCAAATCGATTACCAAATCAACAATGTTCCTCAAATAAAACTACATATCACCTTATGACAAACTCTATGCATTACAGTAAATAAGTTTCAAATAGGTAAAACATTTTATTCAGTTTTTACTTCTCTCCATAGGGATTACAAATTCAAAAAAGATTTGAATATTCAGTGACTTTTTTATTATTTTGAGTTTATAACTGGAATGTTTAATACACATTTCTCAAGAAAACAATTTCAGTACAATTAAAGAAGGATGTAATTAAATGTACTGGGACTGTAAGATATCTTCTAAGTAGCATTCGCTACTCTTACTTAACTTACTAATGCGGAAAAGAGGATTATTGCTGCCTACCGTTCCTTGCCTTTTTTCCTGATATCACTTCTAATAAGGGAATCCATGACTTTCACCATTAGCATCCTTCCATCTTTTCAGAGGTGCAACCCAGTGTGGTTAATTAAACAATCGGATGAGCAGCGTACATCCAAGTGCTATGCTCCAAATCCTCCTTGTCAGGTAGGGGTCCATGCCATGTGGTGTAGGAATAGGTAGTGATGTGGAGGTGAGACACTGCGGGGGGACCTGCCGCTGTCTTCCTGGGATGTCTCTGAGTGATGACTCGACGATGACACGGCTGAGTCCTTGACTTGGGGCCCACTGGTGTCACTATTCCTGTTAAAATGTAATATATGGTAAGATGTTTACAGCTAGATTTCAGATTTTTGATTTAGAGACGCCCTCTACTGATCACAGATACTTCACCGTAGCAAACCCACTGGACTTGTACCAAGATCCAATACTCCAATTGACCTCCATCCAATCACCATCCTTGCATAATTACTGATCGACTATATTGTCCAATTGGAGTTGACGACCCCTGAAAAACAACAGGTGCTGAATGAACAGTTTTTTAGTAAAGGCAGAGGACCAAACTTTGCTGCAAAACCTTTTGCAATTTGAGTTTCTGTGTATGCAGTCTTGGAAGCAGTAGGACGATATAAACAACATATCGATTTATCGTCATATAAAAATTTTAACGATAAGAAAATGAAATATTTTGATAAACTGTTGATAAGAAACATTACCTGATAACACATAACATCTCAGAAACGCAATTCCAACCAATCATCATTTTAGAATAGACAACTTATATTGTAAATGCACAGTGAGACTGACTGAGTTAGTGAAGCATGTCACATTGTTCTGCTTTGGTGATACACACAAGTCATGGAAGAGGTAAGAAACTTTGGTGTTGGTGAAGAAATTGACAGCTCAGCAGCCACATCTTTTAAAAATGAGATATTGTGCATAAATAAGGTAAAAAGACATTAGTGGTGGCATTTTATATTGGTAACTGTGCTGAAAACTTGTGCCAACTACAACTGGAAATACTGCAAATTTATTTCACTATTCATAGCATTGCCATGAAGGAGTCCATAAAGAATTCAAGTGCTTACAGTCACAGACCCCCGCAATTAGAGTTTCCACTTTCAATTTAAAGAAATATGGGACAAATCTTTTTTTATTTTTCAATACAGGATGGGTGGAAACCCTACCATCAATATCAAACATGTCCCCTACAAGCAGAGAAACAGTGAAAAAACCTAGCAACAAACTGCACTATTTTAGGAGTTTTCTATTATGTCCTACAGCAATTTTTTTTGTATGATTTATTTATTAAAATTAGATTTTAATTTGCAGTCAAATTGATCCTTCTCATGTTCATGGAGAATTTGAAGGGAATTTGAAGGGGAATTTTATGCAAAAATGGAGCCTGGAATTAAATAAATAATGAATTATATTGTGACACTCATTGATATTGACTGATATGAACAAAAATATCATGATAAAATATTTTGCTGTGATGCTTAGCCCTAGGTAGCAGTAAGATTTGAGCACGGGGAGAAAGTCACATTGGGGACAGCACTGTCGGGGGAATACGTTGTTGTCATGCCAACAGCATCCTTTTTAATTTGGATTATTGTTAGTAGTTTATTATCGTGTTATTTTTATTCTTGTATGTGTATTTAATATGTTTATATTTTGTATTGTTTCTCTTTTTATAGAAACCACACCACATATGTAAATACTGATTCCATTTTAATATAACATCAGTTTGGGAGAACTATTGGCTATTGGAGCCTTTTTTCGACAATCCGATGTCCCACATTCATCATAGTTACTACTGAACCTTAACGATTCTATTCTATTCTAAAACCATAAGCCTACTTTACATCTAAGATTAACACAACACTTACCTGCAGGTCAAACAAACAAAAACCTTGTCTGTAGATTTTGAAACATTTGTGTCACACATGATGGCATATCAAAGAGAAACATTGTCTTGTAGATTTCTGTGATAATTATACTTGCATACAAATAACCTTATTTTAAAACGCATGTTACTGGTATGTCAGTATCAAAGTAAGCACATTTTTTACAAGAGTGGGAAAAACAAAGGCAGTATCATTGATGCTTGGAAATCGCGTCATTAAATCTGCCCTGTGCAATCAGTAGAAACATATGTTCTGAATGCTATATAATTCAAAAACCTTTTTGAAGTACCACTGGCATATTCATTACAGATTTTAAACCATCAATTAAGTACATTAAAATGACATTATCTTTTCGTTAGTGACATTACTATCTTATTATCACGAGTGTTTTCATATCGAGATATTGTCTTGAAGTGATGGAATATTAGTCGCAGATCATTAATAAGATTAAGTTAACTTGTAATAATTACAATACGATAAAATAAGGTTTAGAGTGATGGAACTCATGGATTTATTTTTACAAAGACTGTATTGTATAAATGATATTTGTGATGACATCACAATTTCAATTTCAGAGTTTGTGATTTTGTTATATTAAATATCCAATAACTTTAATTTGTAACAGTCATGGTTTATATGACCACTAATAATAGTTACTGGCCTGGGATGGATTAGCCAGTATTAGCCAGTTTATCTAGAACAAGACTCAACAAAGTCTTGACCTCCATGTCACAACAAAAAGTAATAGTGTGTTTTATGGGTCAGGTCTGCAGGTTAGGAAAATGTACAATATATCCTGCCAAGAATCCAGACAAAAACAGCCCGACAAAGCTATGACAGGGGGATGCATACCTAATAGATCTGGCAGAACTATAGAGGCAAGAGCTACCTGATTACGCTGGGGTATAATACTTTTAATCAATCCATAACACCATAAAGCAAATTGGGAAGAAGCCTATACTGACTTCACAGCCTTCTGTGAGGTTAAGAAAACAAACTTTTGACACGTCTGCCTGGTTCTTCTGAGGGCCAGTGTTGTTGTTGTTTTTTTCCCCCTCAAACTTCATGCTGTGCTGCTCCCCACCCCACCGACGGCCCCCTATGGAAGTGCCTTACTGCCAGGGGCCCTCCTCACAGATAAGCGCCTCACTCGAGATTTCCCCCGTTACGGATAATAAGATTTATGACAGCGGTTGTCGCTGACTTGTTCGCGGGGAGAAAAGGCCGAGTCATTATGGGTGCTCCGCTGAGCTCGGTGTTGGACACGCCCCTGCCGCCTCAGCACACGGCGCGGTGGTGGCGGGAACATGTGGCGTGTGAGGGAGGGAGTCCTCCTTAGCCGGCTGAACACCAGATGAGTGGGAGTGAAGCCTGTTTGCTGTGAAATTGAGAGGCTATGAGCCAGGGCGGCCAGCACTGCTGCGGCCTTCCCCTTCTGCCGATACCCGCCAGCTGTTTGCAAATCAGTGTCTTTTCTGCGGGACGTGTTTCCACAGTAATTTATGATTAACCTTATTTGGAGCTTTGGGGAGACTCAGAATGTAGCTAGGGCTTGTATTCTGGCCTGGATCGATTGCGAAGGCGTTCGCCGCATCTGATACGTCTGAATAGGGTTTTGATTCATCTGCGGTGACCAATATCAGATCAGTAATCCCTCTGCATCTCACCAGAATCCGCTTGTTTACAGAGGACTGAAGCAAGTTTTTGTGTTTTACCTGCTATACAACGCATACCACTTGCAATTTTAACCAGGTAGAGTAGTTGGCTATCCTGTCCCTTACATATTACACATAGTGTAGAAAAGCATTTGTGAGACTTTCTTGTAGTTCGATTTTTTACCCCTTTCTCCCCCTTTTTCACGAGAAGGCAAAGGTGAACCATTTTCAGTAGTACAATACACACTGTCAAGATCTGAGAGATGTGTGCTTTCATCTTTAAGATATAATTTCTGCGCTGGAGTGGACCAATTTCATCTTAAATTATTTTTTCCCAGTGCGAAATACACTATACCTCTTGTGCATTTTCAGAGTGAGCAGAGAGAAACAGGTGATTCAAAGATTTATTCAGTAATGAACCCTAAACTGAGATGCATTCTTACTGCATTCTTACTTTATTCTTTCGCTGCATGAAAAATAGAGATGCTGCATTGTTTTGCTTGTCTTCTTAGATTATGCCATGTAATTTAGAATGTCTTTACATTCAATAAAATACCCTCAGCGTAATATTTCCTTGGTAATGTTAACACCGTGGCGCTATTTACAGATGATGCAGCCAACACTGAAAACAGTATCAAATGAATAGATATCCCCCCGTCCAGGGTTGTTCCCTGCCTCGTGCCCGTTGCTTCCGGGATAGGCTCCGGACCCCCCGTGACCCAGTAGGATAAGCGGGTTGGACAATGGATGGATGGATGGATGAATAGATATTACAAACATAAGAACTTATCCTCGAACCAAATTTGCAGGGAGTGTTCAGATCCACTCCAATTTTCCAATTGCCCGTACCCTGACGGTATCACCAAAAGTCCAGATGTCTTAGCAAGACATCAAGGTCGCTTCTATATATAACCCTGAAACCAAGTCATGTTTCAAACTGGCCATCACCAAGCTGTTTTTCCTTTACTCAGCATTATTTCAGGCTTCCCCCAGTACCTGTCTCTGCATGTGAAGGATCTATTATTTACCCTGTCTCTGTGAAGGATCTGTTGTTTACTGTGTCTGTGAAGGATCTGTTATTTACCATGCTGTAGTGCTCTGTTGTCAGTCAATATCAAAACCAGCACAAGAAATAAATTTTAGATAAATGTTTTGTAACAAGGAACAGTTTTTTCTAAATACTTTTTCAAAGCAGTTAATTACATTCTGGTGTTCATTCACAGGCTTTTCTTATTATACAAACGTAGCTTCGTAGCTGCAATAACACTAATTACACTCATTATTTCAAAGTATTGTGTAATTCTGAGACCTTTTTATTTGCAGCCTTTATAGTGAGGGATTTATTTGACCCAGCTTCAAGGAAACATAATTGGCCAAAGTAAAAACAGAATGTTTATTCACTATTGGTCATAACATTTCCACGTGAAAAGTGGCTGATCTCCTCCTATGATAGTTTTTGTTTTCCTCCCCTGTCATCCTCCAAATTAATCCCGTCGAATAGCTTGTACACACGATTCTTTTGGCATCTTAATGTGGTC
The DNA here is from genome assembly GCA_026777045.1 of Hyperopisus bebe. Lineage (NCBI taxonomy): Eukaryota > Metazoa > Chordata > Actinopteri > Osteoglossiformes > Mormyridae > Hyperopisus > Hyperopisus bebe. The sequence goes on along the minus strand of JAODJW010000002.1, from coordinate 22,484,301 downwards.
TTGGGAGGTCGAGCACTCATGCCAAAACACATTCCGCTATTATTAGCACTATCATTTTACATTTAACATCTGGGTCATGAGTTTTTGCTCAGCAGTATTATTGTAATACATTAGTGGAGACTCCTTCCTAAATAATTTGAGATTTTAAGTTTTAAAACCTTAAAAATCTGATGTATATTAAATTATGGTAATTATACAGTATAAAACGATTTTATATATATATATTCATACATAACGAACATTATCAGCAAAGATATGTAAAAGGTTTTCCTCAATTCTACTTCACTTTTCCCAATTTAACTAGAGTGTCTTAAAAATCAGGCAGTCGTTGGCCAGCTACGATGCCTCTTAGGACCTCTGTGTCAGCAGTATAAGGGTAGCAGGGTCAGGTGTGTGCATATGTTGTTGTAAATACACACATTGCTGAGTGCCACCTTGACAGAAACGCATGAAATAAATTATTCCTGTGTTACAAGACATTTTCATCTCTGCATATGGCAAATAAATCATTTTACTTGGAAAAGAGGATATCTTAGCGTAATTTTACATTTTCCTATTGCATTTTGTTTACATGGCTCCTAAGTATGTGACTTATGTCTTAGAAAAGCCACTGTATCTATAATTATGATTAATGGTCAACTGCGGACATGAAGCGTGCAAATAATCACTGCAGTTTGAGCAGCTTTACAGCTTTTGGTGTGAACAACATTCATCAAGGCATGCAATCAATGTGCCGTGCGGGGCTACATATTTATTTTTGTGCATCCCACTTTCTCCTCTCAATTTTTCATCCATGGAGTCGTTCTGATTCTGCCAGGGCCGCATATCTCCTCTCCTGGACCCCTCAGTCACATGATAAGCTACCTGTAAACATTTGAAGAGTGCCAGAATTCTCTGTCCTCTGCTGCTCTGATCCACTTTAATTTGACCATCTGTAGGTTTATCACCAGGGCTGTTTGCTAAGGAACTTTATAGGATAATTAAATATTGTCCTGCCCAGTTCTATTTAATATATACAAGGTGTGCTATTTCTGTGACTCTTTTTTTTCTGTTTATGTGGCATTTTTTTTTTCTTTGGAATTGCACATCCATTTTGTGGAGAGATTACTGCCACAATTTATGTGCCATTTGAATCAAGGGGTTACTTGATGGCACACGGTTTAAAGTGTCTGATTGGTGCGAATTTATCGGTACATCAGGGTTATCCCCTACAGTTTGAAGTAAATGGAATAAAATCTTTCATCATAGGAGTCAAGGCCTTAGTTTAACATCCCATTAGCTAAAGGATACCTCCGACTGTGCCTGGTAGCCAGCAGCACATTGTTGTATAGGAGAAATGATGACGAAAACCAGAATGCAGGGGAACCTAGTTTAATTACATACCACACATAGAAGTACCAACCAGTCCCAGTTATCTTTACTGCAAGATTATAATTCTGTCCTAAAAGATCTTAACCTGACATGCCAGCTGCCTGTCATGGCAACATGAAATGCTGCAGTTATTTTGGGAATAAAGGCTACCAGTAATTATATCTATGTTAAGGGAAAAAAGACTGTCTCATTCAACACTGGCCAATTTTTTAAGCCTCTGAAAAAAACCCAAATAAGGAGGCAGCATTTGTAACGCTGTAATGTGTTTACATAGGAGGGGATTAGGGAGAGACCCAAAAGTTGCCCATGAGGTTTTTAAAACAGTCCCTGGAGTTGTCCTAAGTGATTATCTGCTTTGAATATTCTTCTGCGGATCATCTAGTGAGACGCGCTCCGCTATGGATCAATAGGAGCCTTAGAATGATGAGCTGACTGGGAAATTTTTATTTAGTATGTGTAAGCTCTCAGATCCTTTCTTCAGTTAAACAGTTAACTTAGATCAAACTCTCTGTACCTTCCCTCTTTTGCATATCAATACAGGCAGAAGCAAGCAGGAAGGGTGAGGCGCAGGAACACCATGACCACGCGGGGTGGAATCAGACTAGGCGTTACTGTTCCATCCACACTTACTGCCAGATTTATGTGTGTAATATGTGCAAGTTTAAAGCTAATGTTCAGCTCTGGGGGATAAAGAGGGGCGAGAGTAAATAATAATTTTCATCCACACTTGACCTATACTTAAAATGAACTTTCTAAACCCTGCTTCTTAGAAATGCTTCAACCTGCATGATAACTCCAGGTTAAATTCCTTGTACTTACAACCTATAGTATCTCCCCTTTCTCAAGCATTTATTCTTAGATTCTTAGCCGCTGTAGTACCTGTGTGAGACCCTGTTTTCCCATAGTTTACATTATCAAAAATTAACACCTTTCTGTGCATTACAACATGGAGGAAATGCATATAATCAGCTACAGCTACTGTGAGGTTCTGTTGTATAGTCATGGTACATCGACTGATTATTTATACAATAAAAGCCTTAAAGAATTATGTTACCCTTACAGTGGAACAACAAGCTAATTGCTAGTTGCTTAATAATGCTCCTAGACTACATGAGAAGCTAGGTGTCAAAGTGATACTATTTTGGTCCAAGCTGATGGTCTCCACATGGTAATGGCCTACTTTGCTCATATTTATAGAAATTAGCCAATGGTTTTTTTAAGTAATAATTAAATGGTTATAAATATCTAGACTCTTTTTTTCCCAAAACTACCCTAATGAAATCGATTAAATAGCCACGCAAGAACATGATCATTGGGACAGAAATAAATAGCCTGACAAACGACCCCTCACGCAGCACTCCCAATTAGAGAGTTGAACTCTGTTTCCTTTTTTTGTTGTGCACACAATCTGGTGATGTAAGCAATGAATCTCAGCACAGCCATTTTGTCTGTCGTTCCTCCATGGCCCTCTTACCAGACCCCCATGACAAATAGTCTGCTAATATCAAGGGCGGCTTCGCCGCGTCTTTTAATCTGCAGAGAAATTATCGCTAACTGGGTAAGGCTGTCTGGGGGAAGTGATATTGTCGCGTCCTCTGTTGTTAGGAGATTATAAAGAGAGTCGGCCTGGCTGCCGTCTCGCCATCCTTCAGTGGGCACACACGGGGAAGGTGCACAGGTGGGAATGCACAGCAGTCACTCTTGATTTTGCTGCCTAATTATTCACACCATCCATTCATTTGTTTTTGATGGTTGTTAATTAGACGGACGCTTCGTCCAAACATCCGCGGTTTCAGCGAGCGGCACGACGGCCCTGTGTCACATCGCCGCCGCCTTCGCCGGTCCCGGCGGATCCGCGGAGGACTGACTCCGATTCGGCACGCGTTCGTGTAAACACTGAGAAATGTCAGGCCGGCTCCCAAGCCCCCGCCGCAGAACCCGGAGATAATTAAAGCCACGACGGGCCTCGTGCTTCATACCCGCCTCCGCCATCGTGGCCTCGTAGCAGAGCCGTGGCTTTTGTATGGCTGGCATGACAGCTTTTAAGGAGCCGGGCGCGTCGGAGCCGGAGTCCAGATGCCGCCTCCTTTGGCGAGCAGCTATTTCTGTAAGGTACTGAGCTGTATCGATGCTCAAACTGGGTCAAAATCGCAGAATTAAGAGTTATGCTCCAGCTTGATATACTTGACTTTGACAGCCTTGCCGCTTAACTTAACTACAGCATATATGTTTCCACATTTTTTCCCAGCTTGTGCAAAATCCAAGTGGTATTTTTTGACGTTTGATTTTTTTTTGTGTGTACTTCAGATATAAGAGACAGCAGGCAATTAAAAATCTCTAGTCTTTTTAAAGTAATTATCTCTCCAGTGTTCTCATGGTCAATCTCCCATGGAGCACAAAGCCATAGATAGCCCTGTCTAACTATACATTAGCCCAATCTAGCGCTAAAAATAGGAGTGATGAAATGGGTAGAAGGGGTCAAGCTGGTGATGAAGTGTTGTGAATATGGACCACAATTAGTACTGAGTGATCAAATCTGCGGTAAAATATCATTCGAGCACATATTATGCTGCATGTAAAATATATGTGCAAAACATGGCTTAACTCTGAGATACATGAGATACATGAAAATAGCACTAATGGACACATTCATGCAACTGGACTTTTATTCAGTACTAAATATGATATCTTGTTAATTTTCTGTCACTTATGCTTAGTGGTTTATTTTTCTTGAAAAAGGAGCTTCACAATATGATCAACATTCTCATATTGCTTCGACACATCTTTCTGTAGAATCAGTCGCAATGTAACAGTTACTGTAACGGTGTGACAGGCCTTCAGTTAATGCGCATTCAATCCGAAGCAATTTGAATTGGCAGCTGCATTCAATGAAGACCTCATTGGCGGACGATTAATTAAGAGTTCGGCTGGAATGTAAAGCTGCCCGGCTCTTAATAAGCAGGGCTGCTGACGCCTGTATTCATAGTATTAAGTAAACTTTACAAAATGATTGTTTCATACGTAAGTGGCAATTACAGAATCATATGCACATGGAGAAGTAATGTGTAGGACAGTATTGGGGAGTGTGTATGGTTGTAACTAATACTAAAAGACAACCTTTGGCTAATTACCTGAAATGAGTGCATTTGAATTAAAAAACGGAAGTGAAAAAAGCATCTGCTGTAGAGATTTTGCCGTTAAGAGCACACATTTTTTTTTAAATTGTAGTAGTTTTACGGTATTGGCATATCCAGTACAGAGAACACAGGATAAGCATGCTTGCATATATCTTCGTCATGTAAAAGAAGAAAAAATTTATATAACGGCAAAGTTCTCTTAGGGTATACTTTAAATTCCAGTTGCATGACTCACAGGAGTTTAGTCCACTGTTTGGTAATTGTTAGGAATATCCCAAGGCTATAGCATTTTTTTGTTCATCCTTTTACTGAAGTTCCTAATGGCCTGAAACAGAGCATCAAGTAGCTCCTCTCATTTCATTTAGATTGAGGTAATTTTACAAACTAACTCTGAATGGGCAAAAGGCTTGACAGCCAATGCACACTTTTTGTATCAAGGAAATGGCCTTTTTCTTTTATTAATCACCATTTAGGGACTCAAATAAAAGACGAGAAGCACTACGTTCAAGCCGAAGCTGTCGTATCGTATTTGTTTTCTCTGTGGAGACTAAAGCGGAAAGACCACAATGCTGGTGTTGCTGTTAAGAGGGTGTCATGAGTCATGTTTTTTCAGCAACCGGCTGCCTACCATGAACAAAAGGTGAGCACATCGGGAGAACGTAAGTGTTTTACATGAATATTCAGGGTACATCTGGTGCAAATGAGCAAATGGCTGTACACAGGGAAAAAAATGCATACTAACAGCAATAGCCAGCTTGTATCACTCCCAGTATAATTTTTATATTATATCACGTTGCATTTAATTGCATCATGAAATATTCTAGCAAATCATTCTAGCCACAATGGTGTGTGTATCAGTAGTACACATGTGCATTTGGCGGGTTGGTGGCATTTATGTGCAGTCAGCTGGTCAGTAGCATATATTTTCATCTAACTGGTTGATGGCTTGCATGTGAGGTTAGCTGTTCAGTCCAGCATCCCAGATAAAAAAAATTGCAGTGGTAGCTCTCTCAGTCTGGATTCCAAATGAAGCTGCTTCTTCATTCCCTAGCCAACAAAACATTGCATTATCCCGAGTGCGGTGGTTGAATGGGTGCTGAGACATCACTGTGTCATCACACCAGACTGAGATGTTATCATATCATGCTTTTTTTAAGTGCCAAGTGTCTTGTTTCCCTCATATGCAGCTTTTAGTTGATCCCGCCCCCTTTTCGGCCTCTCCCCTAGTTCTCCCCCACTCTCAGTCCATTTCTACTTCACCTGTTCACACAATGACACCCTTCACCCAGGAAGTAGATGACATGAGTCGCACTGGTTTCTAAGAGCTTGCTGTGCGAGACAGCTGAATGCTGATTGGCTGAATGAGGGAGCGCTCACTGCTGGCAGTCAGTGGCTCCCATGCGCCTGACAGATCAACAAAGAATTTTTTTGCAGCCAACCAAGAATGACTGACCAATTTCAACCTGCCCTCCCTTGATGGAACGACGCCAGCTTTGTTCTGCTGCTCGGGGCCATTAACAGTCAGCAAACGGCAGCGTTCAGATTCAAACAGCGAATCCAAGTAGCTTGTGCTTTAGCTGCTGAGATTCCCCCATCATTTTTAATCACTTTTACTGATTAAAACGAATTGACTTATAATGCACTTTTGTCACACATTTTTACTGGCACAAACCGGGCATGCTTAAGTTGCTGAGAATATTTTAGCCTTGCTGGATATCCTATTCATTTAATCGTTTGAAATTATGATAATTCTGATTGCACTAATGGAGCTATTTTTTTAATTGCAACATTGGTGCCTTGCATATAAATGCCATATCTGTGTGCAGCCATTTAAAATGAATAATTAAGCTTCGGTTTGCTTAATTGCTTATCCTAGGGACGAAAAAAGTGCTAAGTTCACATGTGGTATTGTAAGGAGAATATAGTCCTGTGCAAAAAAGAAGAAAAAAAAGTGAAGTGTTTGTACCTTGTGTGAGTGAGGGGTAAAGGGGCTATACGTGGCTGAGGGTGGTGGGGAATCTGTGTTATTTGTGGGGCTGCTTGGATCAGCGCATGGGCGCAAGGTGTCATGCGCATGCCCATCAAAAAATGGTCAAGCTGCAGAAAGAGCTCGCTCACCCCCATTCCTCTATTCATATGTCCGCCATTCAACCGAATCAAGTTGCGTGTATATAAATACTGAACAAAAATATATATGTGTTTATTTCACCTGCTACTTAAGTGGGTCATTTTTGAAACTTAACATCTTTTGTTTTTTTCTGAAATGTATGAGGTTACCATTGGTCCTTTGTCATGCAAAATGATTGTCTTTTCCAGAAAAGCATCACAGACACTCTCTGATGCTTACCATGCCCAAGAAGGATAAATATGAATCTCCCTTTGTCAAAAGCTCTTTCTGGTACCTCTACATTGTAGATTTTTTGACACGTCAGTGACTTTTATGCAGTGCATGCCACTCCGCTCGGTTTCCCACTGCATCACACTTCCTGTCAAACGTAGTGGCTTGTGCTACCAGACTACTGTGCAGAACAGAAGAGGGGTTCATTTATTTATTTTTTTTTCATTTAGTTCTTTGTTTTTCGTAGCAAGTTGCACAGTGTCGCCATGGGTTGTGTCGTTGACTCACAGTTGGGGGTCTCAATGTCACCCCCACTCTGTGCGTGGAGTTTGCATGTCTTCTTGGTGTCGTGCAAGGGATGGATGGATGCATTTTTGTTGCCACTGGTGATAAATCAATGCTCTATATCTATATATTGTATGTGCTCAGTGTACATGGAGTGCCATAGCAGTGTCTTGGGTGTTTGTGGATTGATTATAATGTCAGCAAAGGGGGCAGAGCTTGCATGTGCTACATATGTCCAGAGAATGTGACACTCGAGGACCCGGTAACTCCCATGGAAAGTAACCGCAGACAGCTCTGCAAATGTAAGAGCTCATTTACATGTTCAGGCTCTTCCTACCGCCATTTTCCTCAGATGATTCTGCCTCGCTTGGCTGATTAGATTTAGGTTTGAGGAAATGGATTTGGCTTGTTTCATCTAAACCATTTCATGAGACCTAATGAACACGTTTGCTGGAAGATAAGGCTGGGAACAAACTGTGTCTCTGATATTGTATTTCTATTTTTAAATGAAGAGCTGTTTTGCAGGACAAAAACAAAAAAAACAAAAAACACCTTTCAAAGTGATGTCACCAACAGGTGGTATATGGAATGGCCTTTTCTAGAAGTTAGCCTTGGGCTATTGCTGTATTACTGTCGCAAGTGTCTCTGTGTCTGATGCCTGTGGAGAGACTTTGTAAAAAGCAGGAAAATAAATTACCTTAAAAAAATGAATGACGTTCAAGCTAAAACTGTATCTGGCCTTATTCTCAGCCACGCTGAGTGTGTTCTAAAGAGTAAGAAGAAAAAATATAAAATATGCAGACAGAAAGTAACTATTGTGAATTCACTGAAAAGCAATTCCTTTGATTTACCTCCCATGCAAAGCTAACAATATTTTAATTATATGAAAATGAACTCTTATGAATGACAGCATTATAGCACCGATAAAAATTCATCTTTACTAGAAGCCACAAAAGAGAATCATGTAAGAACAGGCTATGTCTGATTGTCAACTGGCACAGAAATCAGGCTAACTCTCTGATACGTGTAAATATATAGCAGCTTCATGTACGTGTTTATAAACCCTGTTAACCTTTTAGCGCGTACCATTCGTTTTTTCCATAGGACTTTATTCTTAATATTTACTTCCCTTTCAATTAATATTTTTTTATCTTACATTGCATGGAATGCATTGTTTCTGCACTGAATAGAAGAATAAGAGAAATGATTTTCGTCTTTTATGTTTGGTTTATTTATGCAAATAATATGTTGATAGGTGGCTTTGTGCCAGCTGCCTGTTTCTGCTAAGGAAGAAAAAATATGAATATGGCATCCAAAGAGTGATGGGCTGGTAGTCATCATATAGGCTGGTAGCTACAGTTACTTGGTATGCCAGTAGTGTCATATAGGCTGATAGCTACAGTCAGTTGGTATGCCAGTAGTGTCATATAGGCTGATAGCTACAGTCAGTTGGTATGCCAGTAGTGTCATATAGGCTGATAGC
>JAODJW010000002.1:22462846-22475587 GCA_026777045.1 Hyperopisus bebe | reverse complement strand
TACAGTCAGTTGGTATGCCAGTAGTGTCATATAGACTGATAGCTACAGTCAGCTGGTATGCCAGTAGTGTCATATAGGCTGATAGCTATAGTCCGCTGGTATGCCAGTAGTGTCATATAGGCTGATAGCTACAGTTAGTTGGTATGCCAGTAGTGTCATGTAGGCTGCCAGCTACAGTCATTTGGTATGCCAGTAGTGTCATATAGGCTGAGTGCTACAGTCAGCTGGTATGCCAGTAGTGTCATATAGGCTGAGTGCTACAGTCAGTTGGTATGCCAGTAGTGTCATACAGGCTGATAGCTACAGTCCGCTGGTATGCCAGTAGTGTCATATAGGCTGATAGCTACAGTTAGTTGGTATGCCGGGAGTGTCATATAGGCTGATAGCTACAGTCATTTGGTATGCCAGTAGTGTCATATAGGCTGAGTGCTACAGTCAGCTGGTATGCCAGTAGTGTCATATAGGCTGATAGCTACAGTCAATTGGTATGCCTGTAGTAATGCATTTGCATAAAAATGTCATCAGCTCCATTTTAATTTACTAGGAAAATTATTTATTATCAGTTTTATCAGTTAAAATACTAACCTTCATTTGACTGAGATTTGCAATGAAACATTTACATATACATTTAGTTTCTTAGATGAAGCTTTTATCCAGAGCGACTTATGATTATTGCCCATTTATACAGTTGGATATTTTATTCAAGCGATTTCCATTAAGTACTTTTCTCATGAGACCTACAGCAGAGCCCCCTGGACTTGGAAAAGCAACCTTTGGATTATTTATTTCCTTAATCACTGCACTGTCTGCTACTGTACTCTTACACCAGAGATGCCAATTATTCATTATATATTTTTTTATTTCTTAATTTACATATAAAGCAGGTCACTGTGCTGTAAAGCTTTACTTACGTTGCAGAACAGTATAACAATAAAGTTAGTAAATAAGTCAGTCCTCTTGGGGAAAATTTGTCCGTGTGGTAAAAGGGTATATTAATCAGGTAACCTTTAAATATGGTGCTTGGCATATAGGCCAGTGATTCTTCTGCAGTCCTTGAGGCTCTGCAGAGAGTATGATATTCTAAAATGGCAGACCATAATGAAAATGGTAGCAGTGCTACAGTACCACAGGCTTGGTTCGCTGGGCTCAGGGAGTCTTGTTTTAACATGAAAGGACTCATTTTCAGAGAGGACTAATGCTGTCTCTTCCTACCAGGCTTCCATCGCAGTGGGAATGATATCAGATGGAAAGCAGGACCCTCCCCAGGTTCTGTTATTGGAGTGAGTTCAGTCTGCACTCTGTGGGCTGCCAGCTCCAGCCTCCAGCATCCTGCTCTGACTTTTGTTTGAAACATCGGAGGGATTCGCGAATGGAGGGAGAAACCAAATGTGTTATGTTCTTGTTGGCTTGGTTCTCCCTGTGACTGGTTTGCTCCCCATTACCAGTGCAAATAGTTAGCTGTTATTAGAGATCAGATTTGTTCAATTTCGCTTTACAAAGGGGAGTATACAGCATTTGATTTTTATGCTAAAGCACTCTGTCTTGGTATGGCTAGTTCAGAGAAGTGGCACTGTCTTCCTCTTGTACTTTACTCCATAATTATTGCGTTGCTAGCTCTGTGGCTCCATGCATAAGACATCTTATTTCTACACGTGAATACAGCTGACAGCCAAGTGGACCCTGTAATGATGCAACATGATCCTTTACCACTGCCACTGCATCTCAGCGGGATATTTAATTCCGGGCCCCTAATTGTGCTGGTTATTGCTTAATTTCGGCATGTTTAAAGGCATCTGGGATAAATATATTGTGCTGCTAATCAAACAATTAAATTAACTGTTGTGATGCGTTTTTGCTGTGTCTCCCAGACCACCTGGCATGCATGCAGATGTCTGTATAATGGTGGCAAGATCTGCTTAGGTAGTTGGGAAGGTGACCAGTGTAGGAAGACAACAATACAACTGATGGCATTTCTAGACAGTTCTACGGCAAAAACAGCCTTATATGTGGTTGTGTTTGTTTCCAAGGAAAGGATGTGGTAGTTAGTAATCAGTCATTTGTATAAATGTGAAGAAGGAGGATGTTAGCATCCGGTTGTTTATTCCTTGGAATGTTCTTTGGTACTGTTGTTGTTGTATCGCCATTCTGGCCGGAAATGACACAAGCCAAGCAGCCCACCTCGCACAGCAGTCAAATACATTCAGGTGCAGTTCTTTACATTGTGAAGAAACAAACAATGCCATTTGCCAAACCTTGAAGCAAATAAACTATAAACACTATTACGTTATCTATGCAAATATATGCACAGCGTGAGGTCTGTTGGCAAGAAGCTACAAAAACCCCCATGAAGTCAGAGTCAGAAGCTTTATAGAAGTCTGGTTGTCATGTAATATAAACGTTGCCTTGATCTTGGCAAACAAAATGCTCATTTGGAAGGGTTCAAGTTCCAGGGAGAATTCAGTGAGAACTCAATTGAAATTCTTAAAAAAAAATGATTATGTATGGTGTGAATAGGGCATATGACATACTGGATGAATTTTACATACTCATTCTGTTTTCACTCAACTTGATTAATTTAATCCAATAAAACTAATATACTGTGATCTTTATGTTTTAGTTTCAGTTTTAAATGTATAACTGAAAAAAAGATAAATAGAATTAAATTAACGTGTGTGTCCAATAGATATGGCATCTCTTAAGTAAGAAGTCCTTTCTTATTGGGAATTCAAGTCAGTGGTGAGAGAGGCTATCCCCACAAAGGCCTAACTGAGACAGTGTTTGTGATTTCACAGTACTGCAGCTGGTAGGGAGTGAAGTACTTTCTGTCTTGGGCAAAAAACTTGCCAGATTAGCTTGGGCTGTACTAGTATCTACAGGTTACATGCCACAACGTTTTTTTAAAAAATTGTTTCTTATTGAAGAGTCAAATCTTTGTGTTTTCATTTCACGCAAATGCAGATTTTTTGATTGCATTGAGATTAGGTAGTTATTACTATTAAATGTTTAAAATATGTATTGTGTAGTTGTAAGTCTGAAAATCTGTATACGCATAGTAGGCTGTGATTACATATTGGAATATATTTTGTAGACTGGGAGGTGTTATGGGGTAAACTTGCCAGTTACTGTGCTCAATATTAAATATTTTTATTAAGCAAGGTTTATGCTTTTTTAAACATTTTTGAAGTAAAATTTAAATGTCACAGGGAAATGCTTTTCAGTAGTAAATCAGTCATTTTTTTGTTGAAATGGAACGAGGAATGTTCCTCTCGGACATGATCTCGTTCTCCCTGTAATGATAGTTTCTGGGAATTTCCTCCCAGAGTCATGCATATAAGCAATCACGACTTTGCTGACCTGTTAATAGGCTGTGATTGTGTCTGGGAGGTTTGTTGTCTGCCCCCCTTGTACAGTGACACATGGTGCCAGTCAGAAGTCTGGGCACACATGCTTTCAATCCATTTGTCTGTATTTTAGCCATTTTATGGTACAAGGTCTTGAGGCAATGAAGTAATATATATGAAATATTGCAATGACCAACGAGAAATGTTCGTCAAATTTTAGCCTCTTCAACATAGCCCATCTTTTGCTTTGATGACAGCATTGCAGACTCTTGGTATTCTTTCAGCCACCTGGAATGCTTCTCCAACAGTCCTGAAGGAGTTTCCACAAGTTCTGGGCACAAGTTGGCTACCTTGATCTTATTCTTCAACCAACTCATCCCAAAGCATCTCTGTAGAGTTTAGGTGGGGGGAGTGTGGGAGCCAGGTCATCTGTCACAGCACTCCATCTCTTTCCTTGTTCACAAGATTATACATTACTTACTACATAACTTAGGGTGTGCTTAGGGTCATTATCTTGTTGAAAAACTAATGATTCTCAGTAGGTTTGTGAAGGCTTTTGACTCTACATTTAAAGTGTCCTGACAACAATTAATAATTTTGCATAAATAAATCCATTTTTCAAATATCAGCTCTATTGTCACTGGCACCTGGTTAGGGTGTTCCCCCGATTTGTCCCCCATGAGCATGGATGGATAGATTGTATATTGAGATTTCTATGATTTATATTGATAAGAATGAAGAAAAATCCAGCTCAAAATTTGCAGGTCTTAACGCTTTTACTCTAGGTATGGTGAGTCAGGCAATAGAAGCTTTAACATGTGAGAAGTTGGTCAAAGAACTGCTCTTTGCAGCGGAGAGGCTATCTGGTACACGCATCTTAAAATAGCTTGTCTGTTTTGGAGTAATATATCAACTCAGGCATCATTTAATTGCACAGAGCACAAGTTTGAATGGTTTGCGAAGAATGAGCAAGGACACCCAGACTACCAAGGTGACCTACAGAGAAGTTCTAGCAATTAACATTTTGTTTCTCTTTCTGTAAAGCAGATACAAAATAAATGAACCTTGAAGTTGTGTCATGTCCTTCATGAAGTTTTTCAATCAAAATGAGTAGTAATACCAGTCTGACTCTGTGAAGCATATGTAGGACAAGGGGGCAATATGGCCATATCTCATATAGTTCATCTATTTTTTTAAGACAAAATACCATACAAATGGTTACATGTCCCTTTGCTGGACTGGTTGACTAAAGATAGAGGACGGATTTGGAAGCTGGGAACCAGTATGCCTGGCTCATTGTATCCTCTGTCCCTTTTCCCAGCTGCGGTAGGTTGCTGGACATTCCTAGCATGTTGACGCTGATGTGAATGAATATTTCTATCAGAAAATTAGGTGCCATTTTATAATGGCGCTTCTGCTATGTTCAAAGGTGAGATGTATTTACAGTAGGGATTGTGGTGACACCAGACATGGAGTATAATTCCCCGTTGAACATTACATTTGCCCCTCCTTTGTTGTATAAGTGGAACCCTGGTAATCTCTGGTACTTTTGTAAATTTTGGAATGGGCTTTTCTCTCCTAAACCTTTCTTCCCATTTGTCATTGTATCACTCCTGATGGTCACCATGGGGTAATTCCCAGGGGCCAGGAGTACGCCAGGAGTGCGAGCTGATTTTGGCATTGGCCAACAATCAGCCGTTGTTACATGCCGCTCTTTGTTTGAATGCTAGAAAGCATCCTTCATTCGCTGTTATTGGAGGGGAAATCATTCTGGACAAGAACAAATTTTAGAAACATCTGACATTTTAAAACCAAACATCTGCTGTTTTGTTTTGTTTGGGAACACACAAGAGACGAACTCTTGTCAATGCTTTATTGAAACACAAGGAAACAAACATATGAATGTTGTTTATAAAATTCATAATACTTTTTAAAAATTAAACAATTTCAAAGTTTTCTTTGTTTTTTGGGGCAATTATACATAATAAAAAGCAATAACGTAAAATTCTAAATGTGAATTATAGTTATATAATCTATAAACAAGGAAATGTAACAGTCATCCAGCACCAACAAAGGTTGTGAACTACATTTTGAAATTATAATAAAATATTTTTTCTTTTATAGAATATATATTTGTGATTTAAACAGTACATAATTCAGACAGAGCACTCTTTGAGCAGATTGTGTATGATTCCTTTGAAGTGCACTGCCTGATCTCAATGGTGGCCATTTATAGCTAATAACAAAAAACTGCCTTGATTATGTAGACTGATTTAGGGCTGTATAGAAAATGAAGCTTCAAACTCAATAAAAAATAATGTGTGAAAGGAAAGGGGAAAAAAACGTGTGTGTGTTTACAGTACATACGCCACTTCTTTTGCAGAAGTTGTAATTATTTCCCTATTCTTCATTGCAGCAGTGGATAATCAATCTGGATTGAAGACTGGACAGCGGATGAAGATCACACTCAAGCAGAAGCAATAGATTTTTTTTTTTTTAATTTAATTTAATTTAATTTGATTTTGGGGCTACATATCCGGCGCTGATGATAGGATCAAAGGGGACCGGATTCCATGACTGAGAACAGGAAGCAGTAGCTGAGGGTGGCCCTGGTTTGCATGTTGGTGTTTTACAACTGGATCCATTCGCAAAGACCATGTGGTTTGCCCTGAGGATCAGCCGCATGCTTACGCACCTCCAACGTTGGCGTACAGCCAAGGCGAGCATGGGGCATGTTGCTGCTCTGTGGATACTGAGCTTCTGTTGGCCCCTGGTGACGGCCGTGGGCCAGAACTACCACCCCACTGTTAACACACAGTTTGGGAAGCTGAGAGGAGTGAGGGTCCCTCTCCCCAGTGAGATCCTCGGGCCGGTGGACCAGTACCTGGGAGTCCCATATGCTGCTTCTCCAGTTGGTGAAAAACGCTTCATGCCCCCTGAACCCCCCTCATCCTGGTCAGGGATCAAGAACGCCACCCACTTTGCACCCGTCTGCCCGCAAAACATTCACAACGCCGTGCCGGAGATCATGATGCCGATATGGTTCACCTTTAACCTGGATATAGTTGCCACTTACATACAGGACCAAAATGAGGATTGTTTGTATTTAAACATCTATGTTCCAACTGAGGATGGTGAGTCGTTGGGTACACCAGATAATCCAGTTACCTTTTTTCTTATATGACGTTTTACGTCACCTTGGTATTGTGTTTGATGCATGGGATGTTGTCTGATGCATGCTATGTCTGTGGCCACCATGTATGTCTCTCATTTTGACTTGATATTCTCATGACGTCTTTTCATGAACTATTCCCTTTCCATGCCACCATTATGAGTTCCTCTTTTGTGTTTTTTCAAAGAACTATTAGTCAAAAGTGAAATATCAGAATATCTTTAAAAACCTTGAAACAAAAAAAAAATAAATAACAAAATCACAAATTAAATAGATTGGACCCGGCTGCTTTGGTGCATCTTCTCTGTGCTGTCTTGAATATTCCGGGGGGAAATAATTAGCCTGCTTAGTTCCAGAGGGTTCCTACATTATGTAGGGTTGGTGAAATATTCTGTCTGGTACACAGAAGGCCTGTGGCATCAGTTTACAAAATGTAAGACCCCTTACTGTCTATCCCTGTTTGTCTACTTAACCCTTAAAAAAGGTAGAGATCTTTTTTAGGAAATATCTCATCCATTATCTAGCATTTATTCTCTAGTATGCAAAGGGAACTTGTGTTAGTGAATATTTCCAGTGCTAGTGAGTTCTATGTTCACAAAGCACCACCAAAAAGAGGCAAGTAAAAAATATTCCACAAAACTCTCTCAAATGTCAAATGGCAAGAACTTCCTGCCTAATTACACATGCTGATGTATGCATACATAATATATACATAATTGTTAATTACCGTTCAAAAGCCTCAAGGAATAAACACCATACTTTAAATAAATAAACAAATAAAGGAATGAAATATTCAGTCTCTGTGCCTAAATTTAGTGTCCTAACCCTGCGACATACTAATCCCAGATCTGAGATGAAAAGATATTGGGGTTTTATGCAGACTGCCATTTCATATCACACTGTACACAGGAATCAAAGCTACTGTATGAAGCAGAGCCTCACAGTGTTGGGCGCAAATCACTGAGCTGTGCTTTATCCCTGCACATCCCAGTCGCTGCCCATGCCAGAAGAGCTGTCACTTCCTCTGAAGTAATACACATAGCCAGTCTTCATGCAGTTTGATTCTGTGCCTCACGTAACCTTTATTTAGGACTATGCGGTCTCACTTCTTTCTTTGTGTAAGTGAGATTTACAGCACACAAACGGTAAATAACGCTCGACAGCATAGTACATTTCAGTGAAGTGAACTCAGAGTTTAAGAAACGCATATGCGTGAACAGGTATGGCCCTTTAAAGTCTGTGAGCATTTCAGTCATATGACTGATTGAAGTCAATCAGTAATTAACCATGCAAGTCATCCAGAGTATAATCATCTACATATAAACTACAGTTAGACACCCATTTATTCTAAAGCCAAAGTTCTTTTAAACAGAAATAAGCATTTTAAAAAAACAATTATAGTAGCCAAACCTCAGAGAAAGTGTTGTTAAAGGTAAAAAAAATGAAGGCATTCTTTTTTCATGCTTTTATAGCATTCAAAACTTTAATATCAAAGGAATAGATAAATCAGATTTTTAATTATTTGTTGCATATACAGTAATATGAAATGAGTGTTTATTTTGGTATTATAAGTTTTAATGCAGTTTATAAAGAATTGTAATGGGTCTTATATACATACGTGCATGTGGAAGCAGGCCTCTTGTGTCCCAGGGAGCAGTGCATTCTCCTTCTTCACCAATGTTTCAGAATATTTCTGCAACCAAAACCCTTGTCACTTTCTTTGCAGGTATTTTGTTGTTCTTGTTGTTGATGACCTGGGGTATGGGTTAGGGTGGGGGGGCAATGGGACAGTTCAGCTGTTGCATGCGTCCTCGACTATATTCGGAGCCTCCTGTTATTTTGTAGTCTTTTATTCATTTTACAGTCAAAAGAATATCGAAGGAATGTGCCAGAAAACCCAACAAGAAAATTTGTAGAAAAGGAGGTATGTAAGAAAGCCAGCATGGAGCGAAACAGAGAGGAGAGCGACTGGTACGTCCTCTCATAAGCCGGCAAGATAACGCCATCAATCAACTCTGAAATCAAGGTGCTAAATGGGACGAACAGAGCCGTGCAATCCAGATGAATTGTCTGTCACTGTGTGTTTCGGAGTGTGTTGCGTGTGAATGGGTGTATGCTGTGAAGAGAGGGCGTTTCTTCTTTGCCCGTAGCATAGAGCACCTTGTTTATTGCGGTCCACTCAAGAACTAAAGAATTCTAGTTTTAGAACACATGGCAACAAATTATGAGCTAAACTCCTGAGTATTTCTCTGAGGGTGAGGATGTTACACTTTTCTCTTTATTGGGCAAATGACTAGTTCCAAAACATGTTTCTGTTGCACATCTTGTTTCAGCACATGAGATAAGCTGTATAACAGAAATACTGTTGTAAGTTTGTAGGACTGCAGTATATTCCTGCTTATGTAGACCATTATATAAGATGTATATTGAATCAATTGAGTAGGTAGACAACAAAATTAAGACTAGTTGAATAAAGCAGTGTTTCCCAATTCGATTCTCAGGGACCCGCAGCTGGTTCACGTTTTTGCTCCCTTCGAGCCCTCTGCCATAAAGTCCACATCTTTGCAAACACGTGGACTGTCTGTGGGTCCCCAAGGACTGAACTGGGAAAAACAAATAAAAAGCAAATAAAGAGGATCTATTTCATACAGTACAAATTCACTGTAACTTTGATATAAAGTTGCACGCCATGTTTTAGATGGAATGAATAAAGCAGCATTGTAGTATAGTTACAGATGCAAACTATCTGCAACACCTTGTTTGATGAGCCTCCAAGGGTGTGCTCTAAATTACCACTATTACTAATTGGACTAGTGATTACGAACAATGGATAAATGTATGAATGATTTACATAGGTAATGAATAACATAAAATGATTTATTTGTAGAGCCCTTGATCAGTAGAGTGATACAGGTTTGAAAACGACGTGTCCCACTAATGCAAGAGATCTACTGTCAGCCCGTGTCAGCGTTTGAATCGCGGGAAGCTTAATCTGTACTGGCCGCCGCAGCCAAAGCCGCGACTGTGCTCGCAGCAGTGTGAAGGAGCCCCTCACAAAAAAAGCCTGTTTGCAGCAATTACCTTCAATTAGTTTAGATTTGTTGATGTGGTTACATCACCTTGCATCACCTTATTTTTCTCAGATTTTGCAGCTTTGCATTACTACACCTGAGACTGGATATTTACTGAAGCAGTTCACCTACCACCCTGCTCAGGGCCTCACCCTGTGCCATAAGCTCATTTCTACCCAACCTGCTACTCTCACAGTCACATTAAAAAGTATATTGCAGCACGTTCATGCCCTGCATTCGCTGATGAAGTATCCTGGGATTGTATACAAGTTGGTCGTTATATTAATCATTATAACACTAGTAATATTTCAGTTTCCTTCCCTGTGCACCCCTTGGTACATGATCAGCAGAAATCCTTTTTTTCCTGTTTTGCATGTTTGTTTAATACAATCCCTGTATGAGTGTATTTCCAGAGAAGCTGTGCACTGTTGGAAGCAAAGTGGGAGTGTGCAGAGCAATAGAGCGAAATGATTTAACATCTACACACGGTGTATTAACAGTGAGGGTAATGCTTTCGCTCCTAATCAGCTACAGCCATTGTGGAGAGAGACAGACCCTGTGGACAGTCCCAAGTTAAAGCAAATACGTATGACCCACATACATGCAACAACACCACCTAGGCTTGGTTTAGATTTATACAGAGCAATTAATACTTATGTGAATCTGAGGATTCGGATGTTTTCTTTTAGAATTACAATATAATTTTTTTTACCATTTTACATAGAAGTCAAACCCCTGAGTTTTATTGTTATAAGACCCAGTCCTATTGCCCAGCTGGCTCAAGTACAGCAATTCCCTCATTCTGGGTTTTGTGAAGCAATTTATCCCAAGATAGAATGGCACCCTCAAGGCACCGTTTTTGCCTTTGACACAGCTCCAGTCACAGAAGTGGCCCGGAAAGCTCTGTCTGCGATGGGTCCCCAGCCTGTATATGCCAGAGTGTCTCGCCAAAGTGATTGACTTAACCTTATCATGCATAATTTATTTTATGTTTGTTTACCGTGTCTAAATTATGTATTTGAAAGTTTATTGCAGCATGATTTTTGTATGAATGTCTGAGTTTGCAGGCATTGTTGGATTGGTGACGCAGCTTTTTAAATTTTAAATTGCAATAATGATAATTAATCCACATTGCTGAGTTGCCATCTGTAATTATACTTAACTTGATCCTTTGTAAGAATGAAAATATATTGTCCAGAACCCTTTTCCACAGAATTTATTTTTATACTGACTTATTATAAAGCTGACTTCCTGAAATTATTCTGTCAGAAGGTATTACAGAAATACTCCTTTATTTTCAACTTATGCTAAACCTTTGTCAGATTCTCTGAGTGTTGAATGTGAAGTATTCAGTATACAGCCCCCAGAGGATAAGTTCATTGTGTATCTGGGTCAGGTACCAGAGGAGCATACTAGCTTCCACTGATTACAGGCTGTTTAGTAGCTATATCGAATTTTGAAGCTTTAATTCTAATGACTAATGATTCCATTTATTCAAAAATCAGCTTGGTCCTTATTTTATTAAAAAAATGAATCTGTATGAAAAGTGAACAAATTTGAAAATGAATAGAAATCAGAGGGAAAAAGCTGTTAGTCTTTTCCTTTGCCTAACTAATGTCATTTATGGACTCATTTCTGCCTTCGTTGCTGCTATTGTTCTGGGTCCAGCTCAGAAATGCCAGTGATGGGGCAGCGACGGCTGCTGACTAAGCAAATCTTCTCTTGAACATCCTCAGATATCGAAATCAGACGCAAATTATCCTTCTAGAAATGGCCATTTAGCAAATCACTTGAAGCTGCAGCATCCCCCTGTCCTAATTTTCCAGACTGGAGGGTTGTTCTACTATGAAGCATGCTTTCACACTTCTGCGTGTCTCCAATTAAAATGTTATAATAAGTGAGTATATGATAGTATTCTAGAGAGATGCATGATATACCAGTTACCATATCAGTTACAGTCCGTGTGTCCATCTCGGCCGATATTGCCAGCAGATATATAAACTCCATAACATTAATATTCAAAGTTAGCAGCACCAGCTGATGACTCAACTACTAAAACAAGGGAGATGATTATATTGGACAATCAGCTATTTTCCTTAGTGGAGGCCAAAAGATCCTGTTGGCTCATTCACCAGGTATAAGTATTGGTGAAAAATATATCAGCTATTCAAAAATTTCCAAACTAGCACTAGAGTTTACACATACATTTTAGAGGTAACTTTTTATCTTCAAGGCCAGGTAACAATTAAACATATGTAACACTGATATAAAACTGGATATTTGAAGTGTTGTTACAAAAAACTTTCTAGAACTTGAAGCATTTAATGAGCATTGTTATCCTGTTTGTTTTATTTTTTTGTCAATAGCAGAGTGATGCTGAAAATGCTACTATGCAACCATTTATTGAAAGACAGCATCCTATTTTTCAGTAAATAGGTATTTCCTTTCACTTTTCATTTAAAAATTTCATCAGTGAAACAGTCCAGAATATTATTTATTTCTGTATTATGTATTTCTGTATTATGTCAGGTACTATTTTTATGATAATTAAGTAGTGATTCAACAAGCAGATTTTCTTTTGATTAGACCCTTTAATCATATCTATTAACCAATAATCTCTTAAGTCACTTAAGCTTCTTTATTGTAGGTTTCAGGGTATCTGAGTAGATACAGCAAAGCTATTAACCAATAATATATCATATAGAAGTGGTACAGAACTTAATGCAGCACTGATGCTTGTAGCCACGCTAATATGCATTTTTTAATGATAAGCTTTACTTAAAGGGCTTTACATGTGAACAGCAGCATGTTAGCACTATGAAATACCCAGACAAGTGGTCATTCTGCTGTTCTTGATTTATAGAAGGAACACGCTGACCTCCCAGCTAACATGTTCTATGGAATATCCTGCATTTCTTTTTCATAACACTTATAAGCAGAGTGTCACATTTTCATTAGCAATACATAATACAAGAATTGTTAAATATGCAAATATGTTGTGCAACACTTATTTACATTTTAATTAATTTATTTGTCAGTCTAACAAGTGGTCAATGCGTATGCCAGAAAGAGGAGTTACTCTTGTAAAAAGAGTTTGGAGAATAAAGCTCCCTGTTTTAGATCATTTCCTGTCCACCTATCTTATGTGACTCTGTTG
>JAODJW010000002.1:22444999-22462746 GCA_026777045.1 Hyperopisus bebe | reverse complement strand
AGGGGAAAAAGAGCATATTTTAAGAATAATTATTATTTTAATAATTACATATTGACTAATTAGTAAAATATCACTTAGTGTTGAAAATTCCCTAAGAAACAATAGATAATATACCAAATTTATTTAGAAGCCAAGTTAAGGTTTACTTAACTTAAGCAAGCTTAACCTTAATGAAGTACACTCTTTCCTATCATGGTAGATTGAAAGCATTTTAATTGACTTTGTTTGTATAATTTAATAATTTAATTTAATGAAGCGTTAGTTTATGATGTCAAATTGCATTATTTGTTCAGTACAAGCAAGCAGCCAAGTATGGAACTGGACAGACTCACGAATTGAACGAGTCACATTCTACTCCCAGAAGCATGACTGCTGGGGTACCTTGAAAAATGTTCTTTAACTGAATTGCTTCAGTAAAACATCAACTAAAATGATTCTTTTTATTAAAGACTTTTCGTTGAGCCTTATTTATCTTCTTGTTTAAAATGATCTATAATGTAAAGTGCAGTAAATTATAAATAAATCATAATTTTAACTAAACATATTCCCGTAACATATCTTAAGCAGAAATGAGACGAAAAAATTTAAATCTATTTTGGCATTTCTTCTTATTTATCCAATGTTGAAATATTGTTCAGTCAGTAGGTTGGTTAGCTGGTTAAGTGGACCTTAAGAAACATCAGTGATCCTGAACAATGTGGAAAATGTATACTTAGTAACTGATGAAAAAGCACATAAAGATATGGTCAGTGTTAGACATTTCAGGTCCAGAAGCTACAAATCCAGACGGGCGTTTTGTTTCTACCAACCAGTTGAGTACAAAGAGTCACAGTCATAGAGTATTCAACTGGTTGGTAGAAACAAAATCTTGGTCTGGATTTGTAAATTCTGGACCTAAAATTCCCAACACTGGATATGGGTATTTAAAAAAAAAATAGAACCAGCAGAATGCCATTCTATGGAGGAGAATGACATGCACAAATTCTGGAGATTGTTCCAGAATGAACCTGCTGTCAGCTGGTAACTGGACCCATTTATTTTCACTCATAAAATAATTCCATATTGCATAATTGTATAGAACCTACATACCTATACAAATATACTCCATGGCCACTTTGTTCAGTACACATGCTTGTTAATGCAAATAGCCTGCTCCTCCAGACAGTAAATCATGTGATTGCAACTGGGTCAAGAGGTTCAGTTACTGTTTGGCTAAGCATTAGAAGAGCTAACATACATGATATAAGTGATTTTAAATGTGGTGTGATTATTGGTGCCAGACGTGTTGATCCCCACATCTCAGAAAGGGCCACCCTCCTCGGATTTTCACACACTACAGCGTCTATAGTTTTTACGGAATGGTGCGATAAACAAAAAAACATCCAGTTAGTGGCAGTTCTGCGGGTGAAAACACCTTGTTAATGCGAGAGGTCACAGGAGAATGGGCAGACTCATTAAAGCTAACAGGAAGGCCACAAGTGCAAAAATAACAGCTCATTACAACTGTGGTGTGCAGAAAGGCTTTTCTGAACAGAGAACCCTTGAAGTGCTTCTGGAGCGAAAAATAGGTCCTACCTTGTACTAGGTGCATGTACCTAATAAAGTGGCCACTGAGTGTATATTAATATATAATTGCTGTAATGTCATACTTTATCTATTTGCCCCAATGAAGTGAGTGTGTGTGCTTTTTTTGTATTGGACACATATGTCATTTTAGATGGATTAAATCTAATTCTTTATCTGAAGCCTTAGTATCACTGTGTCAGGATAACAGAAATCTGTGATTGAGCTGAATCTAACAACAAATATCGCAATTTTAAGCTGTATAAATGATCGCCTTTACACTGGCGCCAAGGTTTTGTCGGCACTGAAACGTTTGCAAGCGTACAGCTTAGGGACACACATTACATATTATGTGATGCTTAAAGCCCTAAAACCCCAGGTATACAATCACACTAGGAAACCTGTGTCTGAGAGAAGAGTTTAGGCAGAACGGAATGGCAAAAGCATGGGCGCTGTAGCTGTCCCCACTGCCCCTGCCAGGCTGTCCCCGAGTGGTGGCAGGCGGTAATGCGGCGTGGAAATGAGTTTGGAGGGCCGTGTCTGTCCAGCGCCGGGTGGTGCTGGGATCGTGTGTCGCCGTGGGCAGATAAAGCAGCACGCCGAGTGTGTCAAAGGGGCAGGTGAACAAACCGGGAGCCGCATCAATCGGCGACACGGCAGACGCTCGGCTGGCTTGATTTACCGCCTCCATGAGGGCATCAGCCGGTGATGGCGGTGGCCTTCAGTGACAGCGGACCCTCGGCCCAGGGCAGCCCACTCAGGGGTGACACTCTGCCACTGGGCACAGTTCCTGCCCCCACTCCCACTCAGTGACTCGCTCAACTAAATGCATTATATTTGCACCGCGTGCATTGCTGTCAGTACGTAATTCACTCAGACCTAAATGACACGCAGAGATCTGACTGACCTACTTGTGGTCCTGATTCTGGGATGGCTAGCCCACACAAAAAGCACTTGAGTGCTTTTCAATGTGATTACTGTCCTTTTCTTAAGGCCGATATCAAATTTCAGATAGAGGGGGTTCAATGAAAGATTTAGGTGTGGTTTCCTCATCTTCACGTCACACAGATCTACAGTGATTCTAATACATGTGAATCGGATCCATACGGATCCAAAAATTTTAAAAGATGGCTTTGGATTCTACACATCTATTACAGTGAAGCCTGATATGTGCGATGAAGAAATTAAGAGTTTGCATTCAATAACTGATTATTTTTCCATTATTTTTTTCTTGAAAGGGATTTTGATCCACCAAGCTACTAAGTAAATGACCTGCATCCTAGACACCTACCCAAAATAACGTGAATTATAATAGGAATCTTCTCTTCCACAGTACTGTGCTGTGTCTTTCAATGAATTGCCATTGTGAGATAAATGGAACTCACTTGGAACTGACACTGTGCAGCTAATGCCAGGTATATCACAGCTAATTATTCAGGGTCATTAATGAGGTAACAGGTAGCCCATCATTAGCCATATTTGGGTGAAATGCCTTTTTCAGCCTCCTGTGTCTGATTTTATTACAATTCATTATAATACACACAGATAATAAATCATATTTTTTTTCCATATAAAGCTATTATTTTTATTTAAAAGGGCCATTAAAGATTGGTCACTGGAACCATTAGTCTCATTATCTGTTTCTTTTGTTGCAAAATCAGCACAATTTGTAATTTTCAGTAGGGATGTGTCATAATTCAGCTACTGTGTGTACTATAGGTGTTGAGGGGAATACTTTGGGGAAAAAAATCTCCTGTATTGTCCTCAAATAACATAATATATTTTTTTCAAAATAAATTTGGTATTTCTGTCTACCACTCTTTGAAGTTTGACAGCTACTGGCAAAATTAATTAATGTGTTCAAAAAAGGACTTTTTGTCGCTTGCTTTTAAGGAATAAATTGCCCTTTAAAGGGAAGCGTCTCTCCCCGGGTTTATAAACTTAATACTGTAAAGCCACACGCTTCACAATGTGGACTCCATATTAGCTATTTTACCTGCACGTCTCTTAATATATGGGACCGATTCCTTTGAGTAATGATGATTGATGGCAGTTAAACGGTATGCTCTTTATCACATTGTAGAACATCTGGAGATAAAATAGCTTGCCATTTAACAGCTGTGTTCAATTATCGTTTGTGGCCAAATGTTATTTATGCTTATTTCTGAAAGTTCTACTAAAGAGCACAAACGATTTCCTTATTAAGAAAAAACAAGGTGAAGCATTTGGGGATCGCCAGTTCCTAACCTTATAACAATCTGAGGTCCTTTGTTTAGGTAGAGTGATATGAAGACTCTGCTGCTAAGTGAAATGTCTTATTCTCAGTGGCATCTCATGATTATAGTGCTTTTCCGTACTTTTTTTACGAGTCATAAAATGGACAGTGACCTGCTTTTGCTGTTATGTCACACATGATATGTGAAGATGCGCCCTATTTTTCTCAACCATTAAAATGTCTGCGTCCTTTTACCGAAAGGATTACGATCCCTTAGATTTTTTCCGTAATATTTTAAAAGGGCGTCATAGGATTTTTAGCAGCAGAACATAACTTATTGAACATTTTAAGTCGCTTATAATATTTGACCTTTGTGAAATGAGTTGTCGGCATTCAGAACCTTATTTTTCCAGGAATGGAGGCATTTTGTATTGAGGTGGCGTCTCCCCTTCTCACAGAGTCTGCTCTGTTCCATCTAATGCATTGCCAGTTCCATCTGCGCTTCTCAAGGAAGTGGAAGAATTGCGGGGAGGGGGTGGGCTCACAAATCTGATATAATGAGATTTAGGTCCCCCACACCCCCCCTTCAGCTCCCACAACACCAGCTCAGTTACAAATCCCCAATCCACAGATCAGTTTTGACCCCTTGCTATTGTAGAGCCTGCTGTTCTGACCATTTTGAGTTGAGGGTTATTAAACTCCAGTTTGATATGGTAGGGCATTTCCTGGGGGTGTCCATGTGGCCTAGTCTCGCAGGTGCTGCCCATTCACAGCATGGTGGACCCATGGCACTTGAAGTCATGGGGGTGGCTGTTGAGAGTTAACGGTTGAGGAAGGGCCTCTTCAAGGAGCTCCACTTAAAAAGTCAATAGGTTAAATGAGGAAAGGAAGTGAGGGTCAGAGGCAAAACATTGTTTATTCCAATTTCAGAATAAGTCATAAACAAGCACATCGGAAAGCCAAAAAGCTCCACTCTTGAAGTTTTCATTTAAAGCTTGAAGGCTGTTTTGATGCCAGCTGTTTCGCATAATTGTAAATTTTTCAAATCCCTTATGTAACAGACATGCTTCTCAGAAGCTTGACATATTTATTTCAAATTAAATGGTTGAATGGAGCCATTTTACATGTTTTGAATGTAAGGAATCATAAATAAAATATGCTATGAGGGAATTTATAATCCCTTATTGTTTTACAACTTTTATTGTTGTAAAAAATAAATATTCTTTATTTTACACCCTTCTATAGTAAATCATCAATAAACTACTTAGAATGCAGTCATATCAATATTGCACAATAAAAAAGTTTTAAAACTAACTTAACTTGAGAAAAGGCAGTGGTAGATAAATTTAGTTTTATTTCACTTTGTTACAATTATGACTAACCCTTCCATATGACATTTGTAGATATAAATCAGGAGTACATTATTGATAGATATCCAGTTGCTTTTTATGCTTCAAATGTTACAGCACAAGCAGGTTTTTGGTGTTTTTTGTCTTTTTTATTGGGAGAATGAGTGCTGAATGTGATAGTTACATAAACGCTTTTCTCTGGTCTCTTGGGGACTGTTAAGCGGTTATATTACACTATTACCTTGACCTTAAAGTAAAGCCTTTAATTGTCACATTTGTTTACAATAAAAACTCAGATTAAATTATTTATAGGGTATCATATATTGAACACAATGAAAAATATGTACATTGAAGTCGAAATATAATATGATTTTTCAGATGTTCCTTTTTTAAGCTGCATTGGCATCTGCTTATGCTTGCGATTTGCTATACTGCTTTTACTGCTAATACTGATTCTTTCTCTATACTGTTCTGATCTGTTATGGAGATGTTCTCCCCAACTTTACTATGTAAACATATATGAAAAATACATTTTCTTGACATTAGTCAATTGCGTACAATGGAAGTCTGTGAATTTCACTGAGCATAATAATAATAATAACAATAATAACAATAATAATAATAATAATAATAATAATAATAATAATAATAATTTCAGCTAAAGCTTTTTTGTGTGTTTTTTTTTGGGGGGGGATGGGGGGTGGTTAAAAAAGAAATGACATGCACCTGGTCTCTGTTCATGTTCCGTTAAGCATTGCTAACAAACCAAAATTATTAAGACTCTCAAGCGGTCTTATATAAGTTTGCAAGTGTTTCAAGTTTGTTACTGCAGGTATTGCACTACAATTTCAAATCAAAGGTGCCAGTATTAAATTATTCTGTATCCTATGCAAAATGGTAAAAATGTTTGTATAGTGTGGCGTAAATATGAACTGGAGCTATACAATAGCTGCTAACGTGTTTGCACATATCGCAGTGCGTATTCTTGTGTGTTTGCGAGTGGTGGGATATGAGTCTCTCAGAGACGGTGTCTATGCTGTTTCTGCTGTGAAGGTCTCTCTAGCTGACATGTTTCTTAGTCTTTTGCAACCGTTTGGTTTGTCGTCTCTTCTCTCTCCCTCTTTGTCCTGTCAATCATGCTATTTTGAATTTTCTTGTGCTTTTTGTGTCTTCCTTCTTTCAATCATAGGAGCACACGGCAAAAAACAGGGCGAGGATTTGTCCGATAACGACGGTGATGAAGATGAAGGTATTCTCTTTGGTGACCGAGGAAGATGCATGACTCGGTTTTGGCTGTTTCTTTTTTTTTTCTAAATATTGGTTTTGTTCAGAACTTGACTCCTAAATGTATGAATGTCTATTTTGCACCCCATCTTTGCACTTGTGTGTCCCTATTCCCATCAGTCAAAAGATTCATCCAAGTGATGTATTTCTTGTGTATGTGATTTACCTCTGGTGTAAGCAGAGTGCTAGCAGCAGTGTTGCTGAGTCATAACTCTGACATTACCATCACTTACCTTATTACCTGGGTAAGTCTCATTCAATCCCTACAAGGCACAATGTCTCAAAGTGTGATAGGCAGCTGTTGCAACTGGACTAGTGCTTTTTAATGAAAAGTTTTATTGGTTATAGATTCACAGGAATTTAAATCATTCCAGAAGATTGCAGTGGGTTTTTGGAGGCATGCAAATATTGTGCATATGTAATGGAGGATGTCAAAGCCAGTTTTATTTTTTATTTTTTTTTGTGAATCTTGGAGTTCTTGCATTAATGTAGCTGCTGTAGCAAAGCTGTTTAGATGCATTTTTCATAATTTATACTTTGCAAAAGCTGTATTTATAAGAGTGTGGATTATGCACAACAAGATCATACCTAATCTGAAGAAAGCATGGTTTACTGACAGATTATTTGTTGTAAATTGTCTGATTCTTGGAACAAAATGTTGCCTGTAATTATTTTAGGTCCAATTTGTAGTCAGCTGAGAGTAACATTCCGGATTTGTTCATTTTAATTTTGTTGACAAATAAACCCGTATCCATGGATCATATGAAAAAGTCATACTGAAAAGGCAGCACTTTTTGCTGTGTATTGGCAGAGATACGTATTAGCATATGTTGGTTTCAGCTTACTGGTACACTACAGATACCTGAAAAGTCTAAATTTGTTGGAAAAAATTACTTTTACATGACACACTGGTCGAGAAACACTATATAGTATATCAGGGGATGTTCACTGAAACATGACGTGTGTTCATTGTGAACACTACTCTCCTTTAGTGTTTGAAAAATCCATTCTCTGTTGTCCTGGGGGAGGTAACCTGCACCCCTGCACATGACACCAAACTTGCACAGTGACCTACGTCTCTAATATCTGGGTTTTACTGAGGAATTAAGTGACGTCACTGTGCAAGGAGCTCCACTGTGACTGTGAGTCATTTCCACAGTTACGATAATGCCACATTGCAGAAATATGAGACTGATCTGAAACGGTTTTCTTTTTTTTGTAATTCAGCCTTTAACTTTGCCACCCTGCTAGTTCCTGGAAAATAAAGCTATAGAGATATTTTATTCAGGCATCCCTGGGTTAAGAACATCCCACTTACATACAACTCGTACTTATGAATGGACTGTCATAAAGTCGATTATATAAAAAATTCCGGTAAAATGCAACTTTGTGACGTTCGCGAAAATATTGGCCAGCTTCAGCAGTTTGTCAGCTCAAGGTACAGTACAGTACCATATGTAGCTATTTATTATTACTGTATAATAATTATAGTATTATCATTACTACTATTACGCACTGTATTATTATTATTATGTTCCTACAAATTTCACTTAAAGCTAGGGTATGCAATCTGTTACACTTTTTTCACCAAATTTCTGCTAAAAAACAATCGCCAGACAGATAGGTAGGTCATGCAGCTGTTTTGTTGGCAAACATTATGGATGAAATGTGCTGAAAACTTTCCAAACACACTTTGGCTGTGTAGCATCGCTAATCTTGCTGATGTTTTTAGCTTTGCCAGATATATAACCTTACTGCAGCCAGTTGTTGGCTAGCCAGCAATAGGTTACTGCAGCAAACTCCAATTCCAATTTTATTTCCTAACACTAACATGCTAGCTTGACAGCAGTGAGTAGTGCGAATAGCCATTTCGTTGTTTGCATTCATTATGATGATGTTTGGTGTCTTCTTACCGTGAATGAGCCATAAGGTATTTGGATATGACAATGACGTGTAATGCTGAGCTCCCCCATATGCTCTCCCTTGTGGACTCGTCCTACAGCAGTAATCAGGCAGCACGCCTGCAAGTGTTTAGGAGGGGCTTTGGAGGGATGCCTGCAATAAGGGGGTGGAATTTTCAGCTGGACTTTCAAAATCAGCTAGTTTCTCCAAAATCACATACCCTATCTTTAAAGACAGATTTAAAAATGGATCTTGTTCATAACCTGGGGACTGCCAGTATTTATTTTTTAAATAAAACCAAGTAGGTACAAGATTCAGTTAGATTTTGGGAATATTTAGTCAAGAGAGTGGGTCCAGCCTTTTGGTGAAATCGATATGCCCCGAAATTGCATGAGCCAAAAATCGGCCATAATTGATCAGTTTCATCTTGACTATACATCGTGTTTGTAAATGCACAGGTGGTATTACCAAGACAAGTTCTACTGCACTTTAATTGAGTTTATGGAGTCCTCGTTTAGCATTTTAAAAACAGAACTGCAAGCACAAATTGTTATTGATGGCGCCCAAATGCCCAACTACACTGAGCCAATAAGGCTGTTAAAAGTAATCTTGTGTTTGTCCAAGCAAAAAGCAGCACTACTCAGCCATTTCTTTTGTTTTTCTGATATACATTTTATCCATTTTGTATGTTTAAATATTATTCTTACATATTTTTATATACATTTATCTACATATTTATGTAGTTGGACAGGTGGGCTAGGTCACTTAATTAAATAAAAAAAACGCTCTCATCTCGCAACTTGGCAGAATCACAAACAACTATAAGCAGTATGCACCATTTTTCACTTTCTGCACAATTAAAAGCAAATCCCTGACAACAAGCAGAAAAGGCACCCACCGTTTCACTCGTCATATGCACTTGACCCCTGCAATTTTGCAGCATATTTGTGATTTTAGGTCAAATTATGTTGCTAGATCCTTACTGTAATGGGCCGGAACTCTGCACTTGAGGTCTCTAAACACCATGTCAAAACGCATCAGCGTAGATGATTCAATGACAGTGACAACTGCAGTTCTCACTAGTCACCATTAATTCAATCTGTACTTTAACCCAAACATCTCAGTACTCTGACATTAATTTAGATCATTAAATATTGTGGCCCAAATATTGTGGCCCAAGTAAAAGTTTTGTTGCATTTCTCTGCATATTACATTTTAATGCGCTTCCAAACAGGTTACAACTACATTCACGAGATAGCACAAATGTTTTTGACTGAAGTGACGTAGAAGTGAGCACATTACAGATATGCATGCTGTCTAGGAGTCAGACCATTAGCGACTAAGAAAGTTTTTACACATATAGGTCAGTTTCTCTGGTCTGAATCGGTTGATGTGTTTGTAAACGTAGCGTTTTCACCTCGATTCGGTTTGTTTTCACACAGAGAAAGATCTATGGCTATGCAGCTGAGCGTCTTTCAATTTTAAGTTGTTAAATCAACCAGTCAAAAGCCTCTGTCCTTCAGCCATTGGCTAAACATTTTGAAAACTTTTTAAAAGTTTTCTGAGTTGTTTTTAAGATCTGCCAGATGTCATCTGGGAATATTCAAGAAGGCAACGTATCTCGCTGCTAGACCAATTAAGACCTCAGTTCATTTCTCCTTCTCTGCCTACCTACTGCTACTGGTTGGCGTGCTCTGCCACATCCCAGAATGCAAAGCACACCAGGATTCAGGAGCCGTGTAGCTGGGACTTGTGGAGTACACCAGGAAGTTGGGTCGGTCTGAGGTCATATCACTTTCTTACCACACACAAACCCCTCCAGAGTTCCGGACCGGACCGAGACCACCTCCTCTCAATGGTCTTGGTACAGTTCTTTTGATCCGCACCCGAGTGTGATTACTGTGTTCACACCTACCCAGGCGAATTGCACTAAGGGGCAAATCGAACCAGAGTCTGTTCTAAGTTTAGTTCTGGACTAAAAAGTGCTGGTGTGAAAACACCCCAAGAATCGTGAAACAGCACTACAGTACATTTACATTCATTTTTTTTTGTAGACATTTTTGTCTAAAGCTACGTAGAAGTGAAGCAAATAGCACATCACAAACACAAGCACTGTCTCAGAGTCGACGAGGCATATGTGTGGCTAGGCTGAGCTTTCAATGCATGCTGAATTACAAGTGCACTAATTAACAGTATTATTATAACGACAAAACAAACAGCAAGCGACTATCACACGATGCCTGCATGTTCAGAGGCTACAATCCCACTACAACCAAAACAGCCAGTGTGAAACAAACCAGTTTCAGCCTGCATAACATCTCTGTGCTGTCTCTATATCTCACTTGCTTGTGAATTATATTATCTGCCAATTATCAATCTCAATTTAATGGCTAAAACTTAATTGATATTTGTTAATTAGCATTACTTCATATAGTCAAAGAAGTTGTGATATATAGTGATATGCAGGGTTGCCAGGTTTGGTCAACTCGCTGGCGTAAGATTTTCAATTTGAGACTATAGTCTGCACACATTGACATGCATGTTAGTGTTTTATTACCTTGTAAATAGTCTGTAGGGTTTGCAAACTGCCCCAATGCTTTTGATGTAGAAAATTTTAGGTTTACAATGGAATAATACAGATTTGCAGTAAGATTTCTTGCATGAGCTTAAGTCTGAAAGTGTGGGTGTCATGCCAGATGCGTGAGAGCTGGCAACCCTGGATATGCCATTTTGGCCATATCACCCACTACTAATTCAAAATGTGCTTCATCGCAAATTATTAAGTACTTAAAAAACACATCTAACAGGTTCTCACAACATTGCATCAACTTAACAGCCTGACACAATGGTATATATAGCATTACTTAAACAAGAAATACAACGGTGCAACTACAATAAAATAATGTGCACCAATATACCTTCTGGGGCAAAAAAAAATCTAAAGGTTCTCAAATTTACATTAATGTATGTTTACTGCATGGGTCAACAAAAATGAGCAACAATTTGCGTTCAGTTTCAAAAGGAGCTGATACTTAAAATACATACTGGCTCGACTAGGTGTAAACCAGGGGTGGGCAATCTTATCCGCAAAGGACCGGTGTGTATGTGGGTTTTCGCTGCAACTCCTTAATTAGATTATTAATTAGAGGACTGATTGGCTGAAGAGTCCTCACACCCGGGTTTGAACAGCTGACCTACAGGTTATCCCAAAAACCTGCATACACACCGGCCCTTTGCGGATAAGATTGCCCACCCCTGGTGTAAACAGTTGCCTAGCACAAGTGCAAATGCATTCATATGCTGCAGAAGCAGGTAGGGCGGTGTTCAGTCTGAGCCTTTTGTATAATACATGGATTTAAAGCGTTCAGTGTTGCTGGGAGAGATTTTACTAAAACAAAGTAAACATAACCCTACAGTGCAGTGCCACAAGTAACGAGTACCCCATACACAGCAAGAAGAAATTACTTACATAGCTAGCCTACCTACCTAAAATTTGACCGACCACAAATTATTTTTTGAACCTATTTAAGTGTTGATAGCTAAAAAATCATAACGTTAAATGTAGCTAGCCAGCCAGTCACACTGGTCAGAAAAACGTGTAATAAAGGCATAGTTGGAAATAAAACTTACTATATTTCTATTGAGCAAATTCTTTGTTGCAGATATCTCTTTCGACAGGCATAGGAAGTCAAAGCCGACATGTTATAATGCTTTTCAGCCCTCGCAAGTGCGGCTATGGATGTCAAGGTGGCACCACAAGCTACAACTATTAGTGACTGTTAACTTTGTAAATAATCAACTGCTGATTTTAGGGACAATTTCATATGGTTGGCTATGGATAATTAATAGCCCTGTCACTGTACATGGAGTCAGATTTTAGGAAGAACACAAACCCTACTTTGTCAGCAAAACTGTTAAAAATATAAAAATAATAATAGTAATAGAGGCAGCACAGTGGTTGGCACTGTTGCTTCATACCTGGGTTCAAGTCTTTGTCATGACTCTGTGTTTGTGCCTGTGTCATCAGGGGGTTTCCTCCGGGTACTCAGGTTCCCCCCCAAAGTCCAAAAAAGAAACAGCTGAGGTTAATCGGATTTACCAAATTGCTTGTAGGTGTGCCTGTGTGAGTGAATGGTGCGTGAGTATGACCTATGATGGGTTAGCGTCCAGTCCTAGGTTGTTCCCTGCCTTGTGCCTATAGCCTCCAAGATACTCTCTGGAGGCCCTGAATAGGATAAGCAGTTAAAGAAAATGGATGAATAATAATAATAATAAATTAGGTAACTCCCATCACATATATGTCAGGTTAAGTGAAATAACCTAGTAATAGCATTCTATTTTAATAGGTACACCAAGTTAGAGTAGAACCCAAGAACTACCATAAGGGAAGAAATGTTGTGTGTTAAGAGAAGCTGTCTTGTTGTTCTGAGTTATTTTTTATTACTTTTGCACTTGTGTCCTTCCTGGTAGCTTTAATGAGTTTGGTCATTCTACTCTGACCTCACTCATTAACAAGGCCATAGAAATGCCATTGACTGGATGTGTTTTTGTCCGTCACACCATTCTCGGCAAATCCCAGGAGCATGGCAGTTTGCGAGATGCGCAAATAGTAACTGAACCTCTTGACCCTGTCTGAGTGCTGTATGTATTCAGTTGCAGCCAGAGATTTGTTGTTTGGAGGAGCAGCCTGTATGCATTAACAAGCAGATGTACCTAATAAACTGGCCATCAAGTGTAGTGTCATTGTCACACATGTAACATTTATGCATAATGGCTGGTAATGGATCTGTGTAACATTCACTAGTACTGCAAAGAGAGATATAGCATTGTAAGATATTTTAACAATGTCATAATCAATATTAGGCACATTTTAAATAGATCACAGATGACCTTTAAAACAGAAAAGGTAGAAGGATAGAGACATCTGACTTAAACATCTCCAAATGGGTAGACACAAACAGATCTAAAACTAACGATTGGCCATTGTAATTGTTTATGCTAAGACCATGAAAGATTCAATCACAGTGTAAAAAAAACTGTTGACTAGCAGTATTATTCTGATTAAAAATATGTACATATGATTCTAATATAATCCTTAGACACCTCTTAGAAGATTTCTGTGGTATATTTCAGTCTAGGCTGTAGATTTCCATTTTAACAAGTTTGCTTAGAATGCCAGCACATTTCAGTGCCCACTTTGTGTGTTAAAATGATAACAGGGACTGCGACAGAGGACATGCAATTGAATAAATAGTCAGAATTTTTTTTCTTTATCTCCTTGACAATGAGCAGGATAATCAGTTAGATGGTGGATGTATGGATTATTTTTATTCCAATAACAAAGAACCTAAATAATTTTAAGGACTACAGTTGAATCATCGAAGCAGTACTGTTTTTATTTCATAAGCTCTTTATGCAAATATGACCTTATTTGGTACAGAGTTCAGATGAGACCACTGATAACTAAAATCCAAATACAAAAACCACATTTATCCTCAAATAGCATCAGTTTGGAGATGACAATATGACATTAATTCCAGCTATTACGCTGGTGATATGTAGAACTTACCTATGTATACAGCATGTTCCTCACAGAGAAGAATGCGTTGATTAAGCGTCGGTTCCTAAAGCAGGTTATATAATGCATAAAATTTCCTTCTATCCACTAACCACAACATACGTTCCACGGATTTAATCATTCAATCATTTAGTCACAAATCCAGTTCCTTAACGGCCGAGCTTTGACTTGCCCACGTATCGCATTAATGTGAATGAAGGGGGAAAATAAATAAATAATCGAATGCATACTTCAATTTTCTTTGGAGGTTTAATAACTGTCAGCTGAGCTTCAGACGACAGACCTTCATTGAGATGACCTACTTTTTAATGAAAGCGAGTTAACGGCATTTAGACTTAACGATATTTATGTGCTTCGACCTGAGGAAATATTGTGAACAGTTGGCATCATTATCTTTGACCGCAGACAACCCTCCATTTGATTATTTGGAAATATCAGCTAGGTCATGGTGCAGACCCTGGCCTTACATCTGTTCCTGTCCAATTTAAAAAAGGTGCCCCGAGGCTCTTTTGAGGAGATTTATCCTCGACCTTAAATTTGTCCATCAAACTGTCAGCTATGCTTATTAAAACGACACACATGTGTACTCAGCATTATGTTTAAAAGCATCATGCGATGATCTCTTTGCCAGTAAGCATGTCCAATTTACTCAAACAATCCTCTGAATATCCTATTAAAACATCTATGAATA
Organism: Hyperopisus bebe; assembly: GCA_026777045.1. Lineage (NCBI taxonomy): Eukaryota > Metazoa > Chordata > Actinopteri > Osteoglossiformes > Mormyridae > Hyperopisus > Hyperopisus bebe. Next base: position 22,448,164 of record JAODJW010000002.1, on the reverse strand, counting down.
TAATCAGCGAACAATGCATGTAGCTAGAGGCAGTAATAAGCTAAAGCATCTAGCTATCACTTTCCATTGCTGTGAAGTTAGCAGGATCAAATATAATTCTATATTCATTCAACAGGCTAGCCGTAGACGTAACGTGTCATTATGCCATGTTTTCTGGGCAATTTCATTACTGTTATCAATTCATTTCTGTGACAGCCTAATACATGGTAGCAAACCATGACTTGTATACACACATAAATACAAGTGCTGAATAATAAAAGTGTGAGTTAATTAGTAAACAATTCATACCCAGTAACACAATACGTGATGCAGTAAGACATGCCACATTCATGAACATTAGTGCCCGGTGATAGATTCAATGGATTCTGGAAAAAAAAAGTATTGTATATGACTTCTCAGCTATTAATAAAGGCAATTTGGATTATACATGCTTAAGCAATTGATATGGGAAAATTGTTGATGTGTAAGCTTTAAGAGTAATGTAATTTGCAGTATATAGTGAGTATTGTGGGTATAAAGCTGAGGAAAGTATTAGTATGTAATTGTTAGTAAGGTATTACCGGCTATTGAAAGTGAACAGAGATTTCTTATACACATTTTCCTATCTTAGCCTCAAAGAAGCTTTACATGTTGAATACAAATCATTCATACAGGAAGTGTGGGGGTTTTATAGAGGCTGGTTGTTCATACTATGAAGCAGAGAAAGGAATGCTTACAGATTGACATGACTGAAGAACAATATTACATCTGAACCAAATATTCTGCCTTCTCCTCCTATACAGTATTTACTCTCTTCTGGGGACTTAATGTAACTTTGTCCTCAGCCATAGACGGCAAACATTCTTAGTGGCACTGCATGCCTCTGTGAGCATTTTAAAAAGCCAGTGCCGATAAAGGGAGAATATGTTTGCATACTTCGCCCTAGTTATAGCACTTTTGAAAGTGTCTGCCTGTTCTCTTAGAATCAGCGCAGCTGTCTGCCCCCCCTCCTCGTGTTTGCTTATGACCCCTCCCATATACTTAGCGACGTGCTGTCAGCTCATCTTGCTTGGCAGTTCATCTTCTGCTAACGTCTGCGAGCCGAATCGTATTTCGGTCCCAGCTCATCCAGTTAGGCCCTCTTCCAGAGTCACCCCCGCCTTCCTCCGCTAGCCCAGATGTACGGCGGACAGCGGTACGATGGGCTGGTGATCTGTGTCGGGGGTGGAGGGGTGGTCCCCACTCTGGGGCAGGCGGCAGCGCTAAATCACAAAGCCACGTTTAACGTGCAGCAGGAATGATGGCTATGTGACAGCCACTCACCTCGCTGATTCACGGGGCCCAATCTGTGGCCGCAACCTTCCCCACTTACAACCCCACCCCCATGCCTGATCTGCCAGGGCAATCAGCATCTCCTGCTCCAGGGTCGAGGATAAATTCCATCCTCAGATCCCTGGCTGACGCTCAGGACACATGGTGTTATACTTGACTTAAGAGGCTCTAGGTTTGAATTGATGAGAAAGCAGCTCACACACCCTGAGCATCTCCCCTTTAGCCATCACATTACAGGAGGCCTGGTCACACCTGGATGTTTTGAACTTTATCATTGGAGTCCTATAAAAACAGGAACCAGTTTTTAGCACTACTGATCCCTGTTTGACCATCACATGAAAGTGGCGATGCCATTGTTTCTGGACCTTGGTTAAAATGCAGCCGTTGAGCACTTCGTTATGAATAATAAGGCCGGTGCACCTCAGATCTTTCAGAAATCCGTATCGACGTTGAAAGCATAGACCTGGTCTTTAAGTGCTTTTTCATGGGCACACAATGTCCTTCTCAGCAGGCCGCATTCCAAACACACAAATCACATGATCAGCTACACCCAGCAGCAAAGAGAGTGGACCATTCGCATTTCTCCCCTCTCCACTCACATGCTTTAATGTATTTTCCCCTGCATGGTAAACTGTGGTATTGTGCAACTCACAAATAATAAAGTTTAATCACAGAAAGAATGAAACAGTGCACTTTAAAGGAAACCCATTTTTCATTACTGTCAAAAAAGCCCAGCAAATTTGCTTAGAGCAACATCTCTAGTCCTTTAATTAAGAACTTCTTTTATTTGGCCAGGTGTTCTGTTTGGTCATCTTTTGTGAGCACTGGCCACATGGTAGAATCATCAACGATTGATAAAATGCCACTTTGAGCCACTAAAATAAAACCAAAAAGAAGAAATGCAGAAGATAATCATTTAATCAAAATGTGATTTGAAGGAAGAATATGGTATTACACTTCAGTGTAAAATAATCTCCCTTGATTGTGCAACAACGGCAGTAAATCATACCTATTGAGACCTTAACATTTATAATTACGTATTTCAAAGGACTATATTCAACTCTTATATAAACAAAAACTTGATTTTTATTTAAAACAGAACATTTGTTGCATATTGCTTTATAATTTAGAGCAATTTGCCAAATCACTGCCTTATATGCCAATTAAAACCAAACAAAAAGTATAATATACACACACCCACACACAGACACACACACACACACACACATAGGTGTGCTATGGATCACTGGTCGGGAAGCCTTTACCTCTGTATTATTTGTGAAATAGCAGTGAGGAGTGTGGGGAGGTGAGTAGACGCATATAGTGTTTGTCACATACCTTTAGTAATGATGATGACGCGGTAGCATCTGTATGTTCAGGATGCGACAGATGGGACAGAAACATGAACTCTGTCATGAAGAGGGGCTGTCGGGCCCCGTGCCCTTCCATCTCTGAGATGGCTGCTGACACCCCGCATGCTCTTACCAAACGGCGACGCGGCAATCCCAGGTGGCCTTTATCCTCTCCCCCGTTGTCCAGCATCTCTCCAGCGACAGGGATGACACGATGCAAAATGCTGGGTGAGATTTATGACGGGTTCCTTGGGGGCCCAAAAGGGCCGCCCACTGGGCTTTGCTGACAGCTCCGGGAGATGATACCGAGCGGGTCGGGTCATTCGGCGCCGTATCTCTCCTGCCAGATGAGGGCTGCCTTAATGGGAAGGCAGAGCCAGCCCTGCTTGTTACCATGAATATGGTTATTCGATTTGTGTCCATGCATATGAAGTCGGAGAATGTTCCGCGTGTGCATCGACGTGTCTGTGTTTGTGCGTATGCTCGTGTAATTGTCCAGTCC
>JAODJW010000002.1:22431039-22444879 GCA_026777045.1 Hyperopisus bebe | reverse complement strand
AGCTGACAGAATAAAATGGAAGGTTACTGATGCATGTTGCACAGAATATCTATGTACTGTATATATGTATGTTAACCATGTGTCTTCCATGGTGTCTGTGTGCATATCAACCCTCAGTGCTTCTTTGCATCTGTTGACCTGTTCTTATTTTGCACAAGTTGTACTGAATGTATTGCCTTCTCCATCTTCTGTGTGCACTGTTGCATTAGGTTTACTGATATTGTTTCAGGACTTTGCTACCTCAAAAGTAAACAGTTAATAACTGTATTTTAATGTGTTAATCTTTCTCCCTTTCTCTCTCTCTCTTTCTGAGTGCTAAAGACTTGGAAAAATGCAGGAAATTATGCTGATTGTTTAACTCTTCAATCATGTTTTTTCTTCTTAGACTAGTGAAGAGGAATCTTGATTAACAACCTTGTCTTAATATTGGTAAAACAAAAATAAGGGTTCTTTGGGTTGTGAACACCTATTCTAATATTTCCCCAGGATAGGTGGAAACTGTTGTCATAGTAACCCACAATCTGAATCAACAAAAGAGGCAGCTGATAATGTTGATGGTGACATGACTAATCTGTATTCTCTTTTCTCTTCTTTCCCTACTTTTTCAGTTTTCTTTACATCTGTATCCATTTATTTTCATGTCTTGGGGTTCTTGGTAAAACGAGTATTCATTTTTCTCTTCCATCCCTATTTTCTCTCCATGCATTCTTCACTTGTGCTGTGACTTAGTGTGAAGGATTACTCTTGCAAGAGAACAGTGGGTTTTGAATCTTGTTATATGTACCCTCTCAGATACCAGGCCAAAACATTACAAAAAATTCCTTATTACACACTGAATGGCAACAAGTGTGTTTGACGCAATCCTTTATTATTGCCATCAATGATGCCACACCACGTGAAATTCATGCAAATATTTTGATACGCAGTCGTTCGCAAAGATTCTGCAACATGTCAGAAATAAACACTGCTATTACTTCCATGACAAGCCTTCTGCACTGGTGCAGCTTGGACTCGCTGCAAGAAAAAAGAGAGGAGCAAGTGCAAACAGGGACGTTGCTCACAGATGGACGCAGATTCACCGTCCAGCCCGGGTTGTTTGTGATTAGCTGTTTGTTCTTGAGGATTTGGAATTTTTTTTTCCTCACCCGGGTAACCATGGCAACCTGAATACAATATAGGTTTCTGAGCCCGGCAGACATCTCTCTATTGGAGAACGGCAGCGATCGCCTCACTTTTCAAGGCTGAGTGCAGTAGAGAGCCGCCATCCGCGAGTTAAAGCCCATGATTCTCTTACCGTTCACCGCCAAGCCGGAATCTCAGATGCTGCTCCTCCATTCTCCTCCCCTTTATGTTACTGAACTTAAGGATTTCATCTGAGGGGTAAAGGACTTTGTTACTCACACTGTCATTCTAAAATAGCTTGAAAAGTGATTTTTTTTTTGGGGGGGGGGGGGGGACATCAAAGGCAGAAGCAACGCAGGGGCATCCTTACCCATTGAAGCTTAAATGCAGTGTCAAGCCAGTGCCTGTGCACAGCTTCCAGTGTGCTGTCAGTGAATGACAGTCTGGCAAGATGAATAAGCAGCACATTCAGTTTAACCCTAATGCTTTTCCTTTGTACCGAGATAATTTTCTCCTACACCACATGCAATATAGTATAAATAATTAAAAAACATAAGCCTCTTGTTGCATTATCCGCTGAGAAATTTTCAATATACGATTACATTCCTGCATAATTTGGCTCACTTATGAAATTTTTTTGTCGTATTTCTGAAGTGTCTTCAAATTAAAAGAAAAAAATGTGTGGTGATGTTAAATGCAGATTACAGTGGCAGAGCAGCTGGTATCTGGGAGGGCTTTGCTTAGTGTTTCTGCATTTTGTTGAGCCTTGTCTTGAGTGGAGACTGCCAGTGAACGTCTTAACGGTGGCCACTCTTGCAGACATCCGAGACACCGGTGCCAAACCCGTGATGGTCTACATACACGGCGGCTCTTACATGGAGGGCACGGGGAACATGATCGACGGCAGCGTTTTGGCCAGCTACGGCAACGTCATCGTCATAACGCTGAACTACAGGGTTGGTGTCTTGGGTAAGTGTGGCCTCTTTTTCTCTAAGCTTCTGAAGCAAGAGAAGCAGCTTTGCTTCATGGTGTTGGTGCCTCCTGGGGTGTTGTGGAGTACGAGGCAGATGTCTCCACTGGGACGTCTCTACGGAGAGTGTCGATTCTGTGATTTTGCTATTTAAGAATCATTTCAAGTCTTTACTTTGTTTAATTTACAACATAATAAGACCCCACATATTTATTTTAACGTAAATTACTGTATGAACACATTTTGAGATGAGGGAGAAACACAGAGAAGGAGGGTATTACTGAGTGTGGAGAGTGATCCAGTGAGAGATAAATCTCATCACTGAATCCATGGAAACGGCTGCAGCAAAACAAAATGGAGCTGGTCATATCATCGCAAAGCACATGTCATTGCAACTCCACTGCCTCTATAAATCAAATTTGCATGCTCAGTTATGTGGATTGTTTTCCCTTCTTAGTCCCCGTAGTCTCTAAATGTCAAACATAAGTTGTAAAATGGATGAAAGTGGATTGTACATTAGTATTATCGCCTGAAATAAAACAAGCCTTCCCACAGTTTAGATTTTAAGCATTTTGACTGACCCCAATGTTGCAGTTTTTCTCTCAAAGTCAAACTTTTTGTTTTGCATTACTGCACATTATTATTTCCATGCCAGAAGTCTGGTCCTGTTCAACAGAAATGCAGTTGGATTTGTCTTGGTCTTCCTATGACTTTCTCTTTTCATTATGTTTTATTTATTCAAGCAACTACAAAACTTCTCTTAAGTACAACTGAATTATGAAGTAGTGCTCATTTAAATACATTGACCAGATTTTGGCTGTTTGATAAACATAAGGTCTTGCTTTCATCTGTATGTTTGTCTTAAGGGAAATAAGTCTTCCCATATGAGGACTGTTTCATCTAAAGGTGCATTGTTTTTTCAGAAAGAATTTGAAGTTTAACATGTGGTAAATCCAGTTATGATTGTAGTTCTGCAGTTATGATTGTTTAATTTTGCAACATTCAGTCATTGTGATGAGTAAAAGGCAGTCTCTAGGCAGGAAATCACAAAATTCATTATTAGGATTATCAGAAAGGTTTTTCTGTTAGCATCCCTGCAATATGACAAAAGTTTCACCATCATTATTCCAAACTGAGGGTTTGCACTCAATTTTACACATACGAAATGTGAACATTCTGTGTCATTCACGTTTTACGGGAAAGAAAGAGACAATAGTATAGAGTCTTTGAGGGGATGTAACAGAAGAGATAAACTCCATTCCAAACGTGCTTCATCTTGGCTTCTTTTATGCTGTCCATATATGATTTTCGCTTATAATGCATAAATTTGGGATTGTTACACACACACAGGTTTGTAATTTATATCTTCGTGGGGACTCTCCATTCATTTCTATGGGGAAAACGCTTATCCCAACATGACAACCTTAACCCCTGCCCAGCTCTAACCTTAAACCTGAAAAATGGTCCCCACATCGTCAAAATAACAGGTTTTATTACATTGTGGGGGATATTTGATCCCATCGATATAATACAAACCTAATCCACACACACAGACACACACACCTATCTAAATGGGGAACTTCCATTCATTTCTATGGGAAAAACCCTAAATGACCTTGTCATTTGCTCAGGTGTAGCCTAAGCTCAGGATGTCCAGTCAGTGTGTGGTTTAGATATCTCTGTGACTGCCCACTGCCATTTTTGTTTTCTCTACATTCTCATCCGCTCAACTTGAAAAAGTATCTTTGTGTATAAGCACCGCTTAACACGAAAATGAGCTCTGATGATCTTCTTCTCTCCTTTCAAATAAGCAACAATAAATAGTCACAACTGACAATTTCATTGTACCATTTCTAGGTAAGACCTCACAGTGAATCCCTTTGACTAACGTCTTCCTAGTAGAATTGCATCGTATTCTATATAGAGGAACCTTCTATGTGCTAAATCACACATACAGTTTCCATTTGAGCAAAGTGCTCCAAGGAGAAAAAACATTAACATAATTTTACCCCCATCAAGTCGTAGAAGAAAGAAATGTTGTATAATAATCTTCATTGTTATGCTGTGGTTTTAATAGCATTGCCTTGGGATTGTATTATTTAAAGTCTATAGAGGTGGAAATGATGACTTTAAGTAATCAAACACAATGCAGCTTTTTTGTGGATGATGCAGTTCTTAAATTAAAAGACCCTAAGAGTGAATTTCTACCTTTTTAATGTAGTTTGGGTGTGACTACATTTGGAATATTAACGTGCAGTTGAAATATTGTGGATATAATTAAATATGATAAATCATCAGTAATATGGGCTTGATATCATGTGGAATGGAATATAATTTCGTTATGTTGGCCTTTTTTGGGAAGGCTATTCCATCCAAATTCTCTTTTTGGTAGATTTACCAAACCCAAAGAACAGATTTGATTTGATTATATGTACTGCCCAGACCTTGTTTGTGTCCTGTCCGTGTCTGTGATCGATTGAAAATCTATGTTACAGCTTTTTGTCCTTAAGGATCTTACAAGAAAACTCAATTTACATTCAAAGCAAGATTTACAATTTATAGCCTAAAAAAATTTCAATAAATAATACACCATTGAAAGAAGAAGTTTTCTCTTTTTTTTAATTAGGCAGCTTAAAAGGTTGACGAAAAATAATTGAAGCTGAGAGAATTAGACAAGATAATGAATAGAGAATGAAAGTAGACAAGGCAACTGTATCGATGCTCACTGACACTAATACAGGTCTCCATTTTCTCTCAGCAATCTTGACAATGCATTAATAATAAAACAAAAACTGAAATGTACAGATAATGACTGTGTGGTACTTCATCTGGCTTTGTTAACTGAATAAATCATAGAGTTGTTTATTTTTCATCCTGATTAGGCAGTGAGGATAGAGTTTATTAAAATGGAGAGATTATCTGTTTATGTTAATGTAAAATTCTTTTTCTGAGAAACTCTTTGAATTTTATGCATTTAGTAATAAAAAGATCTGGGTTTGAAATACACTAAATGTAAAAAAAAGAACCAAGAATTGTAAAACACAGTTTTACCTGAACTACAGATATTCTCTTGATGTTTCTCATAAATTGTAACAGTGAGTTTCATAGTCATTTAAATTTTAATAGCAATTAATTGTTTCGTCACGTTGCAAAGAGCCATTTTCCATATTTGGAATTTTTCATACATACAGACCAGCAGTCTCTCCATATTCAGAAGAACCGGAATTCATTACAGGTTTAATATTCAATTAGGAATGGGGGGAGACCAGAAGGTTTTCCCTTGAGGACAACATAACCAAATGGGGAGTGATTATTAGGGGTGATGTTACTTCCAGATCAGCACAGTGTGACTGGTTTGAGTCTTAGGCCTAGTGAATTCAGTTTGTTTACAAAAGGCCAGCCTTGTTTGTTACTGGCCCATTGATCGGTGTAAGCATGAAAATGGCAAGAATGAGGCCCCATTGCAGTGTTTCTTTAATGATGTGTAATGAGTCCTAGGCAAAGGGGAGTATCTTGTATCACTGCTCTTTACAAATATAATTACTCATTCACTATCTAGAGCACGTCAATTTCCTAGTCCTATGGGGAAGACTTAATTACTGCTTCCAACTGCACTGAGAATTAATAAGGTCTTCTTCTATTGCCAAAAAACAAGGTGAGACTTCCTTGTTGAACCAGCTGTTATACCAAGTATTGTTTTCTGGATTTGTTCGATCTTATGTTAAGATCAGTCTTTTGGCTAAATTCAGATAGCCCATATTTTATAATTTATGTCCAACTGCATCTGTAATATTGAACTATAATAATTGGATATCATTATCTCATTTCATTGCTGTCTTATCAATTTTGACTTGGCAGAAATAATTATATAAGTAGATGATTGAATTTTTCTTATGATTAACCTTACAAAAATAATCCTAGACCAGGGTAATTACCTACACATATATATAGGAGATTCCGCTGCCCTTTTAGAAAGGGAAAATATGGACCCAGTACATTTTGAAATGGCTCTAAATTGATGTTGACTACCAAGGTCATTGCAGAGATTGCAATATCATTAAACTGTAGATTTATAAAAAATGATTATGTATAAACTTTAATTAAAATAAGGATGGGGTGAGCAGCTGCAGTAGGCTGAGAATCCTTTATCACACTTTTATGATTGCAAAAGCCTTGTTACAAGTACACTCAGAGGTTGAGAAAAGAAAAAAAAAAACTGTCCATTGCTTCATTATTCTGTTTATAGGAGAATATTTTTTGCGTACATTTATGTTTCTCCCTTTATGTGATTGGTCAGTTGATTCTAAGTACTGTGTGTTTATAGTATTTTTGGAGTACTGTTCCTTTAGCTGCCTGGAGCCCAGGTGCATATAATACCGTTACTACACCTCCTTTCCTCCTCACTCATCCCCCCACCAATTTTCTCAGCTTCATCTGAAGGAGCTTCTCGGCTCCTGTCTCTCAGAACGCGTTCCAGTCCTCGGCGTCTGTTCTGTCTGCGCTCTAAGGGTGTCACTTAGCTTCTGCGATGTGAATCTTTCCTGAGACTGCACATCTGGAGTGAGTTTTCACCCTGTACAGTTTCCCCAGCATGTCCTCCATACCAGCCATGTTTTCTTTATCAATACATACAGCATGTCCCAGTGAGCTGTCCTCACCATCACAATTAATGAGACAGGCCTTTGGATTTTGAGTCATGATAACGACACATAATAGCGTGGCACCTTAATTTCCATTTTTCTCTGTTTCTACTGTACTGTAGGAGGCTTTCTGTGTTTGCACTGTAATATAATGTGATGTTGTTAGGTGTTGTCTTCATTCCCGCCCTCCATTCCAGCCACACAAAGAGGGAAAAAGGAACAAATAGCCTGATAGAAATGAAAATGAATAACAGTCTGGGCGCCCACTGTCTGCCATTTCCATGCTGGAAGCTGAGCCAGAGCGTTTTTTGGCTCAGTCGGTATTCGGATGAATCCATCCAAATCAAGCGGCTGGGTAGAAAAACATTTATTCATCCTATTAATGTCAGGGAGCCAATGGCTTAAGTAATGGCTTCCGTGCTCTGCTCCTCCGCAGACTGCATCCTGGACTGGCCGTTCCTCTCGCCACAACGTGTCGTTCAGGTGCAGATGGCCTGCTCCATCCCCCTGTTTGCTGGGGGACCCTTCACTGCACTGGGGGCTCTGTTCTCACAGCCATTGGGGGGAAGTTAACATTTGTCCATGCCTCGTTTTGAACATGCCCACAAATTATTTTCCTTTGGTAGTCATTTTATGTTTTGTTTTTTTTTCCCTTCATGTAATTATTCCTTCACCTGCCAGATAACATGTCTGATCTTTGGACAAATGGTTCTTCCCAAAAAGAGAATCTTAATGGAGCATTGAGGAGACTTCGACTTGGTACATTAATGCCAAACACATTTTTTGCATTGTTGCTTCCTGAGCACACTGTATAAATTAAAGTACACCCTCTCATTGTTTAGCGACTGAATTCTGTTACAACCGCCAGATCGTTAAGCAAAATGGTCGTCAGATGAAAATCACAATAGTAGAGGCGTGACCATGACTGTGCTTCATGCTGCAAAGGTCACTGATTGCTGCGGTCTCATTCATATAAAGTTCTCATACAGTTATTCTCACTCTGACGTGAGACATCAGCCATGTATAGAAAAAGTTTGGTAGTAAATGTATTAATTACAGTCATATTTGCGAATAGTTGCTAACTGAGATAGTCGCTAAATAAGGAGAAGGTGTACAGTTTCTACAGCAATATATATTTAGAGACAAAAATTCTGGTATTATATTTGAATGTATTTTCAAACTAAAAATAAAGGGAAGTAGGTCTCTGTGCATGTCAGCTGATGAAAAAATAGCACGTTTTATCACCAGTGAAAGACTAGAATAAACTATGGAGCTACACAGCTGGTTCAGAGACAAGCACGCATCCACCTGCCAAGCGGACTGCTTTTGTGCCTTGTTTTGTTTTCATGGACTTCACAGGCATGAAACGAGTATGCAAACTGTCACGCTTCACAGACCACAGCCGTTGATTGTTCGCAAGTGTAGTTTAATACTTCTAAGGTAGCTTTTCATTGGGAGTGCAGTGCATAAATTATAGACCCCTTACTATTTTTGGAACATGCTGGACAGCACATTGAATAAGTAATCTTTCGATCCTGTGTTGTTGTTGTTGTTGTTGTTCCATCATATTTCTTAGAGCATTCATTTAACTTCAATTAGCCACATTAGATATTCATCTGCTCTCCACGTAATTGGCGCTCGTGAAGTTGGAGGTTGATTAGAATGGAACGGTACACTTTGTGATTACTTTAGAACAGTGGACATCTCAAGTTGCCACTTTGGATGGTTAGGTCTTATTAGGAGGATTTTATGGAAAACGCCAGTCGTGCTGGTGATGTTGCGAAATGATCACTGAGGTGAATAATCCGCCTCTCGGCAGCGAAGGATGTGTCTTTGCGGTGAGACCTGAGAGCGTATCATTACACTGCCGAGATTAAGGAACAGCCTGTCCTTCCTCTTGAAGACAATTCCCCAGGGCCTCACAGGCTGCCACTAAATCCGGCAGCCACCCTCAAGTCCCCCCGTAGGAAATACCCCGGACACGGAGTGTGTCAGAATGCTTCAGTACTTCCGACCACGTTGCCCATTTCACTCCTTTCTCTCATCTCATTAAAACTGTGGGCATATGTCCTGTGAGGCCAGGCACAGGCGAAATTCACCTGCCCGGCTCATCCAATTATTTGAACAAATGATTGCTTTTAAAACTATATTAATTCTGCTAGGAAGAGTTTAGCTGGTAGTTCTCAATCCTGGGACTGGCGCATAATAGATAAGGTTAGGACGGCATAGCTGTGTGTTCACCTGTTCAAATTGACACTGGTGTCCATATTTGCACTTCTTCTGAACTTACCAAGAATAGACGAACGACTGGGCTGTTCCAGACAGACTTTTGGCTCTCTGCTGAATTTAATCATTGAAATTGTTTGCAGCTCAAATGTCTACTGACTCAAGTTGTTTTACCACCAGGCCAACATTTATGATTTTAGAAAGTCTTTTAAACTTCAGATTTGCTTCCTCATTTGTATTCGGTTTTCTTTTTTACAGTTGCTCAGGAGATTCACCCATGATGAGTCATTGCTGTTGTGTTGCTTAACACGTTGGAGACAAAATGTATTGTTTTTTTTCCTCTTGCTGCTCCTACTTGTTTTGTTTTCCCTCTTACTTGAAATGCCCAATAGTCTTGTCCTTGAGGATTGTTTTTTTCTTCTTTGCATTGATTGGAAGAACAATGTAGTGGATGGTTGTCCCTTAGAGCAAATTCACAAATAGGTAGAACAACAGCCTTATTACATGGCATTCAAAACACCCCAGCGAATAAGAGCAAAGTGCATGACGTAAAACGTCTCAGAATGGCAAACCCAAAAGGAGACCCTTAATGCAGACAAAGGTCAATCTTTCCTGCTGCCGTTCAGGGTGAAGTTGGACAGGGGGTGAAGGGCAGCCAGGGATATATTTGGTCAAGGAAGAAAGGAAATTCTTGTCCGAAAAGATTTGTAGGAGCCCGACCACGAAATCTTGGCACTTCACTCTTTGAGATTAATCGTGGCAGAACCCCACCGAAGGACTCAGGGTTGGCTGTCCTGGCGTGTGCCGCTGACGTGGAGGGTGGGAGGGCGAGTAAATGCAGATGGAGAGGTGGGCATGCAAGCACATGGAACACCTGCAGATTCCGCCCGCTTTCACATAAGAGCGAGAGAGAAAAATCAGTTTCAGCTGAGCAGGGACCCATTTCAGGGATCGATATGCAAAAGAAATGCAGTAGGAGCAATTATGTAGTAAACAAGATGCTTCTTTATTATTATCAGTAATTTTCAGAAGCGTCTAAGGAATAATCTAGCTGATGTCAGAAGAATTTACGAAATGTTGGTGTAAAGAACAGTTTAATGCTGAATAGATATTAGCTGTGTCATGTTAAATGCAGATATTTATGCATTTATGCACAATTTTAAATGTTACATTTCAGTACATATTTACCTATTCGTGCCTTCAACAGGGGATGTTTTCCCCCTGCTAATTTCTTACCATTTTACAACTGTGTACTTATCATTTTTATCTCAGAAAATAATGACCGGTAATATTCATCAAAGCTGTTCAATTCCAATTTAATTCATCTATCTCAATAAAAGGAATTTAAGATTATCAACAGTAAATATGCAATATTGTCAAGATTTAGAGTCGTTAAAAAATAGCAGGAGAGGAAGCACAAATCTGCATGGCAGATTCAACAACAAAATAACCAGTGGGGCCTGAAACCAGCTGGCTTGGTTTACTTGACCTGAAGCCAGTGAAAGGACACCAGAACTGGCATGATGTGCTCTTCAGCTCCAGCTACAACCGTTGCTGCACAATCCTGCATTTTGCACGCAGGATCATTACACATAATTTCACGACATCTGAAAATCGTCAGAACCAGCTCTTCACATGGAGCTAATTAAGAAATAGAAAATAGTATGCTATAATGAGTGTTGTTCTGTTTTATTAAAATAATTTTGAAATCAAATCAACAGTAGTTTGCACAAATAACTAGTGAGGCTGAATGTTAGTCAGAGATTGTATTTGTTTGTATGGTTTGTCTGTAATATATTTTCCTTAAACAGAGACATGGTATTAAGAAAATATTTGAAATTTTTTTAAAAAGGTATGGAAGATGGCATCTACATTTTGTCAGTGTTGTTGCAAGGTTTAGAATGGATTCCGTATTGAATCTTTTTTGATCTTCTTAAATTTGAGGCAAGGTAGAAAGTTTTCAGCTGTAAAATTCCTTACTTTGCCATGCTGTAAGCAGTGGGCAGGGCAAACTGGAGAGCCGTCTCTTTAACGCATTATATCAATAGCAACTACTGATATATACATCTGCTTCTATGGTGAAATGCTGCTTTAATTGTCAAAATTGTCAAATGTCAGCACCTTTTTTTGTTAGGCTTAATTAAATTGCATCGTGTGTATATGCTACGTCACACACATTAGATAAAAATTGCACTGTTTTATTTTAAGAAAAGGTATTTTCAGTTCAATGTGAGTATGTTTCAGGAAAAGTACAAGGGAGACTATGCTGCACTTTAACGTGTTGTATGCTGTTATACAGAGTACGATGTACCAGTTATTATGGTGAAGGTGGACGCCGAGTGGAGGAAAGCTTTTGTGGACGTGATGCTGGCAGTCTGAAAGTGTTGGAAGCAGAGGGACCCAGAGCTTATGTTTCCTGGGAAGATGTAACTTCAGCATGTTTCACTGCAGACCTAATCTTACCCCTCCCCATACACACACTCTAAGAGCTACAGTGGTTTAGAAGGCCAGTGGTTAATTTCTATTGATTAAAGGCTGTGTTGTAATATGCTTGTTTTATATTTTCCATCCATCAATCTTCCAACTGCTTATCCAATGCGAGATTGCAGAGGGCCCTGGAGTCCATCCCAGGCAGCACGGGGTACAAGTCTGTGGAACACCCAGGTCAACATGCCAGGCTGAGGGGCACCCGGGTCAACATGCCAGGGCATTTTTGTATTTTTGTTGTTTCCACTCGGTTCTTCCTGCAAAATTGAGCAAAGTATTCCAAATGTGGTACAAATAAATCCAAATCGTGACAAGTGCAGCAAGAAAATAAATTTATTTATGGTGAAATGTGTCTTTCTGTCACATAGTTGACTTAATGTCACTTGTATAGTTACAGATTTCAGCTGTATGAGATGTCCCATGAGACAATTGTATTGGCCTATTAGCATATTTGTGTGTGTGTGTGTGTGTGTGGATTAGGACCGTTTCTCAGGTCCCCACAACGATCTGTGAATGTAATAAAAAAAAACTACTTATAGTTAAGGTTAGGACTGGATATAGGTTAAGGTCCTAATGTTGGGATTAGTTTTCCCCACAGGAGAGTCCCCACAAAGATATAATTACAAATCTGTGTGTGTGTGTGTGTGTGTGTGTGTATATATATATATACACACACTACTGAATGAGTCATATTTTGAAGAGCACTGAGATTTCGTTTTGCTGATGCTTGTTTTGAGCACCTAAGATGGAGGCGGGCCTCTTAGACAGATTCAGTGTGAAGAGGCTTCTGAGAACAATGGGCTGACTTTGGCCCAGCGCCATGTGCTTCCTGACGCGCTGCCTCTTGCCCTTTTCTCTTTCTGACCACATGCTGTCGTGGTGACCTTTCCCATTAACCCTACTGTGTGTGCTTCTGTTATTTGAAGTGTATGGATTATTTAGGCCTCCCAACGGAGCAGGGATAGTGTATGAAGAGCAATTTGCAGGTAATATTTTATATCCTGCATAACTGTACTCGGAGCACTGTATCAGAATTACAGTTTGTGACAGAACATTAATCTTGTCTCAGTGCTTGTATGTACTTCTTGCAGGAAGGATTATTCTATTGACTGGCTGCATGACCGGGCTGCCATTTACAGGCGAGCTTGAGGTCACGAATCTTGCTGAGCAGGAGAGGACGGCTCAATTCGGAGTCTGTGCTGCCACTTAAGTTAAATGCACTTGGATGGAACTTTTATTTAACCCCTTTCAACCCTCCGGTCTTCAGGGCAATTTCCTGGGATGTGTGTTTCCTGGGTTAACTGTCCCATAAGGGTTTCGAGCAGAATTTTATGTCAAACTCCTGGAATGCATCTGTAATGTACATGACGGGCAATACCAGTCTATGTAGTGCATGAAGGATAGATAGCTAGATAGATAGATAGATAGATACATAGATTGATTGATTGATTGATTTATTGATTGATTGATTGATTGATTGAGTGGCAGTATTGGGGAGGACCTGTTTCCTTGTTACTCAACCCAGCCAGCCCTTTCTTGACAAGCCTCAACTGTGGCTCATCCTGAAGGGGGGGATTAGACCGCATTTAAGCATACCTCTCCAGCTACTCAGGGGAGAGAAGGACCCAGGCTCGAGAGAAACTGTGACACGAACCTGGTTTGGTTTGTTTTCTTTTTACAATATGTAAACGAGCACCAGTTGTGTACCCACTCTTGCGTCCAAGGGAATGTTCCCGAGTTCCCGCTCGGCACTGCAGGCAGGGTGGGGAGTTCTTGTCACCAGGCCACTGCCACGATAGACAGACAGACAGACAGACAGGTTTACTGACTGACTTTAATGCCTAAGGAGAAATTAAAGGGAAGACAATGCATGGATGGGACACAACTGATACTTAACTAAGCAGCATCAGACTGTTCTTCAGCTGTTAGTTTAATGATGAATTCTACATTTCAGATTCTAACCAACTTCACATTGCTATTTTGCCAGTTTCTGGAACCTCTGCGACGTTTCAGTATATTTAGCCTTAGGTGCACATTATTACACACAGAAAGCAGTAAATTGATGCATGCCAGAACAGCTGTGCCTGATTTCATCAATTATTTGTACTTTCATGGTTTTTTTGTGCATGCAATGCATTATAATGCTTGTGTCTGACTGCAAACCATTGTATGCTAATGTTCCTCTGAAATGAATAGGTTGATGGTTTATTAACTTAAAAATAAATGCTTGACATCCGAGGGCATATATCTCAAAGAAATAAGAGGAGGAACTAAAATGCATAGATATCTGACATGTCTGAGGGTTCCTGAGAGGGTATAGTGGCTTGCAAAAGTATTCGGCCCCCTTGAACTTTTCCACATTTTGTCACATTACAGCCACAAACATGAATCTATT
>JAODJW010000002.1:22413959-22430299 GCA_026777045.1 Hyperopisus bebe | reverse complement strand
ACTCACACACCATTCACTCACACTTCTTGCACACCTACTGGCCATTTGGTAACTCCAATTCACTTCAGCATGTTTTTGGACTAGGGGGTGGTGAGTACATGGAGGAAACTCCACGACGACATGGGGAGAACATCCCATGAGCTCCACACACATGGAGCCATGGCTCGAACATGCTTATAATGCTAATCACCGTGCCCCGCATTTTACAGTAAGTCACAAAATACAATTTTAACTCACCTACACACAACTGCATAATACAGATTCAGTCAACATACTGTACAGTCTCCTAGCCTTGACAGTTCAGCTAAAATGGAATAATGATACCATTTAATCTCCAGCTCCGCTTATGTTCATCATTGCTCACCAGCCCCAATACAGTGCATAATTCTTAAGAAACCTTGGGGAAGCAGTTGAACTGCCCAGCAATGTTCATACTGGTGTAGACAATCAGTGTTGTGTTGTTTGGTGCTATTATTCACATGACAATATTCAGAACAGACAATTTGACTGTGCGCCCAGAATATTATTATTATCCACCCATTTTCCAATCTGCTTATCTTATTGGGTCGTGGGGGGGTCCAGAGCCTATCCCAGAAGCAACAGGCACGAGGCAGGGAACAACCCTGGATGGGGCACCAGCCCATCACAGGGCACACTCACACACCAGTCACACCTATGGGCAATTTAGGGACCCCAATCAGCCTCAGCATCAGCATGTCTTTGGACTGTGGGGGGAAACCAGAGTACCCAGAGGAAACCCCACGACGACACGGGGAGAACATGTAAACTCCACACACATGTAACCCAGGCGGAGACTTGAACCCGGGTCCCAGAGGTGGGAGGCAACAGTGCTAACCACTGCACCACCATGCCACCCTGTTTTTTTATTATTATTATTATTATTATTATTATTATTATTATTTTTTTTTTTTTTTTTTTTTTTTAACGAGGCAATCTTGATATAAGTAACCTGAATGCACTTGGTCCTTTATTGAAATACTTGCAATTCTTAGCAACAAGTATCTGCAGAGCCAGCCTGTTGCCGTCTCAGTTTTGCCCTTTCAGGGAAGATAAAGGCCTGATTTCCACACAGCTTAAGTGCAGAAACGGAGTAGCAAACACGGGTTTAACCACTTTCCAGATAAAAATGAGAGCCAGCTCTAAGTAGTGCCGTTTTGAACCCTGTCACAATTTTGTGATTTCCTACTTCTCTGTCCTTTCTTATTTTTTGCTGCTATTTCTTGCCATTTCTTGCATCATGTAGGAATGAGAGACTTGTGCTTTTGTTTGCATTTCCCTCTCTCACTTACTTGGATATGATCAGAGTTTTTCCTACAGTATGTATTTCATATATACTTCTACCAGCAATAGTAATGCAGTGTTCTTACATTTTCCTAAGGTGAATGCTCTTTTTATTTCTTATAATCTATTGACACAGACTTTATAAAGAAATACTGCATAATGTCACTGTTAGTAACTCTGCAGTGCATGAAATTACTTAGGGCTAAATCACTAACAAAAATACTAATACTGCTAAGTTCTGATACTGATGCCTTCAGATTGTGGTTAATAGAAATGCCCCTTGTGGTTTCTTCTCTGAAATATTACTCGTGAAGAAATGACAAAGCAAAATATATAATTATCTATCTCTGTGAAATACTATATTTCAAATGCATTGGCATGTGTTAGCATGGCTTGATGGCCATTTAAATGCTTGTTTTTACATTACCTCTCCGCATTGCACATAAACAAATGCTTAAACTGAAATGCATAACACTGAAATGCATAACACTGAAATGCATAACACTTAACTAAACTACAGTAAATGGTTTGGAAAAAAACAAGCGGTGTGTAAATCCTATGATTAGAGAATTAAGCAAACTGAATGGAGAGTTAGGGGAGCTGAGAGGATGGCTCTCTGAACGACTGGGGACTTACTATGTTATCCAATAGTCAGCACTTGGCACATGTGCCGGTTCTGTGATTATCAGAGCGTGTTCGGCCATCATATCTATAACCTCCTAATGAAAACCATTTTAATCACCATCCACACAGCCCATGGCTTTTACTTAACTACAGTAAATCGTACGCCAAGTCAGTGATTTTAAAAATGATTTAATTGTTAGCTGCTACATTTAAATTGATATGGTGATGTTACAGCATACATAACTGTCAGCACCAGAACTTCTATCAAAGAACAGAGATTTCCATTGGCATACCATGAGAGAAGTATAAAATATTTAACTACAAAAATCTTAGTAAGGGAGTGCACATCTCACCCATTCAGGCATTCAAGTAACAAAGCAGAGTCAGATATTAGCGATGTGGCATATTTTGCGGTTTGGCCGCTGCATATGTAATGACCCAGCTCCACCTGGCATCTTCAGAATGTGCCCAAAAGCAGTAGGAACATTATACTTTTCTGCAGCATCACCTGGAGTATAAATTTCCCATTCAGTGATGCCACCATTCTTTCTGCAGAGCCAACTGCCATATGTATACAGATTTCTGAAAAAAAAAAAAACAAAAGAAAAACATATGCCTCATTTTCTGAATGTTTGCATATTTTTGTCACTGAATCTTACTGGATCTTCAAACAAAACTGAATATTAGATCAAACAGTACCTAAGTGGGAAAAAATAACAATATTTGGATACTGACATAATTTATTTAGCGAAGAATGTTACATAACACTCAAGGTTATTGTGACGTTAAGAGATGCCCCTAAATGTCCTGTGTGTGTGTACCCTGTCATACTCAGATCCCAGTGATTACCTCTGTGTTGGGTCCTACGCTGTTTGGGATAGGACAGTGGTCCTTGTGTGACCCTGTCCAGGATGGGTGGTTGGATGGATGGATGGACGGACAGACGGTTGGATATCCCAACACCACACAAAATCTGAAACAGGAATAACATTTGTTTTGTTAAGTTATGCTACTGCAGGATTGTCTATTCTTCAGTTTCAGCTCATGCGCAGAGCAGAATTCCTGGGTCCGTATACTGCACACCATGTCTTGCAAATCATATATATAATTTTTAGACTAAAAAACAATACATTGTGTTTGTTGTTTTATTGTTTTTGAGTAAAATTTTTCGGTGGATGTCATATCGCAGAATCATGTGCATTGAGCAGAAAGGGGGGCTTGTGTGAAGGAATTTTTAACCAGCATTATTTTCAATCATAAACTGTGGAATATAAGGGGGCCATTTATAAAGACAAAATGGGACAATGGTATATTCATGTTTTCCGGCTTGTCTGGATCTATCGAACACACTGGTGATGTAGCATCATGACCAATGGCCTATGTGTTCGCATTATTAGTGCAATATTATGCTTGAATATGTCTATGGAGACATATGAGGAAGCTGTTCATATTGCCAGTAGTTCAGGAAGCACTTCAGGAAGGGCAGACAGCTCAACAACTCAATTCTTAACTGTTAGCCCCTGACATGTTCTCAGGAGGATAGATATATAGCAAAGACTCTTTAGAATAATCTTTCAAAGCGCTGAGATTAGCAGGCCACGGTGTCCAGTCGTTCCCACGTCAAAGGAAAGAGCTACCCAGGGAGTTCACAGCGGGCTTTATCGGACACACAGTTGTACCTGGTTAACCATAATTATAGCCTGACGAGCTGCAGGAGATCAGCATTCCTATTGGCGCCCACGTGGACGTGAGATTGATCGCCATGCATTGTCCTCTGCAGAAGGAGATTGGTCAGACGATAGCTCCGCATCTCACTGGATTGGAGTCAAGGGGCTGCCAGGTAGCCTTCAATGTAGTAGATGTTCCGGCACAAACATATATGGATGCCATGTATTTTTCCTTCATTTGCACCGTTAGTATCTGCATGAACTCCGTTTCTTACAACAGCAAGTACATTCACACTATCTGCTCCTCAGGATTTTCTCACTTTTAGAGTTTGTAGGAAAAGTGTAATTATTTTAGATGAAATAGTTTCCCAGCATCAGTCTCTCTCTAATTTAAAACTTTCAGCCTCTTCCTTTTCTAAGAAACCCTGAAGATATTAGAAGGTGTATATCCATCCCATAATTCTGTGGCTTCTTTATGTTAATGTATTCTGCTGTCAGTTAGTCAGAGCTAAAGTGACTGGTCTCACCTTGGTGGTCCCTGGTTGCCCAGTGGCCTCTGCTAGCACAGGCTGAACAATCTGCATTATGACCTTGGGCCACGGCTGACCTTGCTGCCTCCCAGTAGCCTGATGGTATTGGGTTGCTCTGGGCAGGCAGTGGGAGGGTGGTAAGGCCACGGTCTCCCTGGTGGCTTGATTTGATCTTCCCTGCTCTTTCAGAGGAAAACAAATAGGGCTGTCTAGCGACATTAGCCTCCATGTGAAGTCACACAGATAAAAAGGGAGCAGGAGGCACCTGGAAGGGTTCGCCTTCCTGAAGGTGTCAGGAACAAGCTGGGTCCTCAGCCCAGCGGGGTGCGAGAGCTGTGTCTGGACTTGTTTGTGAGGGAGGGGGTGAGCTTGGCCTTGATAGACAATCGTTGTCCTCCCCCAAATGGAAAGGTAATAAACAGAACTCTTGAGGCCTGACTGTAACAAAGAACTTGGCCTGCTGGAGCAGAGTTAAAACGTTTTAGGGCAATTCTGTCTGACAAGTAGAGAAAATAGAGTGTGCACAGTACGTGATGCATGCTATACCTCAATTTGGATATTCCTGGCCTGCAGATCTTTAAAAGCATACTGGGGTATCACAGGTTTTGTTCATCGATATAAATAATATTTGTTTATTCACATTAGTCTCGCAGTAATCAATCTGTAATCGTAATAAGAAATGACAGACTAATGCTGGTAATAGCTGTGATTTGATGTGGTTCACTGGATCAAGGGCTACACTTTCAACACATGGCGAGAAAAAATTTAATTGAAACTGGGCTGTAAGTGCTGAATTCCAGCAAGACTTTCATTGGCAGATCTGAGGCATTTGGGGAGGAATAGATTGTATTACTATCATCCAAGAAGATTCAGTGAGATTTAGTGATTGAGTGAAATGGCTCATAGTCAATCCTTACCTGGGTGAAAATGGGGGAGGTGGGGGGCTGTCAGTCTTTGAAGGAAGACTGTACACAACACTAAGCATTATACGACATTACATCTGACAGGCTTTGGGTTTCAGTCTGTAGCCTCAACCGCTCAGCTACCTGTTGTCCCACTAGGATTAAATTTAGATTTGCTTCCTCAGTTGATGCTGGATAAACAGGTACCGAGCACATCTAAAATAGAAATGCCAGGAGCAGGCTGGAACATCTTTAAGGAATTGCCTTTCACCATCTTTCTGAGTAGGAGGGGCACTTCCACCAAGAGTACAGCCAGTATGAGTCAGTATGCCTTAGGGACACCATTTCATACAAGTCGACTTGACCACTGGGACACCAACCAAGGAATGCAGGAATGGAGATATGGCTGAATCAAACAAACGTCTCTAATTCCACACTGATATTACATTGATTGTTGCGTTCTTGGCCTCGTACAAGTAGGTAACATTTTTCCAGGGCGGGTTGTATTCTCGTTCTCCTGCTCAGCTTAGCTTGGCATCAAGGTGGATGCAAAGACAAGAAAGACAGACGCCGGGGGTGTCCAGCAAAACAGCAGAATACCGAGCCACTCTGGCTTCGCGGCCCAGTAAAGGCAAGATGTCCTTCGAGTGCAGTGGGGGGCCTTATCAGGGCACGGGTCACGCTGGAACTCGGCCACGCCCCCTCCTGACAGTGATGCATCTCTTTCTACACGATCAGCACAGGCTCGTACTCTAGCTATATGTTTAATAGTTTTACGTGCGGGAAGCCACCGCTCAGTTATTAATGCTTTGCTAAAAAAGAAATGCGTTGGGATGAGCTTTTACGGGCTGGATGTGTTTGCGCTCCCTGGAAGACGTATACGCTAAGTTAAATTAATGCAAGATGACAGACACAAACACACCAGTGTTTGGCTGCAGGAATATGAGTTGCCTGCTCTTTCCAGGCTCATTAGATGCTATTTGAAAGGAATCGGTGGTTCTGAGACAGAGATGAGATTGGTGCTGTGGGCTGGGTCGTTATTTCCTCTCTATTCATCACAAAGGAAAGCCGTGGATGCGGGAACGTACGTGGCACACCGACGCGCTCCCAGTCGCACGCACACACCGCGGTACAGTCACACGTTCACGCCACTCTTGTCACTTTTCTCCGTTTTTTTCCCCTCCCTGCTAGCTAAATGTTTCACATCATGTTTATTCATGAAGGTGGGCGGCCAGAAGTGCGTTAAAAAATGGATGAGGCTGCACTCTTGATCCCGCGGTCGCAGCTGAGGAAGATTAAAAAGGGGGCCGAAGATCAGTGGTTTTGGCCGCGGTTATGCCTTTGGTGGGGGTTGCGGGTAGGGCCGGGGGGGGGCCCTCCACTGACCTCCATTTCCAGGTGTGTGATGTGCAGTAGCTGCCAAAGGGCAGCTGCCGGACCGCTATCAGCCGGCGCGGAACAAAGACGCGGTGACATTTTTACCGATGGCCACTCCCGCGGGAGTACGAGACGACGGCGCCGAGTAGTCGCCGGCCAGTTCCCGGGACGAGGCCGCCCAGACAGAGCCCAATGCCAGGCTTGGGAGCCGAGCACAGAGAGGAGACCTCTGGGAATGGCAGGGAGGCGAGATGAAACGGAAACCGAGATCAGACTCCTTTCTGAGAGGGGGACTCTCTTCCGTAGATGAAAAGGCAGCGGCGGAGCGCATGCAAACAGGGGAACCATCTCGCCTGGTTATTGGTTGTGACGGAAGCAGGACGCTGGAATCAATCGAGACGCAGGAGGCGGATGAAGTATAACAAATATTTGTCACCTTCACTGATTCCTTTGTAGCCAGTGTTCAAATGGCTGAGTGACTGTTGTGGTAGCCGCGCCGGATCCTAGCGGCTAGTGCCTCCAACAGATGTTCCCTCGCTATGCATTGTGTGATCCAACACACACAAACAGAATGTGTGTGTGTGTGTGTGTATATATATATATATATATATATCGAAAGCTTTGTAGCTTGTTTTAAAGATGTAGTTAAAGCAAAGGGCAAAGGCCTCTGTCTGTCTACAGAAATCAGGAAGGTCAGGAAATGTGTGCATACCCTGTATCACCTGAAAAGAGGCAAGCTCAAGGAGCGTCATGCAGATGACTCTAGCAGGAAATCTTTTTTCGACTCATGGCGGAGAAATGGGAGCGAAAGGGCAGTAGTTTATAAGGGTTAATGCATCTCAAATGACTGGTTATCTTGATTCTCCATTAAGCGATTGCAGGAGATGTGTGAACCCTCAGTACCTGGACAAGGCGCCGTCTAAAAACTCCTACATGAAACGTTCGTTTGCATGTTGCAGAAATGTCACAATGTAATAACAGCAATTCTTCTCACTTATTGCTTTGTCCCTACTGTGTTGCACACTTAGCCTGAGGGTTTATTTTTGCAACATTTTGCCCTTCCTTTGACATCGCGGGATCAAATATCTGTAGCGCTCCCGATTAAGGATGCCTAACATCTACACTCTTCACAGCAAAGGATATGCATATGAGCCAAAGGGCAGACCTTCAGATCCAGTCACCAAATCCCAAGGCAAACCCAAATTCAGGCAAGTCTGCGCCCTGAGGTCTAGCGGTCAGCAAGGTAATATTATTTTACTGGTAGCTCTGAGTAAAATTTCATTTACTCGGAAGAAGATAAGCAAGTCCGCTGAGACCTGCCCAGTACCTCTTGTTTGCAGTGATACTTAGCCCAAAGCTGTTAGCTGCAAACAATGGAATATGTAGAAGGCTGGTTTTGTTCATTATCGATCATATAGGCAGAAAGATTGGGTTATGATTAACTGACGTATAGGATGAAATATGATTTGCATGGCACTTGCGTTGTATGTAGCGAGGAATGGAGAAAAGATACCGTTGCATACACTTGGAACTGTGCACACGGAGTGTGCAATTCAGCATGAGATTTGTGGTAGCACCGTGTGATGTCACAAGTGCAGCCTTGCGGTAAGCCAGGCGATGCGGCCGGCTGTAGTCTATCAAAAAGCTGCGTGTGCCGCATTCACTGTCTTTTGTCGCATTTTGTAGTCGGTGAAACTGATGGGAGTTCACTGGGCGCCAAAATCAATTCTGAAAAGCCATTTGGTTGCCATCCCCCCCCCCCCCCCAGCCATCCTTCCTCCGCCTCCTGTCTCTCCAGGACCAGGGTGCGATATTTTTTGCTGTAACTAATGCAAGTGGTGGACAAGAGGTACTCTGAGCCGGCAATGCCAAAGACACCAGATGGATGTGTTTTGTAAGATGTGTGCTGTGAAGCATGCTTCCTCCTCTAATGTGTGTGTGTGTGTGTGTGTGTGTGTGTGTGTGTGTGTGTTTGGATGAGGGGGGAGGAGCCTGTGCTGGAATGGATCGAGCCAAGCGTGTGGGAGCAGACAGTGCCACCTGCGAACAGGGGTGAGTCAAGCTAGCGGTTAGCAGCATGGATCACACACGCCTCCCCCCACCCCCCCCTGCCTTGCGGTCATTAGGAAGCACCTGTCCCAGTCAGCCTGTCCCCAGAGGGCCCCACTCTACTCCCAGAGTCAGTGTGCCTAACCTGTGGTAAGAGCGCACGTCCACGTGGGCAGCTAATTGAAATGAGAGGTGAAGCGTGAGTCTAAGGCATTCTCGTGGGCCTCATCCGTCAGGGCGACATCGCAATGCCCGCGCCCCATCCATCTCGGCTGAGGGCAGCAAGGACCCACGCCCTCAGCCTCGCATCCGCCCCCAGTGATTAATAACCACGCGAGCACCTCCTGCATGCCAATACTCGCAGAACGGACAACGTCACAGCCGTGCGGACAGGGCAGCCTCCGCTGCAGCGCCCCCTGCTGGTCGGCCGTAGCAGGCTAGACATGGACGCACGATTTTGCTTAAAAATGGTCAAAATGGGTCACCACTCGGAGCCCTCATGGGAGGCACGGTCCGTTTTTTGTGCGCCTGAACCCGCTGGCCATATGCCACCCTTTCCTGTGTTTTTACTCTAATTTGTAATAGCATCGGAACTTCGGCCACTTACCGTAATGCTCACATCAGGTGTGATGCCTGCACACATGCGGGTGCTAGGAGAGCCGCCGTGGATCCATATCTACAGCTGCGTGCCCGTCTCATTAGCTATGTGCTCACAAATGGACTGATGGAAATGGTCCAAGATGCGGGACTGGCTGCTTAGTGCCAGAGCAGAACTCCACACCTTCTGCTTAATATATGAGGGCTGGTTAGCTATACAACTTTAAATAAGGAATCCATAAAATATATATCCATATCTATTTATAAGTCATATACTTATAAATAAATAAGCTTTAATATCCATATAAAGGTGGGCTCAGTTCTTTGTCTATATTCCATACACTTTTGATGTGTTTTCGCTTCATCCCTTCCTGTAGTCCTTTGCACCTTCAAACCTGCACTCAGAAAGTGTTTCACTGTCCCTGGCTCACGAGCCCTTAAGTGACCGGGATGGCCCTGCCACAGAATCCGGGCACCATGATTGATTGAGTGCTGCTCACATATCTGGGGCATTAGATGCAAAACTGGTCATTTGTAATTTCATCCAGTCCTAACAAGTAACAGAGCTCTTGACCAGCATCGGCCGGCCAGGGGACCACGTCATGCAATCAGATTAAGAGGCCTACTGTCACAGGCAGGATGCCCAACAGCTGCTGCCTCTCAGCCTTTTATTTATTTGTTTTAGGCTCAGATTCCTTGTAGCTTTCGGGGTGGGGGGTGGGGGCTGCATCCGCTCTAGTGTAACAGATCTGATTTTGGGCTTCCAATGGATGTCATCAAATGACACTTTTTTTATTTTTGACTGTGACCTCCCAGCTGATGAGAGCGCAATAAAAAAAAACAAAAAAAAAACGTGCATTAGTTGCACGCTGAACCTGAGAGGAGGGTTACTCCACAAATGCCGTCCTGCTGCTCTAGAGAAGCAGAGGAGAATTAATGACCATGGCACCTAGGTGTGCATACATTTTAGATGAAAAGTACATATATGCAACATTAGCCTCCGAGGTGAGGCGATGATTCACAGGCGATTTGGCAGCTAACAAAGAAAGACCTAAATCCTGCATATGCCCATATGCCTGTTGAACAGGCGGTTGCTCTCTAGCTGCCGGAACGAATGGGATGCCGGACTGTGAGCGTCTGATCCTCCATCATGCCCCACGGATGCCTCTGCCCTCCTCTCAGATCTCCCTGTGCACAGGCCGTCTTAGGCACACCGCACCGCATCCATGCATTGGGTCAATAATGCCTTTTTAACGGCGTTCAAATTTGGACATTAAGCTTAAGCTCACATCCTGACTGATTCCATATTATACATCACACCCCATGGACAGGGACAATATTTATGTCTGGCTAATTAGGCGTTCTTTTCTAATTCTACGTGATTTATTATGAATGGAAATCGCAGTTGTGCTTAAACGCAGTGATTTATTTAGAATTTGTCGGATTTCAAATTTACGGTAAATAATGTTTATGAGAGATCAAAGCGATGAAAAAAGAAAATAGCGTCTCCTCATCACCACGTACGGCACAGCTTTGAGCTGGGAGACGTTCCCTTGACTCACTGATGACACGTTTAACACGTCTTCCCCTTTAGCCTGACGGTTTGTTTTCAGACTTTATGGGGATGGTGGTTGTTTTTACTGGAAAGAGGGGAAAGCGACAGGATGTGAAAGGGGCGCAGTGTGCAGAGCGCTTTAAAAAGCATTCTTGTTCGGGTCTCTTCGGGGGCTCTGGGTGGTGTTTTTCAACCAGCGAGCGGTAAACAGAAAATCCGTACAGTGATACAAATGGTTCTCGTCTCCATCCAGAGCCCTGCCCTTCCCTTGTACCCAACCCTCTCCTTCACCGGCGCTGTGCTTTTCGGGGGACTCAAATCCCGACCTAAGACTGACTGCAGCTTGTGAGAATGACTCCCTGGGGGGGCCTGGCTGAAGGGTCCCTTAGCCGGCGTGGGACTGCGCACACTGGGGCATTATGCTGCCATGTCGGGGGTGGCCGAGGCCCTCCCTTTCAGCCTCGGGGGGAAGCAGGGCTCCCTTTGTCATGGGTGTTTTTGTGGAAGTGTCAAGGCTGCGATTGTGCGGCCCCTTCTCGCCCCCCGTCGGGGAGATCGCGGACACACAGGCGGCCTTGTTAGTTGGCGTCCGCGGAGACGCCAGAGAGAGACACGTTGGCTGGGGGCCAGCATGGCTCCTTCATTGCGTCAGTGTTGATGATTCCATGCTCGCTTCCGTTTCCTGCACCTCTCCATTCCCTCCATTGCCTGTCATCCAGACATCGCCACGGGGGCTCGGTAACAAACATCCCCTCGGCCGCTCGCAAAGAGAGAAATAAATGTTCTTGGGAGTCGGCTGATTACCCCCCCCCCCCCCCACCCCATGCACTCCCAGCCGAGTTACGGTCCTTTGTTAAGGAAACGGGCATTTGAATCGTCAATATCCATAATGCCAGAAATGAAATGCCAAGACTCACGCCATTGGAAGCCTTCGCTTAGCTTCTGTTCCGCTGCTGCATTTCATCCCCCTGAAAGAGAATGAAAAATACGTGAAACATCTTCACTCTCGCCGAAAGCGTTGAGGACAATTTAGTTGTCTCCGTTTATAGTACAAATTACTGTGATTTGCGGCAGTAATTGTAAAATTGTGATACTGATTGTTGAGCGTTTCCAAACTGCGACTTACACACGTGTAATATGCCAGATTGATTTTTTTTTCTTATTTCCCCACACAGAAATCAGTTCAATATAATTTTTAATACCCTAGGAAAATTGTATGCCAGAGAGAACATTCAATATTTTATGAACCTTGAACATAATACCTACATTTGGAAACTGAAAATTAAATTAAGCGCGGCTTTAATTTTCCCAAGGTTTTTCTCGGAAGTCCGGTAAAGTCTGGTTCAATGGTCTGCGTGAAAGAAACCTTCATGGTAGCTATTACCTGTAGCACCAACAGATCAAAGCGATGGACTCTCTTACAGCTAGTTATGGATGTGGTGTTTAATACTGTACAAGCAACAATAAAGACAGCAGTGCCCTGACATTGACCTCCTGACTGCCAGGTCAGTAATGACAGTGTAGTCAGTGGCTCCACCAACCATTTCAGCCACACACCTCTTGGGAGTAGTAGAATCATTGCAAAATGCAGTCGCCCCCCACCCCCTCCCCAATGAAACCAATGAACCCTTTGTGGCTGTACCAGCACTGCACACAACTAAAGCAGGGAGTGTACGTTAGCATGCATATCAGTCTTTATAAGTAAGTTTATAAGTTTTTTCCTTTTCAGACAAGGTTACTGGATGTCCTAAGATTCTGCGAGACCCTCTAGGGTCTTATTTTGTCACCAAACAAATTGTGCTTCTGTTTATTTTATTATTATTAATTTTTAGCAAACGTGATACTTGGCTAGTCGCTAGTACCTGCAAATTTGCCCAGAGAAGTCAAATGTCATAATATAATCATGATCATTTGGTAGGCCGATTTACCAAAGAAAAAAGATAAAACTCACCCTTAACTAAATTACAAACCAGCATTTTGCATTTGGATAGGAAAAACATTTCCCTGTTTGTAGGAAAACTAGGAAGATAATTGGCTTGTTGGCCTACCATATAACAGCAAGGATTGTACAGCCCTCTCAGGCTGGCAAATCAGCCAATTAAATCGTCTGCCATCCCCAGAAGCCTTAAATTGGATAAAATTACAAATGAAGACTAAATGTAGGGAGCATGATGGCACACCAGTGATTTGTGTCTCAATCTGATTATTATTTATCAATGTTTCTTTCATCAAATTGTGAAAGACTGAAAAGCAGACTGCCTTGGTAATTGTCATAATGCTACCCTTGACGGCGCGCAGCGAAACAAATGACTTTGCCCTGCTGCTACTGTTTCCCCACTCGCCAACGGCCTGAAGATCAGCACATGACACTTTGTGATACATGGCATGTTTATGACAACCAAGATGCCTGTATCCGCGCAGACCTGTATCCGCGCAGGCCTGTATCGACGCCGGCCTGTATCCACGCAGGCCTGTATCCACGCTGGCCTGAATCCACGCAGACTCTTATCCACGCAGACCCGTATCCGCGCAGGCCTGTATCCGTGCAGGCCCAGGCCTCATTTAGCCATTAGCAATGTGCACCTGGCCACTCATAGCTCTGGGCTGCCATGTGAATCAGGTGCTGTGGCCCCCACGTGTGAGATGCTGCCCTGGATGGCCTCCACACCCAGGCCGGTTCCCTGCCTACTTACCCTCACTGCCACCCCCACTAATTGGAGGAAGGACCATTTGGAGATGCTGGCAGACATTTTTGTTAAGGAATAAAAAGCCGTTTTAAGCTTGGCGCCATGCTCATAGCAGAGGTTGAACGCTACGTTGCTGTCATCACATTGTGGACAAGAAAAAGAGAAGGTGATAGGGAGAATTCTTATCAGAAAACAGGGCTTTTGATTGTAGGAAATTACTGGGAAAATGGGAATAGTAGGATTAGGAGAAATTAATTGCATTGTTATGTGTGCTATCAGTTTTATGCGTAGCATATCTGATCTGATAAGTGTGTTGCATTCTGTCAGAGTATTTTATTAAACACTAAGAGTATCAGGGGCAGCTCTTGGATTCTGATTACATTGAAGAAAAAAAACTAATCCCAACATAATCAGAACACAGGTCTAAAGTTCCCTCATTTTCAGGTGCCAGACTATAAATGAATATTATTTATCATACTTTGTTAGTTGGTAGATAATGTTATACCTCAAGTACCTTGGAACAAGCTGAAAGAGTCTGCCATTCAGTTCACAATGCAAATACAACATAACAAAATGAATTTGCAATTGAAAGTTTTATTCAGGTATGGGCTTTGTAAATGTATGAAAAAATACTATTATAACAAAGTGAGGACCTCAATGGAATGTGGATGTATAAATAGCTTTATTTGCATAAAATCAATTACCACAATAGCTTAATTGCATTCTAAAGAAAACACAGACTACCAGCTTTCTAATTAAAAAGGGAATAATATGAATTAGAGTTTGCAGTGACAATTTAGGGCAGAAATTTCCAGACGATACATATATAATTAATTATAAATTACCTTATTTTTATATTTATTTTTGCTGTTTATCTGTTTTTTTTTTTTTTTTGTTTTGTTTATTCCATTGACTTTAGAAAAATGACAAGCTGTACTGTCCTTGGTTCACCGAGTGGTTCCAGCTTCTATAGTCCTCCTCATTTCTGAAATCCGGTATTGCCTGTCCCCTGCTGTCCAAATGCTCTGCTGAAATGCAGCCTCCAGGCAACCAGGTGCAAAGCTTTGATAGGTGGCCACGTCAAATATAAATCTATTTTTCTATTTTCACAACCGCCTGTTATTTATTTTCACTATATATACATAATATATAAATGAATTCAATTCCATATTTCTGTTCTCTTCTAAATGCGTTTGTCTAGGCATTTATTTTAAATTTTAATTAGGGTTGCCACAGGGCCAGTAATTATTTCCATGCACCTGTCTAGGATTAATGGTTCATTGTTCCGGTTCCTCAAGATAATGTAGATTTTTCTTGTTTTTGTGCTTTTTTTATGTGAAAAAGCATTAAAATCCCAAAGTGTAATAAAGCTGGTTGCATTCATGAAAACGCACACATATACCTATCACAGTATGAGTACCATGTGTGTGATGATCTTGATGGTCTATTCGTGTACACAAAATTGTTCTTCACTTGGGCTGAGCAATAGGGGGAAAATTGCAGTTCTAGGGTAAAAATGCATATAAATACGTTTCTCCTGAGAACTGGCCTGGACCATGAGCTTTGGGTGAGGCCATCTGTTGATGCATTTGTCTTCTGCCCTGCCTCCTTGAGCAGTATGGTTCCTCTGATGGTCATCTGCTTCCTTTTATGCCACCTCTCCATGGTGCAATGGTATAATGACAAGGGGAGTGTGGCAAAAGGGTGTGGCTTTATGGCTGGGGGTGGAGCATTTCATGGTGTCTTCAAGGTTTGCTCTGCAGAAATTAGCCCTCAGTCCTTAGCTTAGCCCTATAAATATAGTGATGACACTACAGGATACAAAGGGAATATTTTACAAGCCAGAAAGTACTGGATTTGCTTCTGCTGCAAAAATGAACTCTGGTATATATTTATATACAAAATATCGGTCATAGTACTTACTGATCCCCCAGAGTATACAGAAAATATTTTGATTCATATTTAATAATGATTATGTCACCAAAAATAGGAGATATTGTTTCAGCCCTTGAGAGGTTGTCAGGTTTCTATTTTATTCTGTCACTTTAACCACCTGCCTTGTCCAGTGTATTTTCAGTGTGTTATAGGCCTAACTGCTATGTATATGTGACACTTTGGATCACTATGGTGCCATGACTGTATAGGCCAGAGTTTCTTAATCCTGGTCATGGACACACTTTGGCAGGCTGACTTTTCCTCAAGCCAGCTTCTCAATTAATTAGACTTGGTTCATCTGTTAGGAAAGACTGACACAGATGTCACATCTATTTTAAAAGGCCCTTGAAGGAAATGCTGAGGCAAATTAGTAATAACAAGAAGACAAAATATATACTTCTCTTATCTTAATCCTTAACCTGTTTAATATGTCCACTTAGATAGCAGGTATTTTATCTCCTTAGGAGGTAAAATATTCTGGGATTAGGAAAATTAAGTTATTTAACAGTAAGTTATTTACAGTCGGTGAAATGTTTGGTACTTCTGTCTAGTCTAGACAGTCAGAAAAAAAAATGTTATCCATTATCGGCTTAGTGAGTACAAATAAGCATTCCTGTGGTTACAATAAATCCCAGATTAAGAAAACCTGCTGTAAACTAATCTGCCTTCATACTGCAGTACGGGTCTCTATTTGCATTTTAAGTTTTTGACAATGTTTTTAATTTCAAAATCTACCAGCATCACTTCATTAAGGCTCCCTCTTAATATTAGTGGCAAGCTAAGCAACACCAGTCCAATCAAACTGCTAACCTCCATTGGTCACCAAACCCTCACAGGACACACACATATTTTGACACCTGTGAGTCCCCTTAGCATGTTTTATGACATTGGAGCCCCATGACAACACAAGTACAGCATGCAGACTCCACATGGGCGGAGACTCAAACCCTGCAATTAAAAAGGCCAGTAGATCTTGGGTTACATCTCTAGGTGTGTGGAGTTTAAGTCAAGGGAGGTGAAGCTAAGACTATACAATTTCTTGGTAAGACCCCACCTAGAATATTGTGTGCAGGTTTGGTCATCATACCTTAAAAAGGACATTGCTGCCTTGGAAA
>JAODJW010000002.1:22376957-22413722 GCA_026777045.1 Hyperopisus bebe | reverse complement strand
CAATGTAGGGCTACGAGAATGATTCCTGGTCTTAGAGGAATGTCTTATGAGGAGAGGTTAGCTGAGCTGAATCTGTTTACCTTGAGCAAAGGAGACTAAGGGAGATATGATCTAGGTATATAAGATTCTAACAGGTCTGGATGCTGTTCAACCAAATAGTTACTTCAATATTAGTTGAAATACAAGAATTCATGGCCATAGGTGGAAAATAGTGGGAGAACATTTTAAACTGGATTTGAGGAAGCACTTCTTTACACAGTGTGTAGTTAGAGTATGGGATAGTCTTCCTGTTAGTGTAGCGCAAGCTAAAACCTTGGATTCCTTTAAATCAGAGCTAGATAAGATTTTAACAACTTTAAGCTATTAGCTTAATTCTCCCAAAGCAAGCCTGATGGGCCGAATGGCCTCCTCTCGTTTGTAAACTTCTTATTTTCTTATGTTCCTGCTGACGTACCGAATTCTACAGCATCTAAAAAAAGAAATGGTGTCTAAAATGTCACAACTGACGCAAAACAGGACCAACATCATTTTATTACATAATTAATGAAAAGGTAACAATAGCTATTAGCTAGCTAGCAGTGTTTTTAAATATGCCAAAATGGTGTGAATTCTTCCTGTTCCTACATACTAACATCTTTATTTGACTCACTGTGATATCTGCATTCTTTTTGGCTTATTTACAGAGATGTTATTGCAGTCTAATAGTCTAAGACCCCATGTATCTTGTTCACTCCATTGCAGAAATGGGATTGTATCATATAATTGCACTTTTACTATGAACTTCTTTTATTTCCCTCAAAAACATTCATTTTACTGAGTAGAAAAGGCGCCATGACAGTATATTAGATAGTCTTCACATGCAGCAGCACTAAATATTCCTCAACCTGTGTAACTGCCCAGATCACAGAAGCTGCCTTTACATCAAAAGCCGTATCTGACACATCACCAGTTGGAAGGACACTGAAATGATATTGATGGCAGTTTGGTAGAGACTGACAATCCGGTGCTGTCAGACACAGCTATTATAACAGTGAGGTATTTTCAAATAAAACTGGAATCATTTGGTAGTCATTACATGTGGCTGCTTATGGATCAAGTACATTCCTGGCTTGTTACTTAGCTGGGGATTTTTTTTTTGCGATGCTGTCTAAATAACATTTACCTTAGGTGTTTGGTAATGTAAAATGGAGAAGAATAGCTACCTAGTTGTTTTCACCTGAAAACATAATAAATTATATTGCAGAAATATTTTTTACACCTCACAAACCAGATTTTTAGAATTAAGCAGCAGCTGTGTTCAGTGAGCTATAGCTAATATGCTAAAATTAGCCTAAAACCAAAGGAAAATGGATGGCTTCATACATTCGAAATGGCTATACACTCAAAAATAAATTAAATGAATAATTAATTCATAATACCGCAGCCATTCGTTTTGTGGCTGGAAATGTGCGTGTTAAGAAGTTTTGTGAATATGCAGGTGTATGTTTATTTTTGGATGACTACAGGTGACCTCTGTTCACCTGTGCAATGGGTTTGCATTCTGTTACTTAGCCGTCCAGCTTGACTCACTTTTCTATACATTTATACAGCTGGATGTTGATATTTAGGCTAGGTGTTCTCTGGGGACTTGGACTGTCAACCTTCTGAGTTGCTGAGTGTCCTTAACCACCATAACGCCTGCTACAGGCACACTTGTTTATCCCCCTGAATATTTAAAAATGTTCAGGTATTTCCGGGGACATTTTCAGTGGGGCTTCCTGCATTTCAGAGCTGTGGTTGCTCTTGCTTCCGTGTTTCGCATTTCCAGTAATTATAAAAACTGTGGAACTATTCCAAGACTTACACCCTATGTGAATAACTGCCTGCATTTTTAAAGCTGGGATGAATATATTCTAATCGTAAATCTTTCAGTTTGTTGTCGTCTTTATTATTTTGAGTCACTCTCTCTGTTCCTGGTAACCCTTCACTGCCTAACTAGGTGGAAAATGGATGGATGGATGGGGGATTTCTGTAATCAAACATTTTATAACAGTCTTGCTTTGTTTTGTTCACAGTATCTAATAGACAGGAAGGATGTGTTGTCTGAATATAAATGCACAATTTACAAAAAAAACTTGAAATGTATTTTGCAAACTTTTTTTCCGTGGTGAGTGAGTAACGCTGTGGCCTCACACCTCTGCAGCTGTGAAATTGATTTGTGCCTCAGCTCCATGCTCCTCTCAGCATGTCCCCCACATGTTTGCGCCCCATACACATGCACGCTAGGTAGGATATTGTTGCAATAGTGTCCCTAGTGTGTGTGTGTTCCCTGATGCGCTGGCATCCCATCCTGGGTCTCCCCTGTGCATCTGGAAGCCCTGGACTTACTGCGACCCAGCAATGGATAAGTGTTCATGAAAAATGGATGGTTTATTAGAACAAGGGCTTATATTTCAATGCCATAAATATATAAAGTATATGAATACTCTGTATCCAGCGCTTTCCTTGTGACATCATGTCAGATACTTTTCCGGGATTCTTTTCAAATTTTATTCCTCTTTTAAAACTTTTTAAATAAAGAAATCACTTAGAGCGCTTGTGCTAGAATAGATTTTTCAGATCGTGTTTTTAGTATCTAAGAGGTGCATTGTCACCAAATCATGAGAACAGGGTGGTCTGTTACAGTTTGTTGGAAAATCACAAAAAAACGCAGCTTATTTTTGAGCATACCGGTACATCTTATTCTCCAATAAAAGCACTGAAAATATATAAACTAAAAGAACTTCAGATTTATATCAGATTTAGGTCACGTAATGTAATTGCCCTTGAGTCAGTAAAAGCATTTAAAACTTTTTCAAACTTCCTGCACTACCGATCCCTGTAAGCAAGATCACCACTGCAGGAACAGCATACTAAAAATAAAAAGGACGACTTTAAAATTGCATGCTGATTTATTGATTTGTTTGCCGTGAGGATGTAGCCAATGATTTAGTGCCCTCAGAAAAGGATTCTGCAAATAAGAATGTTTACATTCTTATTTGGAGGAAATACTGGGACATAACTTCCTCTGATCTGTCCTCTTTCACGGAGAGCAGACAAAGCAGGAGCCGTTATGTTCATTTCCATTTTCCTTAATATTCCTGTTCTTGATGGACATTGATCTCCCCCAACATGAACTGTAAACATCTGCCCTTTTGATTGGTTTCCACCATGTCGTTTATCTGTTTGCGGCCCTTACCGATGGGTTCAGGTCTCATGCATTAATTAAGATGCCTCTGAGTGATGCTTTACTTTCCCAGCTTCTGGCTGTCACATCAGATCCTGACACTGTTTTTAGTCTTAATGGATATTAGGCTGCATAATTAAGGGGGAGACAATCAGCTGATTAGCTGGCTAGAAATGAATCTATACAGCATGACAATACTCGGAGTACATTCATATATGCAGCCGCGGAAAAAATTTAGACACTACTCTATATTTTTAAACAAATCCTCAATTTTAAATCCTGGTTTAATCCTGGTTCTGCTGGCAGAAGGCTAAGCTGAGCAGCAGGTTGCTTCCAGGTTCAGAAGACAGCAGTACACAAGAATAAGGTGAAGCAGGAGACACTGAGAATGACCAGAAACCAGCCAGATAGAGGGCACAAGTGACTTTCCAATGGCAGAGATGACAGTCAAGTGACCTTCAAAAGGAATGGGAGACATTAAATGCAGGTGTGAAGTGCACTGTTAGGACAGTTTGTAACAGCCCCCTGAAACAGGACTGAAGTCCCATAAAGCAAGAAAGAAGCCTTTTATTAATGG
This sequence comes from Hyperopisus bebe, assembly GCA_026777045.1. NCBI lineage: Eukaryota > Metazoa > Chordata > Actinopteri > Osteoglossiformes > Mormyridae > Hyperopisus > Hyperopisus bebe. Next base: position 22,409,940 of record JAODJW010000002.1, on the reverse strand, counting down.
GAAACAGAGAAGAACCAGGCTGCAGTTCGCCAAGAAAAAAAATTGTATTCACAGATGCACACCCATAAATTGAGAAATGAGTGAAACAAAAATTTTTGCCGTGGTCTCTTAATTTTTTCTGTGGCTGTATATGTCATCCTTTACAGTGAGACAATAACACTATTTTCCATAGCCAGTCAATTTTAATTTTTGAAATAACTCACAATAACATGTATTTATTCATAAATTATGCATTTACTCTTTATCATTTATATGTTAGGTTAAACAGTTCTAGTAATATAGCTGAATTATTGCTATTCTTTGCAGTACACTATATCTCAATACAAAGTACAATACAATGTGCAAGTAAAATGAGTCATTCCAGATATCCATTTGTTATTTCCCCAGGTAAATTCATGTGGGTAAACCAAACCAGCGTCTTCAGTGTAGTATTGGAAATAAATTAGAATAATCGATTGGTGTTCTAGCGGTTGACTGTCTCACCATTGTGTTTTACAGGGTTCCTTAGTACTGGCGACCAAGCAGCCAAAGGGAATTATGGACTCTTGGATCAGATCCAGGCCCTACGCTGGATCAGCGAAAACATTGGGTATTTCGGAGGAGATTCCAATCGCATCACAGTTTTCGGATCGGGGATCGGCGCCTCTTGCGTCAGCCTGCTCACGCTTTCCCACCACTCCGAAGGTAAGTGCCCTGCACATGCGGAGGCCTGATTGTCCACCTGTCATTTGCAAATGAAAGCAAATCACGTAACGAAATGAAAAATCATTTCTGAGGTTGGCAAGCCTCCGCGTTTAGGCTTACGGTCATATTTCAGAGACTTTTTTTTTTTTTTTAAATTAGCACCTGATTTATTCCTGAAACAGCAGGTGAGGATGCTAACAATAAAAATAATCACTTGTATCAAGTAATTAAGAGCCGAGATCAGCTGAGAGGCGACACAGCCCTTGGCCCTTGAGGCCTGGGTTTCTCCACCCCCAGTTTACCATGTGGACAGCACTCTGCACTGGACTGATGCCTGTGGCACGTTCGTCCCAGGTCCCACATATGGTTTAATAGCATCTTACCTAAGTAGCTTAATATCTCATTAATTAGTGGCTGCCAGCTTATATTTCAGTATAAATATACATCTCACATATCTGAAAGGCTAAGCAAATAGTGGTTTTATGTTGTTCATTAGTCCATTTGAGATTGTTTTGCCTGTGAAAATGGATTAATTTAATTAACCATGGGCATAGTTTGTTAACATTGTCCACACAGGGGGAAAATAGGCCTCGTCTGGCAGTGAAGTATCTGCCATTCACACGCTGAGCACCAAAGTACCAGCTTTTACAAATTATGTTTTATTTCGACAGAGAGTCCCCATTGTCGTTCCTGTTTTTCTTTGCACTTGGCAGCTGTGCACCAGGTGTATGGCCCAGTAACAAACCACCATCTTCTTTTAGCAGGGTTTAGCATGATTAGCATCCCTCAGGTCAAAGCGCTTAGCCTATGGCCGTGCCGTAAAATGGGCAGTAATGTACTAATGAACTTGAGAAATTCTCGTTTTTCATCTTATTTTTTGAATTTGCTCTTTATCTGTCAGCATTTATGCGTTCGCATAGGCGTCCCTCATAGTCCAGGCCACGAGGCAGATTGGTTATTAAGGCTGAATCTGTGCTCCACCATATGTTTGTTTACTGTAAGTTTATTGCTGTAAACATCAGCATACAAATATGCAGCAACGTACAATTTAGAACCCAAGGCGAAAATTTTGGCAGGAGACTGGATGTCATTACCCTGGGCATCAGTTTCAAAGCCAATGACAGTTTTTCCATTTGTTCCGAAAGAGGGAAGTTAGTCAAGCCACAGATTAAAGGCCAGAATCCCTGAGATGAGATTGAGTGACGTGCTGGTGTGGAATTGTTGGGCGCTCTGTGCTGTTTGTGAATTCACCATTACAGCCTCGTCTCCATCATTTTATTGGTAATTTTTGACAGGAGACTGGCAGCTACCCTGACCTCTGCCTTGAGCTTTCCATCAGGCAAGAGGAAAAGTATTAGTTATACATTCCCCATGGGAATCCATGAGTTTCCTGAATGCTGTTTTCACAAGCACACAATGTTTATTAGCCAGTGAACTCAGTAAATATTTGATACACCTGAATCTACAGCCAGTGTTTTTGGGCCTGTAACCCAGGGACCAGGATGTGTACAAAAGTCTGACCAGGACAATGTGAGATATTTGATTGGACCTGGGTGTTTATTTTGGATATAGACATAAGTAGACGCAGCATGTTAGCACATGCAGAAGGTACGTATCATCTTATGCCGAGATCAAGGGGTGTGCTATCTTAAATGGGATCACAACCGCAGTGTTAAGGGATTTACAAACCTATTCTGCTCTAGATGTGAAGATTGTGGGTTTGAATCCCAGATGACACATCTAGCCTAGAGCTGGGAAGTTTACCTCAATTGCTCCTCCAGAAATTCAGATCACATGCAAGATAAAATTGCAGGCATACAAGCGTGGTGAATTTCAAAGCAAAGGAATACAGCTATATATAGGAAATAGCCAGTCAACCATGGAAATGTAACCATATAATATCAGTCTGAGCTGTATAAAATATTATAGTAGAGTGGTTGTACATCTTCCATGTTCAGCCATTGGAGAAATATCGTGAAATATGCTTGCCTTGACAACATCTCCATAGCTGCAATGAGGTAATTCTGCAGTTCCAGTTTAATTACTATTACAAGGGATTTTGTGCATTTCTATCCCCAAATTAGCATCAAAGTGTTACTAATTGCCTTGATTTCCTTTGATGAATGATGACTGGTTTTGGATAGAATTTTTACTACAAATGCATTTTTTATTCCTAGACTATAGCGCCATGCTTCATGTAGCATGATATTATACTGCCAGAGTTACCAGCTCCGTGCTTCCTAGCAAATTGGATATTACTGATGCTATTTCGTTCCTGAACAGAATAGACAATGTGTGCCTTAGTTAGTTTGGGGAGATTAACTCCAGAAATTGCTCAGAATGATACCACAAAAGTTTCTACTGAGATTTCCTGTTGCACCTGGAGTGGCTACACAATGAAGGTTGTGCCTTTGTGAGTGGTGTTCGTCAAAGTAATGATTGGGGTAATCGTGGGAAGACTGTGATAGAAGTGAGCAGCGGGAAGTGACAAGGAATCTTAGCCATGCGTCACAATGTGTTTGCAAGAATATATTTGTGGCACATCTTTGTATTTTATGGGCAATATATCCTTCATGTTGTTTCCTATGGGTAATCTATCATGTACCCTGAAAGTAAGCAGTGAAATAATAAAATGTGTTCCCAGTACACAAATTACTTAGCATATATCATATTACATGGAACAAACACCTAAAAACACAGTAAAATGTACATAATTTATTGCACAGCAGCACAATCCCATGGCTCCATTTTGAACTGCTGACAGTTTTAAGAATATAAGAGATGTCAGCTCACATGTTAAGATGTACAAATTAATAATGTGTTTGAAGCAGATTGTCATTCAGTTACTATGTTCCGTTCACAACATGTTCTTGCGTTCAAGGAAAAAAGGGTTCTCCTTTCAGTTCAGTCTGCAGTACCTAATGCAAAATACAGATGTACGATTATTGGAGGCTTTTTACAAAAGGCCACTTGCACTGATTGATGCCAACAGCATTTCTGAGCTCTCAACTCCCATCCTGAGTCAGAACCCGAGGGCAGAGCAGAGATCCTGTACATCGTTATTCCAGCTCACTCCTTACCTGGCGGCTACTCTGCATACAGGCTAAATATGCATTATGTCAAATACTTTACAGTTCAGTGTGCGCCATCCACAGCTCTGAATGTCCGTAGCGGTGGGGTGAGGTGGCTTTAAACGGAGCATGGGCTTGAGTGAGATCCACGCAAGGCCTGCCTGCTCCTCCTGGAGCCCGTCTAACCCGAGACCCACGTGAGGCCTGCCTGCTCCTCCCGGAGCCCGTCTAACCCGAGACCCACGTGAGGCCTGCCTGCTCCTCCCGGAGCCCGTCTAACCCGAGACCCATGCAAGGCCTGCCTTCTCCTCCCGGAGCCCGTTTAACCAAGACCCACGCAAAGATGCCTGCTCCTCCCGGAGCCCGTCTAACCCGAGACCCACGCGAGGCCTGCCTGCTCCTCCCGGAGCCCGTTTAACCCGAGACCCACGCAAGGCCTGCCTGCTCCTCCCAGATCCCATCTAACCCAAGACCCATGCGAGGCCTGCCTGCTCCTCCCAGAGCCCGTCTAACCTGAGACCCATGCGAGGCCTGTCTGCTCCTCCCGGAGCCCGTTTAACCCGAGACCCACGCGAGGCCTGCCTGCTCCTCCCGGAGCCCGTTTAACCTGCCTAATCTGGGCCGCTGACGGCTCCCCACTGCTGTGCACCGTGGCGGCCCCATCTGGGTGCACCAAGGGGATCGGTTTGCAGGTCACATCCGTCATGGGGCTTCCCGCGAGGTGCACGCTGTGGGTTAGTCTCAGACACGCCGCCTGTTCTTCCCCTGTCGTTAAAGCATCACCTGGGCTTTGTGTGTGTGTGTCTGGGGGGGGCAGTGGGGAGGGGGGGTCTTCTCTGTTCTCCATTCCTTAGACTTCAGCATGGTGATGTACAGCTTTAATGGAATTGATCAAAGACACGGCTCCAGCTTGACACCCCTTGCCTGCTTGCATGTCTGAAATTAATCTTGCTGAGCATCAGGGATATTTGAGAGTAAAAAATGGTCATTAAATCAGAGTCACACTCGGCTAGAAAGTGCGTCTCACCAGCCTAATAACCAGATTCAACAGTTGTGTCCCTACAGAGTATGTATTTTTTCCGTCTCCTCTTCCCAGCTCCCAACATCAATTGCGGATAAGTTCAGAAGCAAGGACATTAGCCAGTCTCATGTATTATTATCTATCCCACATCAGGCCGGCTCTAATTGAACATGCAGATTTAGCTTTTTTTTCCCTTCTTCTCTCCTAATAATAATTATGATGTAAAATGAGAGATGGCTGTGTACTGCAGCAGTGGAATATTAAGTAGGGAACATTCGCAGGCGAGTGTGGGGGGGGGGGGAGGGGTGGTGAAGGTCGTTCTTTTTTTTTCCATTCCTGTAACTAATCAGCCTAAAAGCTCTGCCTTAGAAGAAGTGCCCCTCTTTAATGGAAAGTCTCATACATTAAAGACTGGGGACGCAAAAGAATCCTTGTGCCCGTGTCGGCTTTCATTCTTATTAGGACTTCTTGCTTATTGAGGTTCCGTAAATGTGTGCGCTAAATTATACCATTTTATTGCGACGGTGCAATGTGGAAGATGCCCGGTAATTCATGCGACAGCCTCTCAGGCATCGATTCTCACGTGGCAATTTACCAAGCTCGCCAAACATTATGTGCTTAGGCAAATGCTTGGAACACCTAGAGAGGCGTGTGGAAATTTGGTCTAAAATGAAAAATTAAGTGGTATATCACATGATGAGGTGATACAGGCACCTTGGAGCCAACCTTGAGGTCAGGTGGTGGGACAAGTCCTTACCGTTTATGCAATGTTGGGTACTCCATCAAACCTATTCTGTACGATAGTTCATGAAACTGAGGTGACATTTGCTTCAACCATGCCAAGTATGTACATATCATATAATTTTTATAAAAAGTTGCTTAAATCAAAATACCATTCAAGGTCTAATAAGCAGGCTATTGTTGTTAATGTTAACGATACTGACCATATATGGAAAACAGAGCAATCTAATTGCACTTCAGTAGTTTTCCTCAAGGTGTCCCTGTAGGCACCTTATGTCCAGGAATTATCTTTACATTCTCAAAGCTAATTTTAAAAAAATTCTGTTTAAAACAGTGGGTTTTTCTTGCTCTTTTGCTCCATACATCTAAATTTACAGTACACAATACTAATTGAAGTTTTCTAGTGGAAAGAGCTGAAAGCTGAGGTGTAATTCTGACATAATGCATTCTTTGCATCTGCAGGAACATTTACTCTAAGTTGATCAATTGCATAAATTCTTTGCAGTATATACACATGTAGAATTTCTGGAGAAGCGTATATTGTACGTACACTTTCAATATACAAATTTTTCTTTGCATTCTATTTTTTCTTTAACTAATAATGCATCCGTGAATTTCAGTTTTGATATCAGGCAAGGAAAGTTGCGTTCTTGTTGCAAGAATTTCCTGACTGATTTGTTTACATGGGCACTGAATTATTACAACCAAATTTTGAACTTTGGATTCCTCTTGCCTTTTCTGCTTACTTTCTACAGTCTAGTTTGTGCCTGCCCCTAATTGTGTATATATATTTTTCTCTTTACACAAGATTTATACATGTGTAATGGAACACTCCGTAAACATGTTGAAAAACAAGTCATTTAATGTGCTTATGTGAAAGATTTTAATAGGCACATATCTATGCATACATTGCTCTCAGTAATCTGACATACCTGCTTGATTAATTGGGTACTACTGGGATTTGAATTATTAACTGATACCACCTGTGCAATTGAATGAATACTTGGCACATGGTTGGATTAAGAGCTTTCATGGCATAAAAAAGCAAAACGAATGCTGGGAACTACACCCAGTTAGCATGGGGTGGTGTGCAGCTGGTGGAGTTAAGGTGCAGTGGTTGTGAATGGAAGATCACCAGGGTCGACAGAGTGATTTTGTCATTGAACCCCTAGACAGGACCATGGCTACCCCAGGGTCTGTCTGACCCCGCCTTCTCAATTGCACATGCAAATACATCTGCTAAATAAAATGTAAATGGATGTGATTTAGTATCCAAAACTCTGAAGGATAAGCATTTCTGAGAGCGGGTAAGAATCCAGCAATGTGGTGCGTTACAGTACATTCTCACACGGGGGTGGAGGCTGCTGTCTGTCGTTACATCCCAGAGACGCCGCTCATCCATTTATTCAGACGAGCCCTGAATGACAGACCGTCCGCAAAAATGCCGTTTCAGAAAGAGAAAGGGGCTGATAAAAGTGAAACTTACATCAATAGCTAAATTGAGATATTACCATCTGGCCTGACCTCAGGGAAATGACTGGGGCGTACTCTATAAAATGAAATCCCCAAGCCCTCACCCTGGGTCAGACCTGAGGGGCCCCTGGCTCGACGCTGATCTCCATTTTATGCTTTACCATACGGTGAACGAAGGATCCAAGCTCCTCGGCACAGCATGCCACTGTTACTGCCCCCCGAAGGATTCAAACCATTACTGCAGTCAAAAAATAAGTAAATACATAGAATTCATGTCCCAGCATGCCCTAAGTGTGATGCAGCATTAAAGTTACTATAGAAACTGTGGAATTCTGGGAAATTGCCACAGCGTTTGTCTAGTGCCATGTATTAACCAGGAGTCATTCTATTCCTTTTTTGGGATATGTGTTGAGACTTACTCGTTTCATTATCACTATAAATGCATCCGTATGTTTGATTTCAAAAACATTTCCTTTTCCCCCCCATTTTATTGCATTTACGACAACACAGTCTCTCACCTCTTTGATTCTGACAGCAAGTCTTTGACATGTTTGATGACTAAGACTGTCTGTTGTGTCAGGTGTTGTTGTTATTTTCACCTTGATTGACAATCCAGATAATTAAACCTCTGGGATTCTCTCTTAGAGGAGTGTGGATGGGATTGCTTTGCATTTCTATGCTGGAGTGAGCGGTTCACCCACTGTTCCCTCCTACCTTTCCCCTTTTATGAGGGAAATCAGATTGAGAGTGGAGAGTAAGATCGCTGTTTTTCAGATGAAAAGGGAAATTACTGCCAACTCAAAAGAATGGTTTGTCATTTGATAGTATAGGCTGGAAATGTTCAGAAATAACTGTAATATAACGGTACATAGTTAATATTCACAGGATCAACTTGTGTGTAGTTTCGGTGACATTTCAGATTACAGCTCTTAGAATTCTAGAATATGTCTGCATTAGAAATAAATATAAAAAGTAAATAAAAGTTTTACATTTTATAAATCATTGATTCAAGGGTAATATATATAAAGTACATTTATTTTTTGTTCATATTTGATTTGGAAAAATATTTCATGAATATGAATGGCTTTTTACGTGTAAATGTCATGTTTTTATAGTCTGTTCATGTACAGCAGTTTAATCCCAATAGTGTCAGGGCCACAGTATATATAAATGTATATTTTGCAGTAGAGAGTAATAATATTCCCTGAGCAGCGCAATGCATTGCAGTCATGCATAAGGAAGCTGGTGAATTTTTATGATTTCCTTTCATGGAGAGCTTGTTTACCAACACTCGTGTTCCAGAGCGTCTCCACAGAGGTCACCGTGGCAGCGTCGCATTGTGATTGAATGTCTATGGGATGGCTGTAGAACAGCACAAGTATGGGTTAGGATGGTTTAGAAGAGGAGGATAGTTATAAGGCTTCGGTATTGAAAGTGATGCTAAAATTTGTGAATCTGGAGATGTAGTTTACACAGCATTTGAAAAGCAGAAGTGACAGTATTGTTGTACGCATTCTCAAAAGTAAAGCGACAACATAATAATGAAACTGTTGCAGTGACACTTTTGCATCCTGTATACACAGGTAAAATCCTCTTTTGATATTATGTGACTATTATAAAACATACACAATCCAAAGTAAAAATTTCAAAAACACAATTATGGGTTTGCTTCTTCCATGAATGACTCGTACTATTCAATGTAGCCATAAAATACAGCATCATTCATATTCATCTGCATTCGTCTAATCTCCTACGCGCACCGGAACATGCCATAGAAGCTGTACCACATTTTGAAATAATGCTTCATTTTAATATCCTGAATAGCTTACTCTCTGACCAAAATCTCACAACACATTCACTCCAGTGGCTACATTTCTAAAGCTAAATCATTGCGCCAGAGAAAAGCATCTTATAGAAGAAGACATGCCATTTTGTGTCGTTTACGTTACGCAGAGTACAGTTAGACATTTAAAGCACTGTGAATCTGTTTTTTATGAATTCTTCACTAGCTATTTGTGCATTTAGAATAAATCAGTTTGTGGACAGAATGTATATGTCTTACTTCCCACCTATAGAACGATGGACTGGGCATTTAGTCTCCAGGCAAAGTCACACTTTGCATGCTAAGCGTGTACAGGTCGGATACGTTTCAGCATTGTTATAAAAGGCAGTAGGGAGTAATCAGCCCTCTCATTTGGAAAACAGCACTGTTTTAGCCCTCTCTTGGGGTGATTTTTCTCGTGAAGGAAAAGGTGCCGTAGGAGACTTCGAAACAGTAGCCACTTCAGACCATTTCAGGATGTGTTTGGGCAACCTCCAGGAAAAAAAAAAAAACATTATTCATTCAATTTTAATTTATATATATTTTCTTTGCATATATGAATTTATTAAAACAATGCATGTATGATTCGTGGCTCATGTGTGGAACTGCATCACCCACCTTTGCCCTCTGGTTATGAAGAAAGTCACTTAATTATTACACAGTTATTACTTGAATGGAAAGTACAGCAAACATAACGCATACTAAAGCATGTGACATTTTCCAAAGACATGATTTATTTCTTAAAATATATGCTATGTCATGTCTTACAAATCATACACACATTATAAGAAAATAACAACAACAATGACTATAAACAGTACCTCTGTGCGTGGCGTCTGTATGTTCGATCTGTGTTTACTGTATGTGGGTTTCTTTGAACAGTCGAAAAACATGTGACTTTGTTGAATGGGTATCACTAAATTGCCCATATGTGTGTAAGTGGGTGGCACATGATAGCCCAGCATCCTGGTCACGGTGTCTTCAGCCATGCCTTCTGAGACAGGCTCCAAGACTCACTGCAGCCCTGCGCAGGATGATTCTCATATAAAATGGATGGATCACAATAATGCATTTTCTTTTTATTATTATTGTTGTTGTTGTTGTTGTCGTAAGAGTTATAGTAATAGTAATAAAAAATGACCTCATTCCTACAGTAATAACAACTTAAAGGATGACCAAGTTGACTGCACACAGGAATACAGTCTTGCACTAATGGCTATTGTGTTAACTTCACTACAGATGTGTCTGTTTAATTTTGATAGCAACACAAAATAGAACATGCAGAATCATCTGTCCAAGATCAATTTTCATCAGGCTTGGTTGAGCACAATGACTCCCTTTTGTAAGTTAGTTGGACCCTTATGGTAATGACCCACAATCCCATCTCTCAGCAAGCGAATAATGGAATATTTGCAGACACAAAGAAAGTGGCTTCCGTCTTTGAGTCAATATACTTTTTTCCAGTTAGCCCTTTCGAATATGAACTTGACAGAATCAACTCTTGACATTTCACAAGATTGGTGGACAGCAATCAGTAAGAGGTATAAAATGGTCCCAAAGACCCATGAAAGGCAATTATAGTGACATGATTTATTAAAGTGAACGGTCGGAGGAACCTGTTGCTAATGCTTTACCCCTTTAAGGTGTGAGATCTGTTCAGTTTGATTTATCGCACTAGATTTTCTGAGAAGATGTAGTGATGTAGGGTAGGGTTCTTGGGGATAACATTACAACTATATATTTCCGTTGTCTAAGTGTAACTTTAGTTTCACTCAGATAGTGTTTGACATGTGTCTGCTGGGACAGTGCTTCATTATCTTCTCTATCCAGAAGGAAAAACATCTTCTACTTGCACAAGAAAAGAGAGTTAAAATAGGAAATCTTACTTTGGTGTCTCACCTGAGGTAAATAATAATCTGGGAGCTGCGTTGGGTTATTAGTTGAAAAATGTAATATAAGGACCGTGAAAACTGGTATGTAAACTTTCTTTTAATGAAATGTGCTGCTTAAATTCTTCATACTTTACCTACTAGTGATGGATATCTGCCGCATATACATTACTACTCAAAGTCTGGATACACCTGCTTTTAAGGCATTTGTCTATTTTAGCTTTTATTCACTTTATAATAAAAGGCCTAGAGGCAATGAAGTAATGCATATCAAATACTGCAATGACTAACAGAAGTGTTTGATACTGTAGATACTGTGTATGTTCATGGACAAAGAGTAGAGGCCTTGTCCGTGAAATATATCAGCTGCAAACTGTGTTGCATCAGATAAAAGCTTCCACTGAGACTATATGGTATAGGGTGCTGCCTTTGCTACAACTCTAGAGCCCGAGATGTCTTTTTCACGAGGGTGACCTTTCCTTTGTTCTGTGCCTGGATATTGAGGTTCAGGGTCAGTGCTTTTAAACAGGTGAGAGCAGTAGGAAGCCGGCATCAACAAAGTGGGCTGACAGGAGATCTAACTGAGCAGCAGCGAGAGCTGTGAGGGTGGGGAAACCAGGCACGCTCAGACCGGTTAGCGCCAGAACTAAGAAGACTCACTGTCCTTGTAGGCAGTGTGTAGCCCAAGGGCCTCAAATTGTAAGGCGTTTTGTAAGGGGTTATGCATATGGGGGAGGTAGGCATAATAGTGGAAAACCACATGAAAAGGGACTTTGATGTAAATCACAACTGCAGCTACAGAAGTGAGTCATCTTAGATGGAATTCCAATTAGTGGTATGGGCCATCTATAAAAGGGGACTGACAATTGTCACTTTGAAATGTGAGGTTAAAAACAACATGAGGCAACTACAGTGTTGTAGGAAATCCTCGTTCTATCAGTTCCATGGTTGACATTTTGGGGCACGATTAATCGCATGGTCCTCACCTGTATTGTAAAATTTGCCTAAATTAGCGCCAAACAACATACAACAAATTTTACCATTCCACTATTTATTCTACAATTAAGGAAAAATATAGAATTCGTATAAGTTTTTCCTTCCTTCTTACTAAGGATTTAACTCGTTAATTAGCAGGCAGTTATTGCTAATCAAATGCATGCTATTAGATGACCATCGGGAAAATGTGATCGGCTCTATAAAAGCAGAAGTATTGGTAGTTTCTTGGTCTGGAGCATTAAAATTTGTGTTAAAATCATGTCTAGAAGAAAAGCTATCAGCAATGATATCAGAGAAGCAATTGCTGCTGCTCATCAATCTGAGAGGGGTTATAAGGCCTTTTCCAAACAATTTTAAATCCATTATTCCACAGTGAAAAGGGTTATTTACAAAAAACTGAACATTCATGATCATTGCCGTCTTCCCAGGAGTGGGTGTAAGTTCAGCCCCAGGCCAGACTACATAATGCTCAGAGAAATCACAAAACTCAAGAGCTACATCGAGGGATCTACAGGCCTTTGTTAACACATTAAATGTTAAAGTTCATGACTATACAATCAAAAATAGAAAGCACAGCTTTCTTGGAGGGATACCCAAGAGAAAACCCCTTCTCTCTTGAAAGAACGTAGCAGCACAGCTGCATCTGAACAAACCACAAGATTTCTAGAACAATGTCGTGTGGACAGTCGTCATGCATGGAGATGGAAGGGTGATGACTTAATGTTGTTTTACAGCCAGGGTACCTGAGCACCTTGCAGTAATAGTTGCCTATGAACTATGAATCCAAGAGGCATATGAGGCCATTTGTATGATGGCTAAAGCTGGGTCAGAATTGGGTTATGCTACAGGACCAATGAAAAGTGCATCAGCATATCTACAACTGAATGGCAGAAGTTCAGGCCTCGACCCTAACCCTAAACCCAAAGAGATGCTTCAGATTTGTGCCCTTGAACTTTGGCGAATTGACGCAATGTCGAAGAATGTTGACGGAAGAGTGGACCAAAATTGGTGTGTGAGATTGATAACTCATACAGAAAATTGTTAATTCATGTTATTTCTACTAAATTCAAATCCAAATTTGAATTTAAATGTAGTAGAAATAAGCTGAATTAATTCTCAAGTTCAACAAACTCACTTTTTCCACACATTGCTTCTGCTAGTTGGCTTTTTTCGTTATATAAAAAACTGCATATTGTAGTCTGTTACATGTTTCTTATCCCTTGAGGTTAGATGTACCTAATGTATAGAATCACTTCTCTCTTGAAAGAACGTAGCAGCACAGCTGCATCTGAACAAACCACAAGATTTCTAGAACAATGTCGTGTGGACAGTCGTCATGCATGGAGATGGAAGGGTGATGACTTAATGTTGTTTTACAGCCAGGGTACCTGAGCACCTTGCAGTAATAGTTGCCTATGAACTATGAATCCAAGAGGCATATGAGGCCATTTGTATGATGGCTAAAGCTGGGTCAGAATTGGGTTATGCTACAGGACCAATGAAAAGTGCATCAGCATATCTACAACTGAATGGCAGAAGTTCAGGCCTCGACCCTAACCCTAAACCCAAAGAGATGCTTCAGATTTGTGCCCTTGAACTTTGGCGAATTGACGCAATGTCGAAGAATGTTGACGGAAGAGTGGACCAAAATTGGTGTGTGAGATTGATAACTCATACAGAAAATTGTTAATTCATGTTATTTCTACTAAATTCAAATCCAAATTTGAATTTAAATGTAGTAGAAATAAGCTGAATTAATTCTCAAGTTCAACAAACTCACTTTTTCCACACATTGCTTCTGCTAGTTGGCTTTTTTCGTTATATAAAAAACTGCATATTGTAGTCTGTTACATGTTTCTTATCCCTTGAGGTTAGATGTACCTAATGTATAGAATCACTGAATTGAAAGTACTGTGTCTACATTCTTTTTCACATCACCATAGAGGGTCCAGATAGTCAGCACCTGAATTGTTGGTACATCACTCACAACAACTGCTAACTTATTTAATGTGTCAAGGGGAACCATCTCAAAAATACAAGTTGGACACTTAACAGGATAGTTGCTATACACAACAAAAGTATGGCATCAAAAATCACCACAGAACTGAGTCAGAACCTCTGTCACCCAAACTCAAAAAAACTGTGCTTTGTGAGCTTTGCAAAGCAGGAATTTATGGCAGTGCTACCATTTGAAAAGCACTATCCAAGGCCAATGCACAGAGGCATATAATCTGGTAGGAAGAGCACAAAACCAACATCTCTGAGCAATGAGAAAATGTAATATGGTCTGATGAGTCACTGTTCGCTCATGTTTTACATCCAGAGGTCATTTCACAAGACCAAGTGCACACAATTGTGCAAACAATGTTTTCGCATGCATATTGTTAAACAAATTCAAGAGTACTTTGATGAACAGTCAAACACCTTGAATGGACACCCCAATCATCAGATCCAGACCTCACTGAAACTTTATAAGAATTTCTGGACCAGAGTGCAAGGTAAAATTTTGCCTCCCTCATCGCTAAAATACCTTTTTCTGTATGAGGAATGCTTAGTGTCCTCCTACAAACAGTTCACAACTTGAAGGACTGGGTTCCAAGAGCAATTGGAGCGGTCATGAAGGTCCAGATGACCTTCCTTTTTATTAAGACCTCACCATTACCATATTGTTAAGCATTTTTATTATTTCATCTATAAGTGTATTCCCCCCATAATTGTTTATACTGGACAGGGTTCCGGGGGAGTGAAGGCCTGGAGCCTATCCCAGACAGCAGAGGGGATGTGGCTGTACCGGATGCCAGAACATCAACAGAGCACACACACACTACAAGCAATATAGGGACATAACTGCATGGTTTGTGACTAGAACTGGAAGAAGCTATGACCTGGGGTGGTTAAGCAATAGTGAAACCCACTGAGCCTCAATGCATACATAATGGTACATTGTAACAGGTTATCCATTTATTGACCGTATACTGTTACTGGGGTGTCTTTCCTGGTCTTTAAAGATCATGTTCGTCACCTTACGGCTGCATTTTGTATCCCCCGCTTTTTGTGAGGTCGATCCAATCAGTCAACAATGAGTGTTAATACTCGCCTTGCTCGTGGCTAATCCTAGCCGCCGCTGGCTTCCTGTGTCATTAATATGCACTGCGCTCCAGCCAGCTTACGCTCATTTCTGCTGCGCCTCTCTCTCTCCCGCTCTGACACGACACCTTTTTCACTCCCCTCCCCAACCCACTCGCGCCCGCCCGGGTGAAAAGCGGCCATTATGAAGGAGTACATGGGAGCCTGTGTTGGCCTGAAAGAGCTGGTACTTCTTTCAGCCCACCTGCACAGGAAGCCTGAAAAAAAGACAGTGACAGCTGAACTCCGCTGCCCCTCCTCCCCTCCCCCCACCATTCCTNNNCCCCCATGATACCCCCTGTCAGTCAGCTCTTTGTTATTGCACCTGATAAAGCCAGATACAAACTAAATCAAGTTCCTCATTTCTCAGGCGCTGCTGTTTCAAACGGCCATATGCACTGTCCGTTCCCCGATGATACAGTCCCTTCATATTGCCATGGCTTTGCGGGGGGATAGGTTCTCAGAAGACTCCTCTGTGATGTTTAATGAACACATCACAACGTGTGTGTGTGTGTGTGTATGTGTGTGTCTCTGTGTGTGTGTGTGTGTGTGTGTGTGAGAGAGAGAGAGAGAGAGAGAGAGAACAAGAACGAGAGCACATCCATATTTGCATGCAGGCAAGATCCAGCGTGTTGATTGTCCGGTTTATATAAGCTTCCTGATGGCTCTGCAGTTCAATATCCCTCTGTTTCAATTAAATTATTTTAAGATCTATAAAAAGGGAACACGTTGAAACAATAAAAAACTAATAATGTGCCAGCAAAAGGAATTGAATAATGAAATGCGTTCAAATGACGTAAATTGTTACTCTCAGTGTTATCCATGATATGTCACTATTAGTCATTAGTTGACCTTGATTTATATTTGCATCTTAATTTTTTCAGCCACTCTGACCTTCTGAAATCCCCTGCTCTTATGCATCTGTGCTGACAGTCTTGGTCGCATTGCCTCATAATCATTAAACCCTGCCCAGAGACATTGTCTCTGTGGCTTGTTTCATCACAGAAAGTGCTCTGAAGATGCAGCTGTTCGGTATTTTGTCCCTGCCATTGAATTTATTTATTTAGTTTCACTAAAATTTCTTTGACCCGCAGCATCACAGATATATTTCTTTTTTTTGTCATTTATGTGGATAAAACCAGGGGTCACACCATGGTGAATTTTGACAGACATTTTGATCAAAATGCAATTTTTACCACTGGCATGGTATTTAAAAACAAAGCTTACACAGTGTTTTTTCCATGGACAGACGAATCTCGTCTGTGCAGACATTGTGGACACGTTTGTTCGCGAACAGACAGGTTGATGATCCCTAGATAAAGCATCTCACGAATCACACATCGTGAAGTATACGCTGCATCCATTTGCTTTAAAAGATCAGGTTTGTGGCTTGAAATATATATATATATATATATATATATATATATTCCGCTGAAGATTTGAAAAAATGCCGGCTTTGTGCAAAACAAATACCCAGGGTCATAGACAGCAGAGGCAGAGCCCAGCTTCAGAATAAAGGGCTGTGCAGCTTTCATGGACAGCAGAGGCAGAGCCCAGCTTCAGAATAAAGGGCTGTGCAGCTTTCAGGGCTCCAGGCTGGATTAAACGATGTCATGCAGAGCTGATCTGGTGAATGTTTATCTGCAGAGTTCTTGCCATCTGGATCATTGGGTACAAAGAAATATGGCCACTCGTTAATGATGCTCAGATTTTTAATATTTACACAGCGTTGGAGATTTGCATATGCAATGGTCGGCTGGGAGTACAATTAAATCCCAAATAAACGTTTCATTGTAAATCTGCTGAACTGTGAAAACAATGTACATCTTTAGTCTGAGTGGGGAGACTTTTAATTTGGAGGTATGAAGGCATTCCACTGATTCAACATTTTGAAAGTTTCATTGTAAAACTTGAGTGGAAACTTGTATTAGAATGAGGTTGGAGGGGAAAACTGCTTTGTTAAAGCAAGAACTTGTTGTTCACTTTGTTATTTTTGCAGTCCTTGTTATGCACAATAGGTTTGCAGCGACAGGTATCTTGTCACTGATAAGTGATGAGGTTTAAAGCGTCTAATTCATGACCTGTTTCAGTGCATAAAATCCCATCCGTCTTGGACCACTGTTCGCCGTCAAGTCCGTACGTCTGTTCCTGAAAGAACGTTGCCTCGGAAAACTTTAAACTAAAGAAGGAAAACATTTAAACTTTTTTCTTTTTCAAATGTTAATGATCCAGGTACCTGTCGCGTTGCATCAGAGCCTTGGCAAAAGACGCAGGCGGAAGACTGAGGTTGTTTCTTGAGACCCATAAAGTTGGTTATTTGTTTGAAAATCCATGGAATCCATCCTGTTCCGCTTCTGCAGAGAGTAACAGAGGTGGGGTCATTGAAAAATAGGGGCCACCCGTCTATAAGCCGGAGTGCTTCCTAGACCTCAGTGACCTGGTAGAAAACAGCGAATTTGCCATTTTGTCTGTAACTGCGGTGCCCAAGGTAAATGTTTATGCTCCGGGTTCCCCCACAGACACAGATGTGTATTTTTCAGAAAAACAAATTCCCCGTCACACAGTGGAAAGGTGCTGCGCGGAGCGCCAGGGGACGCCGCGGTGGGGAAGAGGGCTTCATTAATTGCATCTGGATCCAAGGCAGCAAAGGCATGTGCCTGCTAACTTGCAGTCTTGTTTCCCGGCCGTCTCTGTGTGCCTGACCGGCAGCGGCACCGTGAATCCCGTAATCTCATCCTCATTAGACGGCTTCTCCATGGGTAGCCAGGCAGATGTTCTGATCGACACCTGGGCTATATAAAACGCTTCCTCCCCACAGCCAGGAAAAACCCGCGCCCTCCTCCCGTCCGAGACAAAGGGCAGAGGTGACATCTGATTCTCTGTTAAGTAAGTGCACTTCGAGCTGGGATCTTTACACGCCTTGGACCTGTGACCACAGCGGTCACCCAAGGTCACAGAAGGTTAGGGATTTCTATTTGCATCACGTGACTGCAATTCTACAGCACGGTCAGCATTTGACCTTGACTTGTCTCCACACAGTGAGTCTTAAAATCCCCTCAAATACTAATGGCCGTGCTGCAGTCTTTTATTGATAATGAAAACAAAGCGTTTGTTTAACCACTGCAGCAATGCTACTTGGGGCAGTGACACCTCCTTATCTACAGGGACATGCCGTCTCTCTGAAGAATGCTGGTCTCTTGCTCCCTTCTCCATTTGTCTTCCATTATTATTTGGGAGCATGCGGTTGGTGGGGCGTGAGAGGACCTGCATCGAGTGGGTTGTTGGATCGCATCTGCAGTCCTCGGCTGAGGCGATTTAAGCTCCAAAGTGCTCATTCTTGGAGGAAGCGGCGAGAGCCAGTACTGTAATTTTCATCTCTATAGTGATTGTCAAAATGTCTTTCCTTCAGCTGGATTTCGAACATTTTGTTCTGCTTCATAACCTCCCTTGCTTCCTGTTTTCATTTATTCCTGTTTGCTCACAATACTTACATTACAAACACAAAGAGCACAATTTAAATGTGCGGTAGCACGTATCTGAAAGCTTATCTGATCTTTCCTGCATGGTTATTTATGGATCTCAGTATAAAAGGAGTCTGAAAAACACAGTTAGAAAAGTGCACCATAAAAGGTTTTTCGCTCGTCCATCATCATTTTTACTAATGGTTTACTTGCAGAAAAAAAATGTATAATTTCAGTCAGTGTTCACAGCCCCAGACGCCTCCTTGGCTGGCCTCACCAGCTTCCATAACTCCTACATGTTCAGCTCCTGTCCTTATACAGCTTTGTCCCCTGACTCCAGATCCACATGGATGCAGTTGTGTTGCCTTCTGGCAGAAAAACAAGGCAGAGACAAAAATCAAAACTGCATTTATCAGGGGGAAAGCGGCTAAAATGTAACAAACTCTGGGATTCTTTTTCCCTTATGCTTAAAGTATTATTTACTCATTTCTTCCCATCAGCGTACCCGCGGCTTGCCCTTCCGGGGTATAAGACTGATAATCTCAGACGATGCGCGCACTGAAGCAGAAAGGCAAACTATTGAATGTTTCTGTTGCCTCACTATACGGGTCACTCTGCAGTTCAGCTCAACGCACAGGGTCAGTCCTCATCATCTTTCATTAAACCCGTCACTGCGATTTGCGCCGTTGTCTGTAAGGAGTTCTATCTTGTGTATGCCGTTCGATCAATGAAGAGGAACTCCTTTTAGGAGATACTGTTTCAGATCAGTCACACAAATAAAGGAGAGGGAAAAACACATTTAGATTTTCAGGCAGATATGAATACAATCTAATATTGTTTAGATTAAAACCATCCTTACAGCATCATCCCGGTGGTGCACAAAAGTACAGATTTGCAGAAAGATAATGAGAAGGCTCTCCTTTGCTTTGTGCTCTAGCTCTCTGTTACAGCCCGAATTCAGTCCAGGATAGGGGTTTGTGATACTGGCAACTTCCTTTTTGATCTGACCCAGCAGTACTAGGATTGGTATCATGATACTAATACCGATTCCGATATTTGGTGCCGGCCCTACCTTGATGATAAAATGTGCCAAGCGTGGGTTATGGCAGTGTAAGAGGAACGTTAGAATCAATTCTGAAATTCAAAATGTTCATATCAAAATAATCAATTCAAGTATCGATGCACATCCTTAGCCCGGGATCCTCATCTCACAATTCTTGAGTCATGACACGCTGTACCTCTTGTATCCCTTGCTTTCCACTGCACTGTACTGTTGCGACACCATTACATTCACGCTAAAAATATTGTAATTATGATAGTGATAAGTACTATTATTGCTATAACAGTGCCATTCATTTTTTTCCCATAAGAGCAATAAGTTGATTTTACTCTCTAAATGTAAGAGCAACCAATCCTAGTCAAACCAGCATGGTTTTATTCTCCAGTAATAAAGTGAGGTACAGTCGGCCCTCGGTGTCAGGGGGGATTGGTTCCGGGACCCCCCACCGATACTAAAATCCACAGATGCTTGAGTCCCTTATATAAAATGGTGTAGTATTTGCATAGAACCTACGCACATCGCATGCCCTGATTTTATCCGAGTTCGATGTGCCCCTGGCTCAACAAGGGAGGGGCTTGCGTTTCACTTCTTCAGCCAATCACAGGCTTCATTGTATGACATCACCACATCAGTGAAAACCAGGTTTTTCTGTTAAGCAGCAAGGTGCACATATTTTTAAAGTACCTGTTTTATTGTGTTTGCCTTTTGTTAAAGGACATTTCATAGATAAACACGGGCAATAGGAACAGCCAAGCTGTAGCTTACCGGCAAAGGCTGTCCGGAGCAATGCAGGGGTGCGTCTTTGTTTCATGACGATGATAGTAAGATTAATGATAAGAACAGGGCTTGAACCAGCAGCCTTGTGATTAAAAGCCCAGAGACTCAGCCTGCTGAGCCACACACTGTCCCTGGACTGACAGCTCCATGGCTGGAAGCCTTGAATTTGAAAATAAGAAAAAAACAGACAAGTGTGGTGATGTCATACAATGCAGACTGTGATTGGTTAAAGAAGTGAAACACAAGCCCCTCCCTTGTTGAGCCAGGGACACCTCGATGTCCTATGCAATCTCTAGATTACGTATAATACGCAATACAATGTAAATGCTATGTAAATAATTCTTATACTGTATTGTTTAGGGAATAATGACAAGAAAAATGTCAGTTTGCGTTGGTTGGTATAAAAATTAAGCATGCTTTGTATTTCATTACTATACTGCATTATAGACAACAGCTTCATGAAACGTTCATACAGTAATGCATAATAAACATGGCCATAATGTTATCCCTTTTTATAAATAGTTATAGCCATATTTATAATGCTTTATGCATGTATTATGATGTGTCATGAATCTGTTCATAGACTTTTATAGACATGGCATTCATCAAATACTACTGATAATTCTAGAATATTCTTTGTCTGCAGCTCAGCAACAAATAGCTCAAAGCTACAGTCAATGTGACCGTAATCCCTGCTCTCACAAAGGGATTGATTTTGTCCTGTTCCTTAACTGAATATTTGTGATGTTTCTTCTCAAAATATTATTACAGTGTAATTTCCCTGGAATTTAAATGTAATTATTCATTCGTCTGCTTCAGTGGCCTTCTGAGGACTCTTAGCCCGCTACTTCACTGTGAGCTTTTTTTTTCCCCCAAGTCGTGGGTCCAATCTCCGGTCAAGACAGAAAAATGACTTATAAAGGGCTCCCTCAGCCTCGCTGTGTGGTGCTCAGCTGAACACAAACGGCACTGGGGAAGCGGCCCGGTGGCGTGGTGCTGTAACGGATGCGGCAGTCACTCCGAGCTGGCACTGAAGCAGCCAGCCATTAGGCGACTGGCATGGTGTGCAAACAGGCCCTCACACTGGGCACGCATCATGCTCAGGGGGATGGCGTCACTGGCTAACCTGTGTGTACACATGAGTAGTGGTCTGCAGGCCGCTTATCCAGCATGTGCTATTTGCTTCACACCTCAGAGATGAGCTTCAGTTCCCAGCCTATCCTCCCGGCTTCCATTTAATCAATTATCAAAGGGCAACCCGCAAAGAGGATGTAGGAACATGTATGCACATCTTTGTAAGCCAGAACTGCGTATCAATGAGATTCAACAACAATGTTCTCTCCATATTAAGTTCTGTACTGTATATTTTTTCAGTGAGTCTTTCTCATCATTTTTGGGGTTTTAAACACGCTCATGTTTTATTTTTTCATAGATATTTTTTTCATATGTATGATGTTACCTAACAGGTAGCAAATGAATCAAACAATAGGATGTTCTCTAAAATGCATGACTGTTATTTTATTAATCCCACTAAAATATGCATGCTTTTTGATGTCTCACTATTGAGTAGATGGCCTGCTTTAATATAACATGTGCATGACTACTAATGCTGCAATGGATCGCTCCCACTGACACGGGGCACAGTACAAAGGTAAGATGACTGACTTTGACTGGGATTAAACTAATTGAAAAAAATTGAAAAAGCTGTCATAGAAATAGATCATAGATCAATGCTGGCGCACAGCTGATACCCTGCAAATCATGTGTCAGTGTCCAAATATGACACATAATTTATCCAGTCGGAAAGAGGGAAGGGAGATGCCGACTTCATCTGATGCGTGATCAGTCAAAAACATTCCTTGAGGGGAAATCCTGGAATGAGCTCATTTGTAGCACCTCAACTTAGCAATAAATACAACATTCAGAGTCAGCAGTAAGTCCATAAAACCTTGGCTGAATGTAATGGGGCAGGAGGTGGAGGAGCCAGAGATGGGCCTTTAAATCAGCAGCATAAGGTGGTGAGGGACTCAGATGTACTGACTGGGAGGGGAAGGTCATTCCATGCGGACAAGAGGCAGAAGGAGACAGGGAAGGGGGTAAGAATGTCTGTAAATTTTGGAGAGCATAGTATTGCTGGCTCGTAACTGGAACTGCCCCTTTGTCTGTCAGAATTATTATATTAATAAACCGGTTCTTACTGGCTGACTTACTAAGAAAGGGGAATAGGCAAAGAAAACCTTTGAATGGGAAATGAAAAAACTTTAAAAGATTTTCTACCCAGATGCACAAATATTTATGGCGATTTGACTGTGATTGGCTGCAGTGGTTTGTCCAGGACAAGGCAGTAATAAGATGCCTTTGATGATTTTAAATGGTGAAGATTCACTTCCTGGGCATTGAAAGAAGCAGCAGTCATACCACAGGGGATTCGGTGCACGGCCAAGACACGCAGAAAATGTACAAAGGCATCTGTTTGCCACACAAGGACATGGAGGAAAAGCAGTACTACACCAAATGTAGCAAGCTGAGCTCCCAGTGTCAAAATCCATCAGTATCTATCTGCCGTTCCTGTAATCCTAAATTCCTTTATTACACTTGTCTTTTGCTTGCATTGCTGTTTTGTCTTTTATTGCACTGTTGTTTGTCCCTTATTGCACTGTTGTATGTCTTGTGGTCCACCCCCCCCCCCCCAAGCACTTGTCCCCTCCCCTCCAACTGTGGCGCAAAAATGTCACTGTTCCTCAGAGTAAATGACAGTAAACCTTGAAACCTTGAAAACTCTAACTGTTGTCAACAACAAGACATAATTGACCTCAAGAACAAGTATGTTTCTCATCTAGGTTGCACAGAAAATTTTGTTCTTCAGTTCATCCACTTGAATGCACTGATAATCAATGGCCTATTTACCGGCCATAAGCGAACAGAAGCTCTGTCTGCACAGTACCTTTAAGCTGTACAGAATTGTGTGGAAAACAGGCCTCAAATTCATTTGAAAACAGGTTTGCCAGATGTGCCACTTTAAGCCAGCCAGTCAGAAATCTCCATTATTTGGCACAACAGGCCTTTTGGCACATTATGAGAATTTGTGTTCAGAATTAATTTTATTATTGATGTTTTCTTTCTAAATTGTTACAATGATCATTGTGAATGTCTGCAGTTTTTTGGCTTGGGTCTGCCTAAGAAAAGGCAGATGGTGGGTTGAATTATTTTGGCCCTGTTGTTCTCTCTTTTTTGGTGCTGAAGAGCAGAAAAGATGTGAGTTCAGAAGTGCTCAGTATATTTTGATGTCGGGTCACATGACCATTGGATCTCATGACGATTGGATCTCGGTAGGTGACAAGCAGTCCCTTTCACTGTCAGTGAGCAAAAGAATTTCATGTCACCATTTCCGATTCCTGTATATAGATAAACTATTAAGAGATGGAAAATAAATTTATCAGCCATTTAATGTGAGAATCCTGCTTATAGAGGATATTGTTATTTTAAAACAGTTGATTTCATTACAAAGACGTAAGGCCATGTTTATAAAATTTTGGCTTCCTTCCATATTTTAATATGGAGACTCTTCTTTCTCTGAAAAAGTCATTATTTTCCCATGAATCCTTCACCATGTAAATTAATGCATTAATTTACAGCTGGGCCCCATTTGCAATCATTATCACAGTATAGAAAAGTATATGTGTTTTTAATCATTTTAAAATTATCTGCTTTGTCAATAGTGAGTTTCTAAATCCATATTAATTAGATGCCCAAAAAATGTTTTTAGGCTGACAAAGATGCACAGCTTCGATTTTTATTTTTATTTTTTTGCTCCAAAGTCCAACAGCAGGAACCCCATAGACCGAATATGGAAGTCTGTAGCTGTAAACACTGCAAAAACCTCATAATAAGGGTACATTTAAAACAGCACATGAAATGAAACATGAATGACAGATCAGTGTTTTGCACAATTACTCAGAAAAAAACGTCAAGCATGTTTTTGCCAATGTTCCCCAGCGAGTCTGGCTGTGGGCTGCTGGTTCTTACTATGCCAGTACTCTGCTGGTGTCACACTGGTCAGGCCTGTGGGAGCACAGCCCTTACACGCTTTCACAGACAGCTGGTTCCTTCCAGAAATCATTATTTTACTGTTATTCAAACCTGGCGGGGTTCTGATTTAGTGCTTTCCATCAGTGTTCATTTTCTGTCAATAATACGGGATTATAAAAGAAATCTGTTCAGATTTCTTAGAAATGTTTGCTTATTTAGCATTTATTCATGCATCTCACTAATAAACAAGAGTATTGAGCTGCTCTACTAGACGGGCACAAGCCACAACAAGCTATACTACAAGAACTCTGAAGGCAACAAGATGAAGTGGGCAGACTGCAGCCAGGATCTTTATGAAGGCAGTGGAGCTTGCTAACTGGCAGTATTTCCAGTTCAGGTTGCACAGGGCATCCAAAATGACCATGACCAAGCAAACTTTACTCTCCCTAATGAAATGGAGGAGAGTCAATCTGGAATAGTTCTTAAAATCTCTGAATTTGTTTTTATATTATATTATAATTGTCTTCAATCGCTCCCAGTAAGTCAGAGTGTTTGTCATGTGGTAGATTTCGGCTGCATGGATTAATTGCTTCAGTCACTAATGGATGGTCCATTTCTCTGTTTGTTTGGGCCAGCAAATGTAGTTTCAGGTTTTCTTACGGAGCCTTTTCTGGCACTGGACCTGAGCAAGCTGAAAATCCTTCAAGTCGGTGCAGATAATTGATGGGTGGAGTTAAATGCGGTCATGCCCTGAAATCCAAGGCCATGGTGACTCTACTGACACGACGCTGACGTGAGCCACTGTTTGGTGGCAATGCCATAAAGCTCTGGCAGCTGCCATGGAGACCTGTCAACCCAGTCCCTAGTCCTGTGGGCTTTCGTGCTTATCCTCAAACATGAGCAATACATTCTCAATAACGAAAACAAAAATATCTTTTAGTGTCAGGGATTCCCTCTGAAATATGAAAGTAGCTAAATTGCTGTCATGCCCTTTTTAAAGAGAAATTAGTATCATGCAGTGATTAGCATGCCGGAAAAAGAACCCTGTTTAGGTAACCAAACAACGTCCCAGGTGCGCTCTCTGGCGTGGATTAGTGATCCAGATGCATGCAAAGCAGGAAGATGAAATTCTAACCAAAATGAGGACACGATGAAGCCATACTAATCCGCCCCATTCTCGGAATCTCTGGCCAGCAGTCCCGTAGAACCTTCTTTCATTTTTAAAGTTGCAAGAATGTTTACGACTTCGCCCAACCAAGATCGCTGTCAAGCAAGCTAATATTTGCACTGAACCAATGTGGAAAGTCATCCCATTCTCGGAAACGGGCAAGATTTCCAAAGACACTTTTAGAAGCTTGCTTAGCTCAACATTTAGACTGCCAGGCCCGAGGTGACATCTGCACCCTGGGTCAAATGGGATCACTCCCGGTCCCCACCGGCGGCCTGCAATGTCAGCCTCTCTTCTGCCTCAGCCTCCTGCTTGACTGAAACCATTATGTGGGCAGTAAATCACGTAACTGGACTGTTTATGGGTAAATCAGCCGATAACTTAAGAGCAATTCTAAAGCCTGTGGGACTCTGTCCCTAAAGGAGTGGAATTGCTCTCTTATTCTCCAAGGGAATAGTGAGAAATCTGGAATGCAGAATAATTTGTAACGCTGAATGAAGTGTGCTGTGTGCTAACTGGCTATTCAGAACACGTTTGTATGGGAATGGATTTTTTTTTTTTTTTTTGCACGGCTCAAATGCAAAATGACCCGGGCTAAAAAAATTATATTCAACAAACTTTGCTTATTTTTATGTTGTTGTAAACAAGGAAAGAGATAGAGTGCTGTGACAGATGACCTGCCCCCACAACCCCCCACCAAACCCCTATGGAGCTAGTTTGGGACGAGTTGGATCAAAGAGTAAGAGCAAGGTAGTCAACTTGTGCCCAGAACTTATGGAAACTCTTTTAGGACTGATGGAGTATTTCAGGTGGCTACTCCTGGAAGCTGTTTGAAAGAATGCTAAGAGTCTGCAACACTGTCATCAAAGCAAAGGGGGGCTATTTTGAAGAGGTGAAAATTTGAGAAAATCTTAAAATGCTGAACAGTTTTCTAAGTGGTTGCAATATTTGATCCATATTACTTCATTGCCCTAAGACCATTTATTTGTGAATAACACAGCTAAAATAGAGACAAATACGTTAAAAATGGGTGTGTCCATACTTTTGACTAGTACTTTGAGTGGAGACATGAGAATAGCATGTAAGGGGCCCTATTTCCTTCCTGTAGCATTCAGGTGCTGTAAAAGTGCACAGTTCCATGGGAACGAGCATGGCATAAAGATGCACAGTGTTCATAATAACTAAAAGAGTAAATTATGTCATGAATAGTGACACACCATTGATTGCGCCCAACACCCTCCCACCCCACTCCCCCCAGAGCAAAACATTATGAGCAAATGGGGTTTTTCACTCAAGCGATGCTTTCGACAGCACGGTGTACCACGGACGTCCAAAAGCACAAGAGGAACCCAAGCGAGTCCGGCTCGATGGACCTCCTGCTGGCACCTCCGCTGGCCGGGTCGGCCTGCCATTGACTTGCGCGGCACGGGGGTGGCCGGCATCGCAGGGCCTAATCTCACGGCCGCACGGCGGGATCACAGAGTTGTCGTCTCATGCTATTTCCCGCCATCCCATGTCAATCATTAATGCGTGTGACGGAGTGGAGGCTGTGCTCCTCTATTTGCCGGCTGTTGACAGAATGTGTCTGTTTGAGTTTGCTGGAGCGTCTGCATTACCCCTGCCCCACCGCAGCCCCCTCCCACACCGGGGTCTGTTATCTCAGAAGGCAGAGCCGGACAAACAGCCCTGGACAGTTTACTGTTTACTACACCAATCTGACTGATCACAACAGCAAGGCCCTGCTAAGAAAACATCTCGCAGCAAATCAACACTCCTCTCCTTAGATTCCATAAAACAAAACTCCAAAAGGCACAATAAACTAAACCAATTACAAATAATTCTTGCAGATGTTTATGACTTATAAATGTAGTCTTTACAGGAAAGTATATATATATATATAGTTTCATTCCCGTTAAGGATGTCGTCCTCATCAAGATGTGAAATGTTGCTTGCCGTGATGCACTCTATGGATTGTTTTTTTTTTTTTTTGGTGTTTTGTTAGAGCAAAACACTCTTTTTTTTCCTGCTGTTGAGGGGATTGATCTGTGCCGCTGTGCTCTGTGAGTACCGTCTGATGAGAAACAGCCCAAGGGCCTTCCTCTATCTCTCAGAGGGCAGCAGAGGCTGGTCAACCAAGCGAGGAATCTGCCATTCACAGGACACACTGTGTGTCGTCTATATCGATGTGATCTTTTTGCTTCCTACACATTGTATGTGTGTGTGTGTGTGTAGGGTGGGGTGGGGGGTTGTATATACCACATTGTGGGCACCAGATATCCTTTCACTTTTGACTTTTGGACAATTTTTTTCAGGTGCCCAAAATGTAAAACTCAGTTTAAAAAGAAATGGGAGTGCAATCAAAAAACTAAAATAGCTAAAAGTCTTGTGCGGTTACTTATGGTTAATGTTAGGGAGGGGTAAGGGTTAGGGTTATCCTAGCTAGGATTAGGGTTATGCCCATATAAATTAATGGCTAGTCCCTGCAATGTTAGGTGTCTGTGTCTCTCTGTCTGTGTGTGTGTGTGTGTGTCTGTGTCTGTGTTTGTGTACATGCTGATATTTGCAGCATGTATGCATACCTATGGAAATACATCAAGATGTCCCACGCACTGAGTAGGCTGCCTCTGTTTTCAGTAGCTTGTTGAGTGTGGGGGATGCTTGCTTAGCAAAGCAGTTTCAGATTTGCTTTAGTTTTCTTTAGTGAGTTTCCAGATAGACAGGATGGGAGGGAAATATGATCTGCAGCTTGAGCCTGGACTGAATGAGTGGGGCCCTATTAAGTGATGCTTAGCTCGTCCATTTTGATTGGAAAAATTATGAAGCCATAACTACATCAAATCACATTTCGCTACCCCTTCCCCAGAGCATCCAGGTCAGTCAGCCTCAAAGTCAGCCTGAGGGGGGAGGGGATTTTGGTGAAAGTCACATCTCCCCAGGTAGGCTTTGGGGTACAAATGGGACTAGCAGAGATCCAGGTGTCCATCTGCCCCCCCCCTCGGCGGTCCTGCTTATTTATAATCTGTCACAAGTCGAGCTGCCATTTTGTAAGGCTTTATTACCAACAAAAATTGTGATTCTGCTGTTCCATCTGGCTGTCACAGGAGAAGCATGACCAGGAATAGCACCCTCCCGCAATTCTGTGTGGATAAATTCCTGTGTTTTTCCACAAAACATTTTCAAAATACATTTATGTGAATGTGCTTCTTTAAAATTTGGTCAAATCTGTTTGAAGTCAAGCACCTCTGGGGTGCCTTTCAAAAAATAGTTGGGAGAAAAGGGTACAAATTGGAGAACTATGTTGAGTCGTAGTGTTTTTAAGTACATGCAATGGCAGAAACCGTTCATGATATTTTCCAAGAATCTATTTTTGTTACAGGTTAACAGAGACTGTAATTAGTACACAATGCCCGTGTGAATCCTATTGTGTATTAAAGACGAAAAATGAGGCAACATTTTAATGGGTTATGAATCCAATGAGAATAACAGAGAATCTTATGCAGACCTGACAGTGAAACAGACACAGATAACCGCTAATTATTTCCGCTATCCCCATACCACCATATCCAGACAGATGTATCCTTCTCTGGCATCATTTCCTGCTAGCGTGAATTTCATTGCTACTCTTTAATCACTGTTTTGCTGCCATTTCTTCACCTGAATGGTAGCCTTTCCATGGTAGTTGCTGCACTGCCAGCGCACAGATTCTGCAAGCTTCAGCAACTGATGTCTCGGTACCACGACTCGTAGTGTGATGGGGAAAGAAAACAGAGGGAAAATCGCCCAAGTCCAAAAAAAACAAAAAAGAATTGTTTATCAGCCTGGGATGACAGTGGGAGGTAGAGGAGGGTGATCAGAAGCGAGCGCAAGAGAGAATGTAGCATGGTAAGGTGGAGCGAGAAGGATGGAGGCGGGGTAGTAGACTCCATGCACTGATTGGCCGCTGGGTACGCAGCAAAGACGCCTGTAATTAGCAGGTGGTATCACACTCTAGGGGTCCAGCTGGAATATTGATCCGGCAGCTCCCGCCATTGCCCTCCTCGCTATTGGTCGGCCTCTCGCTGCATGCTGTGGGCCACAGTGGGCCGGCAGACCCTCCAGCACATGCGAGAGAGCGCACTGGTGCACAGAATGCAGAAATGCATCACCACATCAGATAGATATGTGGCGCCCAAGACATAAGAGGTGTGGAAATATTCCCGAGATTAAATGATAATAATTTACAAATCAAATACGCGATACAGACCCCAACGTTTCCCCAGTGGATTAAACCAATGGTTTTCATTCAATTTACGCATGGCTGAAGATTCACAATGAAAGGTTACATTGCATTGCATTGTGTTTTCACACACCATCATTCCACAGCAAGGTGCACCTGCTACGCAGATTAGGTCTAAAACATCCGACCAACTGTGAAGGTGATGAATTGCTCCAGAGGAACTATATGCCTGATTTAAAAAGGCCACGGCTTTGTGTCAATGGTGAGCTGGTCATGCACAGATCCTACATCCGCAGCACAACATTGTGAGGCTTAAAAAATGTACAGTAAGGCAACCCAGGCTGCCTCCAAGACTTCAATTTGGGATTTTTATATCATGTGCTACATATTGCGACAGTTTGTTGCGACCTGCTAATAAAAGTCACAAAGTTAGTCATCATTCATTTCATCATCCGTTTCCCATAACTGCTTGTCCAGTGCAGGGTTGCAGCAATTTCAGATGCCTGTATATTATTATTAATATTATAGTATTGTATTGTTTTTGATGCAGGTTTGATTAGGAACACTATATTCAGTTAAAAAACAATAACACTTTCAGCTAGCTTAATAGTTTCCCCATTGTAAAATTACTATTTTTTTAATTATAAATACCTTACCTAATTAGTATTTAGATATTCCTCCTTTATATTCTGATATGCAGTAGGGCATACTATGTATCCAATTAATACACACCCATGTAATTAAGAGCCCGCGATGTTCGTAAACATAATATACACCGATATGACGCCCAAAGAAACAGATCATTTATAATCTTTTCATTGTGAGAATCAACCATCTTGAAAAAGTATCAAAGGCTAATAGAAAATGTCAGGTTTGACAATCAACAGACTTTATGACCGCCAGATGATGCAAGTTCTATTACGTAAAATCAAAATGATCTGTTTCTAAGGAATGGAAGGAATATTCTGTTTAGGGTGAAATCTCAGGTCCAAACCTGGTGTGGTGTCACTGGTACTGCCGTGCTACTTAATATTCATATCCGGCTCATTTTGAAGTGCTTTGAGCACTTGTGTTTAAATCCTGTCTAGTGCCTCTGAAACAGAACATGAATAAACTCACCCTTCTTGATCAACAACAAGTGAAATGTATACCAAATCTAGAGGAACATCGTGGAAAAGAGTTTAATGCATGAGGCCTGAGCAGCTGTATGTATTCAGAAACAGTTTGGGTTGGCAATCAATGAAGCTGTCTTTCTTTCTTCAGAATTGCTAAATGTATTTTAGCAAAACTGTTTATTTGTATTTTGTTATTCTGTTTTTGAAATCCAACAGCAGGGGAACTAAGCTGTTTTATGTTAAGTCGACGACATAAGCAAAGAATAGGTTACATGTAGATGAAAATCAAAGATGGAAGTACTACTGAAAATCGATAAATGGTGGCATTTGGAGGCAGAATTTATGTAAGCATGTTTAGTGGGCAAAACAGGCCTTGCCTCAAAGGGCATTCCTTTAAAGAGCATTTGGTCTTGGTTGGTAAGTTGTGCCTAAGTGTTATGGAGGTTGTGAGAATTATTTAGCAAAGCATGAAGAAAGGCATTGCTCAGCCACCTGGAGCAGGGGAGACAGGAAGAGGGAAACTGATGTATTGCAAGTGGGTTGACCTATTTTGGGCATCTGGAGTCGTGCTTCATTGTTAATAATAAAGTGTGAAGACATCCTCAGCCATCCATGTGTGGAATCTCTGTAAAAAAAAGAAAAAAGAAAACATGAACGACATGCAGTGAAACCCGACTGCACCTTAGAAACTGGCACAGAACAACACGTCTGGTCAACAGCATCATCGGAATGCCCCCTAAACTTTATACAAGCAGAAGAATTGATTCAGGCGCTAACATTGACGCGGGTGTCATAACGACATGCGACGGCAATAAATTAGCGCGATTCCATTGCTGCGGCTAAACGGAGCGAGTGATTTACCATACCATTGGGTTTTGTGTCTTAGAAAGGATAACATTTAGCCATGTGTGACCAGCTACACAACAGCTTTGCTTCAGCAAGAAGCAGACATTGTACAGTAGTAGCTATGGAGACCACAGCCACAGGCACATTAGCGATTGGTAGAGGTGATGAAGTCCCTGCACATACTCTCAGGCAGCTGCTCCCCCTTGTGGCCTAAAAGAACACAGACAAAGCTTCTATGTCTTCTGATTAAAAAAATACATATAGTGGTGCCTCAGAACTCGAATTTAATCCGTTCAGAACTCCGGATCGAATCCTAAAAAGTTCGAGTCGTGATCGAATCTTCCCCATAAGAAATAATGGATAACCAATGAATTGGTTCCCGGCCCCAAAAAATTACACCTAAATATGTTTTTTTTTTTTTTTTTTTTTTTTTAAGCATTTAAACAGAAAATGAACCAGATAAAACAAGAAGAGCATATACTGTACCAAACACATATCTAAGCACAACAATGTGTCCTGCCCCGATAGTCCGCTCCTTCCCTGTGCCAGACCCCCTCCTTAACCTGGTGTGGAATTCCCGTGGGATCAGCTGTTTCTGGTTGTTGTCATTAGTTTTCGTCCGCGCTTCAGTTTGTTTCCCCAGTCCGGTCATTGTATTGTCCGTCTGCGTTTTGCCTGCCTTACCTGTAATTGAACCCCGTATTCCCCGATACCCTGATGTCTGTGCCTTTGTCTCCGTTCAGTCCCTGATCGGCACAACAACATTATCATAATTAAACGTATTAATGGTTTATTAATGGTATTAAAATAATGAATAAGAAATCTTTATTTTTAAATGTATTTTATTATATAATAATTACTATTACTGTCTATCATTGTCTAAATGTATTTTTACTATCTAAATATGTATTCAGCTAGTGTAAACATGCACGATGCTATCACAGCAAATGCGAGGCTGAGACTGAAGCGTTACCCTTTGTTTCTGCTGAGAGACGTGCAGCGTGACTCATTTCCCCGTGCATATAAGTTATCTTAGGTCGGCGTTCACGGTTTTGACTTCTGAGATTCAGATCAAGCTCTAAGCAATTTGTTTGCAACTGGTTGGTTCGACTTTTAAGAAATTCGAGTTCTAATGAGCTTGAGAACTGAGGTACCACTGTATATATATATATATATATATACACACACACACACACACACACATGCACACAAAGGAGCTGTATGGTGGTGCAGTGAGTAGAACTGTTGCTTCCCTCCTTTGGTACCTGGGTTCCATGGTCTCTGCCATGGGTCCTTGTATGTGCAGGAGTTTGCATGTTCTCCCAATGTAGTTGTAGGGTTTCCTCTGGGTACTCTGGTTTTCACCTCCATAATCCAAAAATGCACTTATTATTGAACCACCATATTTACACCATAGGTGTGAATAATGTGTGTGTGCCCTGCCCTGGGATCACCTGCCTTGTGTCTGTAGCCTGTAGCCTCCAGGAT
>JAODJW010000002.1:22362006-22374432 GCA_026777045.1 Hyperopisus bebe | reverse complement strand
AGGGGGGGGGGGGGGGGGGGGGGGCATGCAGCACCGTCCTCACAAACATACACACACACAGACACTGGGCAGGTCAGAGAAAAGGGAGTGATGTGAGATGGCGACTAACAGGTGCTCGTTCTCCTGTGAAAACGAGCGGCCGCACAGCATGCAGCATGCTAGGAACATTGTCGTGTGCAGAAGACATTTATATCTTCATTGCTAATTACACTTGCCCTCTGAATTGTAATTGGATTTGTAATTGAAGTTGTAATTGCACTGATCTGTAACTGAACAAAAAAGAAAAATTCAGTATAGTCTGATTTTATGATGGCAAAAAGTAATTTAATATCCTTTTTAATACCAGAGATTTATTTAAGTGAAAGCCCTGACTGTACCCTGAAAAGGGTCCTCCGAAAAAAGCATCTTCTAGCTGTCTTATTCCACAATATCGGTACTGGCGACTGGTGTTGTTCCAGTGCTTTGTCCTCCCGAGGAGTTATTACCGAGAGTGCACCTTGGAAGGGAGGGATGCGGTTTTTGTGTATGGTAAACTTTCGCAGTGCGCACTGCACCCTGGAAGCAGGCCAAAGCGGTGGACGGGATCGATTGTGCGGTCAGGTAGATGATTGCAAGGCCATGGATCGCGGGATGCAAGAAACCCAGGGCTGCGGGGTCACGTCCTCCCCCTTCTTTTCAGAAGCGTTCAGAGTTACAACATGCTGCCATCACTTTCCAACAAACGTAGCTTAAACTGAAAATGTAGATAACAGTGAATGTGGGGGAAAAAAACATGGCTCTGTGTCCTTATTTTCCTCTCTGTGGGCACAGTAAAGCCATCTGTACACTAATTTTCATAAAGACCATTTAACAAGAGATTTACAATAAAATTAGTGCTGTGTGCAAACACCGAATATGGACAGCCATTTTATACGCATGTGTTGACAGGATTCGCTACACTAGCAGCTTGAAAGCAGCTTGAGGAAAAAATAAGGTCTATTAGCGAAATGCCAGTCTCTCATGTCCAACATGTTTCTGTTCCAGGTCTGTTCCACAGGGCTATAATCCAGAGCGGCTCGGCGCTGTCCAGCTGGGCGGTCAACTACCAGCCGGTGAAGTACACCCGTCTGTTGGCCGAGAAGGTCGGCTGCAACGTGCTGGATACCCTGGACATGGTGGATTGCCTGAGACGGAAGAACTCCCGTGAGCTGGTGGAGCAGGACATCCAGCCAGCCCGCTACCACGTGGCCTTCGGGCCGGTGATCGACGGCGACGTCATCCCCGATGATCCTGAGATCCTGATGGAGCAGGGCGAGTTCCTCAACTACGACATCATGCTGGGCGTCAACCAGGGTGAAGGCCTGCGCTTCGTGGAGAACGTGGTCGACTCCGAGGATGGTGTGTCGGGCAACGACTTTGATTTCTCTGTCTCGGACTTCGTGGACAGCCTCTACGGCTACCCAGAGGGTAAGGACACCCTGCGGGAGACCATTAAGTTCATGTACACGGACTGGGCAGACCGCGACAACCCCGAGACACGCCGGAAGACTCTGGTGGCTCTTTTCACCGACCACCAGTGGGTGGAGCCAGCCGTGGTGACGGCAGACCTGCACGCCCGCTATGGCTCGCCCACCTACTTCTACGCCTTCTATCACCATTGCCAGAGCCTGATGAAGCCTGCGTGGTCCGACGCAGCACATGGAGATGAGGTTCCTTACGTCTTTGGCATCCCTATGATCGGCCCTACCGACCTCTTCCCATGCAACTTCTCCAAGAACGACGTCATGCTCAGCGCTGTCGTCATGACCTACTGGACCAACTTCGCCAAAACCGGGTAAGCGCCAGCCGCCTGGCGGAACACACCGACAACCAAAAGCCGTCTACCCCCTCGGAACGACGACAGATGGTGCCGGTATTAAGTCACACGTTACAAGCTACTACTTTCGCTTTTCCATGTCACTGGTGAAAAGCTCGTGGTAAATAACCGCAACACAAATGGTCAGCAATGAAAAGAGGCCCCCGCATATATTGCATAATGAATGTTTTTTTCGCCCTTTTTAAAATTTCATATGTGATTGTTTCTCAGTCAATCTCGTGGTCTTTGTATGTAGGTTAAAACCAGCTCTCATCTAGGACATTTTTATAGGGCAAAAGCGTGTGTGTGTGTGTGTGTGTGTGTGTGCGTGTGAGAGAGAGAGAGAGAGAGAGAGAGAGAGAGAGAGAGAGAGAAATGAAGTGAGTGATGGGCAGGGGGCAGGGGTTGGAGGGGTCATAAGTACAATCCAGTGCAAAAGTTCCTGCGACAGAGAGTGATTAGTGAAACGTATCACATAGCAGCCCATAGTGATATT
The DNA here is from genome assembly GCA_026777045.1 of Hyperopisus bebe. Taxonomy (NCBI): domain Eukaryota; kingdom Metazoa; phylum Chordata; class Actinopteri; order Osteoglossiformes; family Mormyridae; genus Hyperopisus; species Hyperopisus bebe. Next base: position 22,372,102 of record JAODJW010000002.1, on the reverse strand, counting down.
GATCACGCACCCCATCCTCAGTCGATCTCCGCTCTCGCCAGTGCTATGCCTCACTCCTTCCATTTTTCCTCCCCTTTTTCTCTCTATCCTCTTGTTTCGCTTTGAGCATGAATCCCTTCATGCTCATACATGGAGTAATGTTATAACCTATCTCTCCTAACAACCCAAATTTAATTTGACAGCCACTGTTACCAAAGAATAATTGAACAGGTGCAGCTTGAATCTTTAATTGTTTCTCTCTATCTACCTGTCCATGTGACATTTATCAATGCAAGCAAGTGACATTTGCTAAGTGTCTTTCAAGTCTGGCCTCTCGACAGATCAGAGTTGAAGGAGAAAAAAAGTAGAAACCAGTCAGTGAAAAGCAAAAGACTGCAGATGCATATGCATTCACAAAATGAGATTTTAATGAAGAAATATGTTCTTGTTAAACTAGAAAACTAGAAAATATTTCAGCTTGTTTATGTATTATTCTATACGCCTCAAGAGAAATGTGTTAACTCCTAGAGACAGACATTAAATGGTGGTATTTGTAGTTTGTGTGCACGTATTTCATATGCATTTTATATTTTTTTTTATTTTAAAATTTGTTTAGCACTTTTATTCAAAGCAATTTACATTTTTGGGAAAGCAAAGTCAGAAACTCCCCGGAGCGGCAGGGGGTTAGAGGTCTTGCTCAAAGGCCTAACAGTGATGTCACTCTGCCAACCCTGGGATTCGATCCGGCGACCTTCTGATTACAAGCACAGCAGCCAGGGGGGCAGGAACCGGGAGGGACAGGAGAGATGTTTTTCATTTGGCTTCATTCATTCCCCCAATAAACAGACATTTGTATTTAAGTTATTCAGTGATGCCCTCCAACCTCAAACTCTCTGCCACACCGCTGACAGCAGCCTAAGCCAACGAGCCATACACCAACCTCCAAATGGAACAGGCTCGCACCCGGGTCTTCCAGCACAACAGAGCTTGCTAACCAACTGAGATACCCAGCTCTTTGGCATTCCATACATGATGCAGTACATAAGTCATTCCCACATTGCTTTCTCACAATTTCCTCTCTATTCTTTGGCTGCGCTACAATCCAGCAGAGTAAGAATTATGTCAGAAGCAGCACATTCCAGAGTTCACAATATGTAGCACATTACACTGACAAGCATGGTGGCTCTGTGACCCACAGAAGTCGCCTGATTTTCCTGTTTCCTTCATTCCTGAGCAGCAGTTGTTACCAGGGCCGTTCCTCTTACATCATGCCTTAGTCCCCTCCACAGAATTCCCCATTTTAGCACAAAAATTAACATTCATCACTAAACTGTCACTGGAATTCAGCCCTTCTTTGTCTGTAGGAGCTCGTCAAAGGCTTTCATTTGGGCATTATTTGCAACAGCCTTGGCCATAAATTCATAACAGCGCTAATTGTATAATTGATTTTATGCTCCTTGCTAACCAAGAACATAATTTTGAAGAGTCCTTGAAAAACTAAATGTGCTGGTTTTTATTATTTATTTTCCTTGCTTTGTGCTGACCTACAACACTATTGTATTATAAAGAACAAAAAAAAAAAATCTTTGGCTGACACCATGAAATTGAATTCTCAGGCTTTCATGAAGCACAATGTAAGGTACATGGGAATGTTATTCAAAGTGAGAGGCTGAACTCCTTTTCAATCAACAGCATTTCACTTGTCCTGCTTGGTGAGTGGTAGCAAATAGAAGTAAAAAAGTTTTGTTTGCAAGGTTGTGGATTGTATAAGCTCTATATAACTCTATAGAACATCTTACAGAGGTCTGCATATTACAGGCAAATGATTTATGTATTTAATGAGATATGCAGAAAAATGTTTACGTCTGTCCGTCTTATGTAACTGCTTGCCCTATTTGGGGTTGTGGGGGTCCAGGGTCTCCCTCAGATTCTGCAGACACTAGGCAGGGAATGACCCAGAATGGGGTTCCAACCCATTGTAGGGTATACTCACACACCTATGGTGACTCCAGTTAACCTCTGCATGTTTTTGCATTGTGGCGGGTGGACCAAGTACCCAGAGAAAACCCCAGAACACCATGGGATGTACATGCAAACTCCACACACGGGGCCATGGTGGAGATTCAAACCCAGGCCCTGGAGGCGACAGTGCTAACCACTGCACCACCATGCCACCCCCATGCTTGTGTCTGTTTGCAAGCAATTCATTAGTCACTGTATAATGGTCAAAACAAACCATTTTCACAATATAAAGTATACCACCCTAATTTTACTTGTGTTTATAAGGCACAAACAGATTGACAGTATGATGGAGCAGTCCCTCATCATCCAGAGTTTGGCCTATTATTGTTGTCAGTATGCATCTGAAAAAAATCACACATTGTTTTCCCAGTACTTACTATCCAGTGTTCTCAGTTTTCTGACTGTTACTTTTCGTAATTCTGCAGCTGTACATATGGTATTTATAACAACAGAATGAACGTCAAAGTCCGATCTTAAACGTAAAGTAATTCAATGCATCGAGGTATGCAGGTACCCGCATTGCATGTCCACATGCAACGAACATGGGCATTGGTCAGTACCACGTAGCCTCCTGCCAGCAGTGAGCCATGGTAGGCAGTAGCTCGTCACACTGAACATCCTGAAGGGGTCAGAGATATTAACTGCCATTAGTGCCTTTTGGTATATGTTAGAGACATCAACAACTGGCTAAAACTCAACTAGAAACTCACAATGTCACCTGACTGATGACGCCGGTGTAGTGTTACCAGCTGTCAGCATACCCGAATGGAAAACAGGAAATATTCACATGTGTGTGTGAGACTCAGGTCTAAGCTGCCAGCAGTGACAGCTTCCCATTTCACACATAGGAGAGCCGGTGAGAGGTCCAGTGGTTTTCTCTGCTGTTGACCTTGCTAGCATGGAGCTCCAGATTTTCATTACATCAGTAGTCTGACAGTGAAGGCCTGACTTGATTCATTTATGCTTCAAGGAATGTTCAGGTATTGAATGGGCTTATATGCCACTTTGACACCGAAGAAACTTGTGCTGAAGTACCATTTCAATGTTATGAATATTTACATGCCATTGCCTTGTATGAAGGCATGGCTGCAGAACAAAGTATTCAAGGTAACACATTCAAATCTATACGTAGAAGAAGATCAATTCTCTGTGTCACACATGATGCTCTTGCCATTTAATCCAGAAAAATCCATGGGATGCACTTCTAGGCCTGAAAAAATACTTATTTAATCTGAGGAGACCTAAAGCCTGGTTGAGAGATGTTACAGAAAACTCTCTACTTGCTATTCTACTCTACCCCACTTAGGGTTGCTTTACTAAGGCAGCTGTGGGCACAGCCTCACTGTCTTCTGGTGGGAAGACCTGTTTTGGCCTCCTGGGTGTTACCTACTGAGAGATTATAATGCAGCTCTTAACAGCAGGGGAATAGCTAGAAATTTTGGGGCCCCAGATGAAATGTCACCTCCCCCCACTGATTTCATAATTTTATGCATTAAAGACCCCCTGTAAAGTGCCGGGCTCCTTGAATCTGTAAGGGTATGTGTGCCCCTACTGCACCCCTGGGTTGGGCCCCTGTAAAGTGTTGTGGCCCCTGAATCTGCCAGGGTATCCATGCCCCTACTGCATCCCTGGGTAGGGCCCCTGTAAAGTTCTGCATCCCCTGAATCTGCCAGGGTATCCATGCCCCTACTGCACCCAGGCCTGACAGTGAGGTACAAAGGACTCTTTGAACGATTGAACAATGCAGAACATGCCCGGTTCATGCTACGGACTCAACAGCAGGTCTTAACCGCTCTGTTATAAAAGGCTTTGGACAAGCTGGTTTCGGAGTAGCTCACTGGTCCTTGGCACGTCTGTAGTGACATTCTCCACGGTCTCAGTGCTGAAAGGATGCCTTTCTCATTTACAACTGGTTGACATTGATGACAGCATTTTAGAGCCGTCCTCGCTCCTCTTTCTGTGCTTAGACTGTGCTTGACGTTGCTGATGTCTGTCCAGAGCCACGTACGTCCTCCTCGCGACTCCACATAGTCCAGCTAATGACAAGCTGCAACAGGAAAGGCGACTTATGGAGAAGCCAGTGCCCCCAATCCCAGCATCTCCTGGCATTCCAGGAAGCAGAATCTGGGTGCGTGAGACGAAGTATGTACATGTAGAACTGCTGCGTACTGTGCAAGCATGGTGACCTGACTGTTCTACTGTGTACACAGGTTAATCTGAGCAACCAGGAAAAGCATACAAACGTTAAGGATTAATGACTTCAGAGTGCCGCCTAAACAGAGGTGAATTGTGAATTCTGTGTAATAAATCATTGATGCCTTAATTAGTGCAGATTGCCACTTGAGATTATACTGAATCTCTACCTGTTATCAATATGTTACAAAGGGGCAATATCTGAAGGCCACATTTTAGCGTATGTAGAAGTTATAAAAGGCCCACAGAAGAGGTAGGGGCATGATGTGCCTGTACATTATTTCACCGACTCGTTATATGCATCTTATATGTAAATAGTATTATAATTCTTGATGTGTTTTTAATTGCATTTAGTTACGTTCTGGATATTACTTTCCCTACCATTGTCCTGAAAGAAATCCTTCCCTTTGCCAGCAAACGGGGCAAATATTTTACCCAAAGTCTTGTACTATTTCCATTTGATCTTGATCTTCAAATATTAGTTTAATTTTTTAACTTCAGATTTAAAACAATATATTATAGTGAGAAAAATAGTGCAAATTCTGCAGTAGGTTGAGAAATTTCTTTTTCTTTTTCATTTGTTGCTTTTCTTTTGATTTTCTTGATTCACACTCTGGGTTCCTCCCACATTTCCAGGACATGTGGTTAGGTTAATTTGTGTCTCCGAGATGCCAGTTTCCATGAATGTGTGCCCTACCCTGCACTGGTTCCTTATCCAAGGTTCTCCATGCCCTGTGATTCCTGAGATAGGTTCCTGACTCTTTGCAAGTACTGGATAAACAATATGAAAACTCACTGGATGTACATACGATCACTATACATGTGAACATTAATGAGACCAGCAGAACAGAAGATTGAAGGTTGAAAGTGTGGATAAATTAAGCTATAACTGTTTTAATTGCATTTTTATTCTTCTGTAGGTTGAATAACTGATTGGTGGAAATTAGGTGCTCAGTAAGAATGCAGAATTATGCAAATACTGAGGAAATAGCACATTTTTGCTCTTGTTGTTACTTGCTATATATGTATGATTATTTATTGCTATCATGTTACCTATCAGCATTTACAGTAAAGTGTTCTGCATCAGTAATGCAGATGAAAATGAGAATCTCAATATAACATACGGGGCTGATGTGCATGTAATTAAAGCACACCCCAGCCCTCGGGAAAACAGCTGATGCATTCGCACATCTGACAAACGGCAAACTTTCCTCCGTACAACAACAGGTTCTGGGGGAGGGGAGATTGGAACATGTGTACTCTAGTATGTTGTGGCCCGTTTGCCCCATAGAGGTGCCACTCAACCAATCAGAGAGTAAAGTGTGACGGACATAGGATTCACAGCAACCGGGAGGAAGGCTTTCAGATGTAACCAGTGCTGAATCCTCCCAGAGTCTAGGTATTATTCTAGTCAAGGGATTATGTATGGTCTACCAGCAGGGCCTGAGCCTGTAAAGTGCCTGGGATTAGATGCCAGGATAATAGAAAACCCTGAGTGCTTCTCAAAGGGTAATTTTGCACAGCTGAGTGCAAGAATCCGACGAGAGTGGGGGGGCAGGGGAGACTAGGGGGAAAAAAAGCCAAAAATACACCCAGAACTTACTTTTCATCGTACAATCCCTGCTGCTGGGCACACAAACTTTCCACCCAGAGAGCGGATTAGGCCCCCCCCCCACCCATGATGCTTCACAACCAGCTCTGAGGGGAAGTTCAAACATCAGGAGAACGTCTTCCACCTCTGCCGTGGAAGATGCGGTCACACCTGCTTGTGACGGGTCCTCCGGTGCGTGCAACCTCCGCGCCATTTTGATAAATTTAGCATTTCCATGTTCCACTTCCTTTGTGAGTAACGAGTTTTTCTTCTGTAACTTCTGAACAGAGTATGTCTGCATGGTCCGAGCCCAGCAACATCCCTTGTCTTTTCTGCTTCAGCTATAATTAGGCAATGCTTTGCAAAATCCTCAGCTCCATGTCATGATTAACACGCAATGACGCCTCACATCTTATCACATCTGGTCAATTGATCCAGTTTTCTTCAGATGAGTTCATTCCTCCTTTCCCTTTGTCCTTGTGTTAGGACATTGCATGCTCTAGACATTGCCAAGATCATTAGCAAACAAGACACGGCTGCATACAGCTTTCTTTCTCTCCGTCCTTCTCACTCTCCACCTCCACCACTCTCTCCCACTCTCCCTCTCTCTCTTTCTTTCTCTCTCTCTCTCACTCTAATTTGTGAACACAAACAGTTCCAAAAATGTCACACAACTCCAGATGTGAATGCAAATTCTACTGCAGTTTAACAAAAAAACCCCTAAAGAAAATTAGCCTTATCCAAAGATCCAAGCCTTCTCAACCTCTGTCTTAAAGTTCATTGTTCTTCTTCGGTGCTAACCTAGCACCAGAATGTTAACATTTTCAAAATATAATTTGACCTCATCTTGTTCACAAAGGCCTATTTTGCAAAGTCTCACAAAGACCCATTCATTTTCACCGACATGGCTGTAATTAAGTCTTAAATCCTCTTCCATCCTCTCACCTGAATGCTCTGTGCGTCTTGTGTTAAAAAGGCGATGGTGTATGTTACGCCCCATCTCCAGACTGCCCACTCAATTAAACTCAGCCCTTGATCAGAGGTTTGTAGCCAATAACTTGATTTGCATTGGAGAATGCGAGGAAGTAATACAGCTTGTATTTTGGTGAAAATACACTGGTGCACTGCATTTAGTGGAGAAGCCCATCTACTCATCTAAACCCTAGACAGGCTTTTTTGGGACAGAGACCGTATGAGACCTCAATTGCATCCGTCAGGTTCAATTGACCTCTTGCCCTTTTTAAATCTTGTGGAACACTGCGATTTGACATTATCTGTTCCATTTCTCTTATTATGTCTGCATGCATTGAGGTCAACTTTGAGTGGGCTGGGATTATTGGAGATGAAGGACTGTTTTATTATGCAAGCCTGAGCGCCCTTGCCGTATGAAAACATCAGAAGAAACGTAAAAGCCAGTTTAAATGCCTAGTTTTATGACTTCAATAATCATTTGTGGGATTCGGTGTACTGCCTTAGCAAGAGAGCTAACAGGAAGTTATCTACTAATGCAGTGCATCCATGCCTGAAGAGTAACGGCAGGCACGTGACCACATTTTCAGCAAGACAAGTGGCATTTACTGACATCACGGCCTTTGCAGACTGTGCACACGTGTATGCAATTTCCTAAGTCAGTCGCTTGTGTAGTAATGCTGCAAGAAGAAAAGAAATCTAGGCTACGATGGCACATTGATTTTGTATTATCCACTTGAAATTTGTCTTCATTTGCAGCAAGACTCCAGGAGTCTGTTTCTCTGAAACAAAAGTTGCACCCACGTGTGCCTCCTAAAACACAAGCAGGAGATCCACATACACCCCTAGGATCCAGCAAAAAAAAAGGGGAATGCAAAACTGAAATGAACTAGAATAATAATTTTGGATGCTTGTGTTTCTGTCATTTTTATTTAAATCTGGGGTAGGACCTTATAGTTGGGAGATACTACTGCACCACCATGAGTATTTATAAGGTAGGCAAATGCAGCTACAGCGATTCCGTGTTTGTTGTTGCAAATGCGGAGGATCGATATGACCTTACCTCCTATGTCTGCTCCTTTGAAACTTAATTACTGATATTCAGCTACAAAGTCATCATAGAGCGGATGTCGATATTCATTGGGGATCATTACTGCCCTAATAAAAGGGGTTATTTACGGCATGCTCCGCTGACATCCAGCAGCGCTTGGGGAGCGCTCCTCAGCCGTCTCGATTTGCTTCACCACTCTGGGAAGCGCTGACCTGAAAAAAGAAAAACTGACAGCAGGGAAGAGCCGGGAAGGGAAGAGGTGTGATCTGCAGATTCGCTGATTCCGTTCTGTGTTCATATCCTTTAGAAACACAGATAGCGGAGGGCAGTCACAAACCGTGAAACCCCCGCCTCTATCTGCTGAATCCACTCACAATTCAGCTGCTGAAGCAAGTCTTAGGAAGCCATGAAATCAGTGCGATGAGCCTGATTTAGCGAAGCCCGTCCTTTTGCCAGGCCTCATCATCATGGCAAATGTGATGGAAATGTAGCGTAGTTTACATAGCAATCCAAGCGTTTTTCCAGTGGACGCTGAAGAGTCTTGCCACATTTGTCCGTGTCTGGGTAGGTTGACAAATCCCAGTCAGGGCCATTCTTGGTCCTGCATTGCAGCAGCTTCATAAGAGCATAAGTGGAAGAACTAGGAGGGAACAGCTCCCTTGTCCAAACAACTTCGCCCAACAATGCGTGGCTTCCGCCTGGAGGGGACTTGTGATTGTTCCTGAATGCCATATGCTAACACGGGCAATAAATCGATACCATTCTGTGATTGAAATTGGTGGCCAGCCTCTGCCAGTCAGCCTAAATGACACTCAGTGGAAAACAATGACCCCTACAGAAGAGCGGTTGGCATTGCACCTGGATGGCCCTCTCATTTCACCCCTCCCCCCTCAATTAATTTGAGATCAGAAAACTTAATGCATTCCTTGACCTTTTATATCTAAGGGCTGGCTCTGCTATTTTATGGAAAGCTCACAGATGAATAAAGGGATAGTTTTATATTTTCAGATTTTTTTTATTATTCATACATGATTTCTTGAGTATTAAAAGGTTTGGTACACTTAAAGCTGTCTTCTATAAGGCACTGTAGATACCTTCATAATGCATTATAATGGCTAGTATGAGAATTAAAGATGCTTTGTTCTGCATTATGAAGGTATCTACAGTGCATTATAGATGAGAGCTTCATAAAGCATTAATAATGCATAATAAACATGGCTGAATTGTACTTTTTAATAGTATAAATATTTATAGCAATGTGTATAATCCTTTATAATTGCATTACAATGTGTTATTGATGTGTTCATGGATTCTTATAGACATGGCATTCATAGAAAGTTAAAAAGGTATTTAGCAAATAAATGTTCTGTCGTTTTTGTGTTGCAGAGATCCAAACAAGCCGGTGCCTCAGGACACCAAGTTCATCCATACGAAGGCCAACCGCTTCGAGGAGGTGGCCTGGTCCAAGTACAACCCTCAGGACCAGCTGTACCTGCACATTGGCCTCAAGCCACGTGTCCGAGATCACTACCGGGCAACCAAGGTGGCCTTCTGGAAGCACCTCGTGCCCCACCTCTACAACCTCCACGACATGTTCCACTATACATCCACCACCACCAAAGTGCCGCCGCTGGAGACCACACAGAACTCGCTGTCCACCAAGCGGCCCAACGGCAAGAGCTGGCCCTTCAACACCAAGCGGCCGCCCATGTCGCCGGCCTACAACAGCGAGAACGGCAAGGAGCCGTGGAACGGCGACGAGGAGCAGGGCCCCCTCCTGTTGGAGAACCCGCGAGACTACTCCACCGAGCTGAGCGTCACCATCGCCGTGGGCGCCTCCTTGCTCTTCCTCAACGTGCTGGCCTTCGCCGCGCTCTACTACCGCAAGGATAAGCGCCGGCAGGATTCGCACCGCCAGCCCAGCCCCCAGAGGCAGGCTAACACCAATGACATGGCCCACGCACCGGAAGAGCAGATGATGCCGTTGCAGATTAACCAGAGCCACCACGAGTGCGAGGCCGGGGCTCCCCACGACCCCCTGCGGCTGGCCTCCCTTCCCGACTACACCCTCACCCTCCGCCGCTCACCCGACGATATTCCCCTCATGACCCCCAACACCATCACCATGATACCCAACTCGCTGGTGGGCATGCCAAACCTGCACCCGTACAACACTTTCACAGCAGGCTTTAACTCCACTGGTCTGCCACACTCACACTCCACCACCCGGGTATAGCTTTAAGGAGAGTAGGGGGTGGTAGGGTATTGAGGCTTGGTGGGTTGGGAGGGGG
>JAODJW010000002.1:22343622-22354653 GCA_026777045.1 Hyperopisus bebe | reverse complement strand
TGATATTTAAAGAAATGTGTGATCATGTCCCAGTCAGTGAAAGTGTGTTTTCTACCCCTAGACCCCAGAGGGTTAAGTGCCTGATAAAACAGGCCTGCAAAATTCAAATTGTCAAATTGTCTTAAATATTTCAACTGTTCCTTATGTTTTTTGGGGTGCTGAATTCAAAAATAACATCCATCTTTTCCCATCATGTAAGGTTTTCCCACAAAACGCAAGGAATATTCTAGAAAAAAAATGCTCTGAACACCAGTAAGAATTTATTCAATTTTTACTTACATTACTTATTCCTTTCAAATTTTATAATCTCCATTGTAAATTATTTTCAAGAAAAACATCCAAAATAGAACCAGTGAAAATTCATACATACAATAAAACAGTATTTTAAAATGGGTTTCTACACATGCACTCAAGGGTGTTTTCGCTGTCCTTCAAAACTTCTCTTGAGGTTTCTCCTTTAATGTTTTCTGCCCACAGTTTCTGCCCCAGTAATAGTCAGCAATAATGATAATGTTCCACTGCCCCTGGTACCTCCTTTCCAGTTCTTTGATATCCTGATGGAACTGCTAGCCTTGCCCTTCGCTCACCACACCCAAGTTCTCCGGGAAGTAGTCCAAAGGAGAGTGGAGGAAATGCAGCTTGAGGCTCATTGAACAACCCAGTTCTTCTAATTTTGTCAACATATTTTCAATGATGGCCGCAAAGTTTGGGTCCTCATGGTTACCAAGGAATTTGGTGACCACTTCCTTAAAGCTGCTTTTTCCTTCTCGTCCATTTTTGTCTCAAACTGTAGATCTTTCACCAGTTTGTGGATGTCAGGACCGATGAATACTTCCTCTTTCAACGTTGCCTCTGACAATGCTGGAAACTTGTTTCATGGGTACTTGAAACACTCACCTTCTCTTGATAGAGCCTTCAAAAACTGCTTCATGATCCCAAGTTTGATGTGGAGCGGAGGCAGAAGTACTTCCTCTGGGTCCATGGGATCTGCCCTCACAATGTTTTTCCAGTTTCCAGTTTCCAATGCCACTCGCCTTGGCCAATCCCTTCTTGCCCAGTCATGACTTCTGTCTTGACTGTCCCATTCACATACTTTGTGTATCCTCCTTGCTGTCCCAAAAGTATAGAAAAAACTTTTAAACCCCCGCATATAGTCTACTCATGGTCCTTATATTTCAACTTTGACAGGATAAAGCTTAAATACTCTGTGTGCGTACAGCACGGACATCAGGGAATTATAACAAACAGCCAAGTTGAGTATAGCGATTTGTAGGAAAACCTTACGTGATGGGAAAAAACCAATGTCATTTTTGGATTCAGTGCCCCAAAAAACATAAGAATCAGTGAAGACTTTGGGAAAAATATTTCCATCGCAGGCCTGTGTAATCAGTGAAATTCCTTGGGTCAATGAGCCAAGCAACACACTGGCCCTTTGCTTGGTCAGCAAGACATTTTCCCAAAACAATTCCTACTGGTCCAGCGAGAGCACAAATTGTTTGCTGTTCTTTTCATGAAAGGTAATTCATTAACATTTAATGTGGGCTGTGGCAGGTGCTGGTGAAGGTCAAAGACAAAGCTGCAACTCAAGAAGGTGAACCCAATGGGAATGGTAAGACCTATCGAATGGTGGACACCAGTCAGTGAGTCCTAGTTACAGAAAATAGAGAAAATGTTGACAGAAACATAATGGCAACCATTTACTGTTAACTACAAATGTGTTTATGTCTGTCTTTGACATTGATTTTAAGGCTTGTCAAAAATTTATATGAAAAATCTGACTTTGATTTACATCAGTATGGAAGCCAGATTTCCCTTAGGCTACAGGATTGCAAGGAAGTGTCTAGGATGGAAATCTTGAGTTTATGACCCCAGACACAGGTGTGAAAATGTATACTTCCCAGAAGAATCCTTTATCCAGTCTGCAGTGTTATTGTTTATTGATCCAGAATATGAATTATAAATGCAACACAGTAAAACATATAAAACTGTCAGTGGGAATGAGCCACAGATTTGCAGATTTCTCTCCCTCTACACCAAAATTCTGGAGCTGTGGACAAATACCAAGTGTGGAGACTGTCCAGTTGTATCCATTAGGATATTGTACTTTATAGCTTCCAGGAAAGCAACACTTAGCTTGACGCAGGAGAGGGTCAGCGACGCACTTGGTGTATAAATTTCTTGTCAGCAGTGAGCTAAGGCTGCATACAGACCAGAGAGCTGGAACATGAATCATATTCTTCTGGAATAAATCACAGCCAGTCACAGCCAGAGGTTTGAGTCGTTTCCTGTTTGACAAAAAGGGGTGTGCCTTGTTTCACCTAAACAACCTTTGTTGTTTTCGGAGAACTCCTGCTGGAGGGTTAAATGTGGGGCAGCGTGAGTGTTTTACGCAGATTGCCAATGTGGCCTGGAAGGCTGCTGAACCAAAACACAACAGAAGAATATGTCACCTTTGGACAAACATTAACTTTAAATGATTAAATGTCCTTTTTTGAATAAACCCATACAGATACACAATTACATTTTGTATTCTTTTAAACATTCATCTCCTATACCCACTTAGGGGCCTGGGGCCCCTGGATGGAAAGCAGGAGTTACCCCAGGATCGGGTGCCAAACATTCACACCTATGGGGAATGTGGCAACTCAAAATCACCTTAGCATGTTTTTGGACTGTGGGATAAAATCATGACGGGGGGTGGGCCCTGCCACATTATCTAAGTATCAGTTCTGCAGATACAGACTCGCCACTGTAGGCCTGAAACGATTAGTTATTACGTTATTACGTAACTCCCTCCATCCGCCGAGCAGAATGCTTCAGATAGTCACTTTCCATTTGGGCTCATTGTGGCATCTTCACAACTTCTGCAATATGGAAAAGGACCAAACACTTACTGTCTTTCCATGTGTCCCACACTTCTGGCCAGGTTCACCAGTAATTCCTCATCTCTCGTGTCCCACAGAATGTGTTTACCCCCCTTTACTCTGCCCCTCACTGTTTCCATTCCCCCCCCTTTACTCTGCCCCTCACTGTTTCCATTCGCCCCCTTTACTCTGCCCCTAACTGTTTCCATTTGCCCCCTTTACTCTGCCTCTCACTGTTTCCGTTTGCCCCCTTTACTCTTCCCCTCACTGTTTCCATTCGCCCCTTTACTGTTCCCCTCACTGTTTCCGCCAGCCTTGCCTTTAAGGCTTATTCAACCTTTTTTCATTCTCTCTTTATACTGCAACCAAGGCCTCTTACAAGCAAGTATATTTTTGAAAATTAAATTAATTTACCGCTCAGTCCAATTATCTCACAAGTCGTGCCACTTACATGGCACCTCTTACGCCATTAACTCTTTCAAGGATGATGAGGGACATGTTTGCTTTTTACTTAATTTATGAATTTTTAATAAAGTTCTTAACTCTGTATATAATGATACAGAATACAGTATGTTGGGGTTTATTATGACAATAGAGAATGCTGACAAAAAAAAAACCTACACTCATTTTTGTTGTATTTAGTTAATTGTCCATTATGACGGCAGAATAATAAAATAGAAGGAATTTTTGATGAAAAAAAAATGTATGCGGGGTTGCTTTGCATGCTTTGCTTGCTAGATGGGTTGTGTTTGTTACTGCTGTAAAATTCTTTACAAAGATCCTCATTTTGACATCTCTCATTAAATGCTTTGTCTGCCTTTGTTAAGTCCAGAACGGGGTTTCTGCTAAGCGAATGAATTACACAGTTGATAGCAGCAGTGTCCTCTGAGCAATATTTTGTTGCTGTAAGTTCCAGTTGATAACGGTTGGCTAATCACAACCTCTTCATCACTCTGTTTAATGGGATGAACAACACCTCCTGTTTCATTACTGGAAAAAAAATGGGGGGGGGGGGCGTTTTCACAGCGAAAGCCATTAGACTCACTGCTCCTATCGAGTGCGGCATGATTTCGCCCAGTGGGTGTACCCTCGCAGTATCCTCCCTCTTCAGACCCTGCCCGCCTCAGTTTGCTCATGGGCTAAACATTACCTATCATTGTCACGCCAGTACATCTCTGCCCCATAACGTCCACTTCCAGCATAAGCAGGAAGTTCGCAAATAGTAACGTCATTAAAAATCTCCCAATCCGAAACAAACTGTACTAGGGCGACCAGTTATCCGTCGTTATCTTTCTGCATCAGGAAACGTGATGGCGGTGAATGTCAGAGGCCGGGGTCATATGTACACAAAACAGGTCAAGTTTGGAATAATGCGAGGATGCTACGTGTGCCTCCGCAACAGGCTGCCTGGTGCAGGAAGTGAACAATCAAACAGGGAATCTGAGGAATGTCCAGCTTGTCTGTCCCTTAGGGAACGGCCCTTTAGCAATGGCTAAGCTAAGCCCAATCCTACATACTGATTTTTGTATTCCAAGCTAATATGAGTGATTAACCTTGTGGTCACGGTATTGACTGGTAAACCTAAGGTTCAAGTCCCAGGAGAAGGTCACACTGTGTACCTAACCTGTGTATGTCCAGTGAAATTGCCGAGCTATTAAGTGGGCACTTTAGATAAAAGTGTTATGTAAGTAACTAAAATGTAACTTAACCTGTTTGATTTGTTGGAGTTTTTATTTGGAGTCTAAAAGAAGCAATTGCCTTACACATTATTATGCAAAGATTATCAATACATCTGAAATGTATTTCAACAGGAAGTATTTCCTCCTGATTACTTAAACACCTGGAATTTGTATGCATGTAGGCAGCTGGATAATTTGTACAGAAATGCAGCTTAGGTATGCTCCAGACTCCAGCCACAATAGTGAGAAACCCTTCTGAGAACTTAGAACAAACAGCTTCATCAGGCAACTGACTGTAGCAGATGTTTCAGATTAATGAACAATCTTACAAATGGATGAATTAGTGATGCACGAAGGTTGTACCGTAGAGAATTTATGACAGAGTGAAGGAACTTATTAAGTGAAAATATTTATTACACACTAAATGTCGGCGGTGTGACTTAAAATGATGACTTGTTTATGAAGTCAGCTAACCAAAATCACATGAAGACTCGCAATGAGGAAGTGGTGCATTCAGTTATGGGAGGAAGTCAGCAAAGACTTTCAAGCAGCCAGCTGCATTGTGGCATTTCGGAAAAAAACATCGGAGGTGACGTATCCAGCGGGGCTTTGGAGGCTGTGGGGCTACAAATGAGGTTAACACTTAGAGACTATGTTTTTAGCAATTTACAAACACATTTATAACAAATATTAAAGCATTCATGAAGCATTATAAACATAGCTATAAATATTCATCAAAAGGCATAACATATTATAGCCATGCGTTATGCATTGCGAATGCTCTATGAAGCTGTCATTTATAATGCACTATATATCTTTATAATGCATTATAATGGTCATTATGAGCATTAAGGATGCTTTGTACTGCATGATGAAGGTATCTACAGTGCATTATAGATGATTGCTTCATAGTTCATAATAAGCATGCCTATAATGAGTCATGCCTTTTTATAAATATTCATAGCCATCTTTATAATACTTTACGAATGCATTATAATGCATTATGAATGTGTTTATAAAGTACTAAAAACATGGCCTTAAGTAAGGTGTTTTTCAGGTGAGTTGGTCGAGACAGCTGTTAACTACATGCTTCCCTTTGAAGCACTGTTGCCTGAGTGACAGAACAACAAGAAACCATCTTCCACCACTGCATATTGCTCAAAGTGTGATGCAAGCTGCACTTAAACATCTTGCAAAGGAGTGCGCATGCAAAAAGAACAACAAAGCATTAGCACGGATCAAGAGCGGCCTATTCACAGAATGCAAATTCACCTTGGAAAACCAAGAAAGTGCACATACTTCATGACCAATTAAGCTCATATCTACTGTAAGTGCTTACTTACATACTCTTATACCCTACAAACCTTATACTCTCGACAACGCCTTTCATACCCACAGACTGCATGCATAAATTAGCTTTTGACATGTATCTATGCATTCACTATTCATTTAACAAAATCAAATGTAAACAAAAAGTATTTTTAAAAACATCTGGGTTGGCAGGAAACCTAATGTAAAGCCATACAACACTATCTGGGAAAATGTGGTACGTATGAGCAAGGCAGATTAGACAAATGCAGTAAAATGTCCATCTCTATAAATGGGCAAGAGTTTGTCATTTCGAATCGAAATGTCAGTTATGCAACTAATAGCCATTTAACATAGTGATTTATTTTTTGGCACTGGCGTCTCATCTAGGGTGCTCCTGGTCTTATGCCCTGTGCCTCCAGGGACAGACACCTGGCACGCGCTGATCCTCTGCTGGATACATACTTGGGAGATGACTGGATGGATAGTTCTCTGATAATTTAATCATCCTCCAAAGATGTACTCGGTATTGCTTAGTGTTCTTATTTGGAACTTCGAAATTGCTGACCACCTTCTTTTATTTTCTCAGCAGTACAGATTTTTTTTAAAAATTACGAATCCGACAAATTTAACTTACTTATAACAAACTGCAGACAGAATCCTACAGCGAGTCTAAACAGTGATAAACATCACTATTGTGTTGCTGTGCAAATAACGCACATCCTGCCTGAGGAATCAGCTCACTGCTGGAGGCCTGAATGCATGCATTTCCTTTTTTTCGACAGAAGCTGACGACAACCGAAACTGGGTTTTTGGAGAGGAAGTGAGGATAGATGCGTGCACATCTGAGAGCCCCTGGCGAATGGGGATGTTTCAAGATGTTCCTTCTCCAAAATAAGGGATCCCAGAATCACAACAGCAGAAAAAATTACCCCACTGGACTTTGGTTGAATCAACCCTTGTTATTATTGTCTTGGACAGCTTGCTTGTCTTTTCCGAATTACTTGCTGAACAGGAACAGAGCAAACAAATCAGTTCCTGTATTACTGAACTGGATGGTACGTATCCCATTACGAGCAAAGAATAATAGCATTCCAGTCTACATTTGGCCTTAATTGTAGCTTTAGTGCATCACAGAGGTTTCTGGTACAAAACCAGTCTTATTGTGTTATACTAGTATGTTCTACTACCAAAGGGAGCTGTCTTGCTTTGCCCTAATTCTATGTCCCAGTTAATCCCAAAGACACTCCGCAGGTTTTAAACCAGAGTGATCTATTGGAAACTGCAAGATTACAACGTTAATGTTTGCAAATCATTTATATCTAAGTGTTTTGATCCGTGAACCCTGATCACTTGCTCACCTGCCAGCGGTCGGAGCAGCCTGGTTTTTTGCCTAAGAAGTCTACCATTGACCGTGTCCTAGCACTGAAGGTTCTCATCGAGCGCAAGTGCGGATATCGGCAGAGGTTCTTTGCAGCCTTTGTCAATTTTTGTAAAGCGTTCGACTCATTTGATTGAGTTGCCCTGTGGGACATTCTGAGACTTCGCTGGATCCTCCCAAAATTACTGGACATCAATGCCGGCCTGTACACTGGTAGTGTGAGTACTATTGGGGGGGGGAGAGATCCCAATTGATTCTGGGATTCACCAGGGGTGTGTTCTTGCTCCTACTCTGTTCAATACTTGTATAGACTGGGTATTGGGCAGGGTTGTGGGCTCCAGCAGCTGTGGGGTGTCCATTAGTGAAGAAAGATTTACTAATCTTGACTTGACTAAGCTGAGACAAAGACTGGACTTCTTCAGTACTGGGCCTCTCCGGAGAATCCTTGGGTACCGTTGGTTTGACTTTGTGTTGAACGAGCAGTTGCTAGAGGAGTTCTGAATGAGGCACATTACCTGCATTGTGAGGGAGCATCAGTTACGGCATTACGGCCATGTGGCGTGTATCCCTGATTGTGATCCGGCTCGCAGGAACCTCATTGCTGAGGACCCGAGCGGCTGGACCAGGCCGAGGGGACGCCCACGTAACACCTGGCTGCGGCAGATGGATGGCCATTTCCGGAGGGTGGGACTAGACCGTATATCTGCCTGGGGGATCACCGGCCGGGATCCCGAGGAGTTTCGCTGTGTGGTGGGTGAGACGACGTGCTGCATCAATGTGTGCTGCCCCATCTGACCTGGCCTACCCTGACCTGTTTTGCAGTCACTCATATTCCTCTAATCAGAGGAGTGTACCTTAGGAAAATGGTGCACTGCAGAATTTATTGCAATATAGAGTTATTGCAATAAACATCCATCCAGTAAAACCTCTAAATACACTGTATATACTCACATGGTCACAGAAAATGCAGAAATGAAAGTAGGAAAATGTATTAGTTAGTTTATTAATATTGATGCATCTAAGTTTACACTATAGTAGCATTCTAGAAACATGCAGGGGTTAAAAAAAAATAGGCACATTTTAAACAATTTCATTGAAAAATAACAATGGCGTAAATATTTATGTAATTTAATTTTAAAAAAGATACCACATGGTATTCAGTGTCATTTTAATACTGCACATTTAAAATTCACATAAAAATATATCGTACATCAATCAGCTCAACATTGTCAGTCACTGTACATATGGATACAAAATATTCTTCTTCAATATTTTACAACTTCTGTACAACGGAAAACTATAACATTTTTCACAAAAAGCCACCAGTGGTGTAATAAAATACACTAAAATACATTTACAGTCTTCATTTATCCGCAAAAGCAAATTCTGTAAAACTTGTATTTATTGTTTCGACCCTCCTCTTTGACCCCAGTTTTTTAAAATATAAAACCACTGCAACTCAGTTATTTATTTGACATCATAATTAAAAAGCCCTTCCATTCTCTGACAATCGGCAGGACGCCAGGTTTTTCGCACTAATTATGAGTCTGTTGATGGAGATGTGTGCTATGCAAACTCGGGACCTCATCAGCTCAGACACACATTTTAATTAGAAGAGGATTTAGTCACTTCGCAGCTTCACTGGCAGCCAAGTCCCATCTTCAAGGACTCGGGGGAACTCGTCCGGCTCTCTCTTCAGTCAGGGACCAAGTGGATTGATTGTGTCATATTTTTTACTGACCTTTCACCCAGAGCGGGGGAGGGGTGGGACTCGTTTTAATGGACGAAGGGGATTTGCGGTCCCATCTCTGCCGGTGGTGGATTGGCAGCACCAGCAGCACGCTCTGGCCTGATTGGATTCCCTGGACTTACATCTCTGTCAGGGAGATAAAGTAGGTACAGTTAAGAAAAGCAACAATGGCCTGATTTGTACGCACAAGCCCCTTGTTAGATCATGGGGGATGAGATTTGATGTAGTAGAAGCTCAGTAATACTGCTGAAGTCTTCACTGAACATCATGTCAGATAGCTGCCCCTCCGCTGATACGGAGCGAGGGAGGGGTCAGCCAAAGTGAAGCTTCTACATCCCCCTCAGGCTTTCAGATGTGTCACTTTCTTGTTAAAATAAGTCGCTGTTGATGGGCGACAGCTTTCGCTCGCGGAAATCAAGGAGACGCTGCTGTGAGCCATCGACAGAACTCCGCAGAACTTGACGTTTCACGCTTTACTCAGAGCTGCCTTTGTTGTGCACCACAAAAGAGGGTGGAGAGCAGCCCGAGGTTATCAGGCATCACTAACACAGATCTCTCTGCGCTAATTGGGACATAATGGCGTAACGAATGGTTACACTCACGGGCAGCTACCAACGGTGCATGAACCAAATAGCCTGATAATCTTGGAGTAATTCTCCGAGTTCTGCCCCCAGTTCTAAATATGGATGCACTATGGCTTAAAAGCATTTAAGTGTTCACCCATCACGTGTCTCACTTTTGCATGTTCTGTGGATGATGTCACATAAACTTTGGTGACAATTTTTTAAATGATGTTTGCTTTTCTTTCTCAACCACAAATAAGCCAACCATCAGTTTTTTTTTTTAATTCCTCCCACATCGTCACAGGTTTATCGTATTTTACCTGCAAGTTCCTTGTCCAGATTGTCGATAAAACTCTGAAGCTCACTGGTGTCCCCCAGTTTCGCTGCAAAAAAAAAGAAGAAAATGAGCAGGAAGAATGCAGTAGAAAAGGAAGAGTACAGTCTGCAAAGAGGCTAATGCTGTAATCGCAATGGAATTTCCTCTGGAATACCCTGGATGTAGGAAACATTACTGTACTGCCAGAATTACATAAGCACAGGAATCCAAATCCCCCCTTTTTCCCCAAACGCTGGAGAATTTTCATGGCTCCTTTCAAAGGCTAGCTTTGACAAATCACATCCTAAACATCCCATAATCCCATGAGCTGGTGTCACGCTGGCAGCACCCGCGGCCCGCCATGGCGGCCAGGCGGCTAAGCGGGAATCACAAACCCCAAAGGGATTCTGGCAAGCCGCTTTCACACAGAACAGCAGCGCCGCCCTGCTGGCCAGTGTATGACCTCCGTCTCGGTTTCGACAGGTATTTTAATTGTCCCAGTAGTCCTTCCACAAACCCATCTTGGGAACATACCCATCCCCCTTAAACTGAACTTAAACTTAAACTTTGCGCTAAAAAAACAGCTTCTGAACTTCTCAGCCCTGTCCAGTTATGGCCCAGTTTCCTGCAGCCGAAACTCTCTGTCTGTTAAGTACAGCATGTCTGGTGATAGCAAGTAGCACTGGGAATCCAGCAACGATACCTCTCTGAGTCACGTTCATGCCTGCAGTGCTCAGCTCCTCCTCACTGGTATTCAAGCTGCTTCCAGGTGACTGTTCCCTACCTACAACATTTCACACAAAAATAATGTATAGCCATGTACAATATAAATGCTACCTATAGGTATAACATATTATGTATATGCTCCTCATGGTACACATCCCAGTTTTAACCATTGCAAACCCCTTACAGGTAGTTATTTCAAGTAAGCATTACCCATGTAGTGATTGTACTTATACTATACTGCATTTACAGGGCTATCTTTAGCCCTATAGATATATGTGTCCCTATAAATATCTCTGTAAACTCACTATAGTTAGCCTCCTATCAGCTTTGTTAAAATGATGAAGAAAGATGGAGAAAGGTGGAATCTGTGTTTCACACACTGGTTATAAAGTAATGATAGCACCAAGGAAAAAAAAATGTATGTGTTTGTGTGTGTGTGTGTGT
>JAODJW010000002.1:22327846-22343486 GCA_026777045.1 Hyperopisus bebe | reverse complement strand
CCCCCTCAAGTCATTACATGACTGGATCCAGCTTGTCACTCACCTTACTTGGTTACATAATGGTAAACAACAAGATGAACTATTTCCAGAGGGCAAACACTGAAATTAAGAACTAGTCATGGTGTCTGATATTGAGTTTTGATCGTGATGCTACATAACATGGAAATGTTATTTTCGTACATAGGTGAATGACCAGCAAACAGTGGCTGAGGGTCACTCACTTTGGTCCGAGTCTATCCCGCTGTCACTGACTCCGTCGCTCACGCCGGCGCGTCTCTTCGCCCGCACCAGATGCTCCTGATAGACATTCGGGGCAGCCGGTGCCGACTCCCGCAGCTCCTCCACCACGTCTTGAAATTCCTGGAGCAATTCTCCAAGTTCAGCCTCCAGATCTAGAACGCAGACGCAAATTAACCTTGGTTGTACGAACAATTAAAAAAATAAATACATCCCAGTTTTTGAGGTTTGAAATATGGCGCAGTTTCTTCAAAACCACGTGTAAGTTTAAACTTGGCCACCGGGCACATTGTTTTTTATAAGATCGTAAAACGCATAAACGTTTTGTTATTATTATTATTACCTTGGGGTGTTTGAAATAGTTTATTTTAACTATTTCGTATTTCTGCGTAATATTTCTAGTTTTAGTATTTTAGCATTAGGCTAAGTGCCAAAAATATGTTAAATAAAAGCATGGATTTCTACTTACCTGCACAGATTTCGGAGGTCATTGTTTAACTCCTCGTCTTGATGCGTTTGATGGGTCAGCAAAACCTTCTAATATGAAAGTTGGGATGCGGCTGTTTAAGTGTGTTTTCTCAGCAAAGCCGGACCGCCCCGCGCAGCGGGTTCCGACCAGTAAGCGTCACGGAGAAAATGATTTAAGAGGAAATAACTTGAAATATTCCGAATATCAGTTCCGCTAATGTGGGAGAGTTTCGTTTTTTTTTCCAGACGAGTAACACGTCGCATAGTCTACGTTCTGTGTCGTTTAAACTTTCACACATTTAAAAGATAAAAGTTCATCAAATCAAAATCGATTCTGCGTATTCCCATTTCTGCTACGGCTACTTCCGTTTTTTGCGCATTATAATTTTCAGACTTAAAAATACACAATGTTTGGTGTTCTATACCCGTTATAAAGTTTTAAATATCACTGCATTTTCAATGGTCATACAATGGGTTTTTACGCCTAGGCAAATACGCCGTTATCTGAACTTTCGTTTATTTCAGTTTCAGTTCAAAGTAGATTTTTTTATTATTTATTGCTACTGAAAATACAAAAATTTGATAAATATAGGTCTAATTGATATAGCAATTTGTACTGCTTTGATAAACTTGTCTACTGAACTACGATATCTGCGGAGTTATAAATGAATTGGGGATAGATCGAACGTATTATTGTAGGCCTATTACTAAAAAAAAACAAATAAATAAAAAGATTTAGTAAATAAATAAAAGTACCAGAAAGCTCAGTAAATAAATACAGACACTTTCGCGTACCCTCTTAATAGACTCACTCGATGAAGGTTAAGGTTTAACACGCTGAAAGGGGATGATGTACAAGATTGACGTCTTTTGCTTTAGGAAGACTAAAGTTTGACCACACGATGGCAGCATTTTATTGACAAGCAATAAGGTGCGCAATATGTGTATCAATGATTTGTAATGTTAGAAAAATAAATAACATTTAGAAAGAAAATTCTCAGAAAACTCACACTTGCACTAACACTTTTGAATAAGGATATGTACAAGGATATGGAACACATGAAACTTATTTGTCAGAAAACGGTAAATTGTGCTTATAAACAGAACAGAAGAGTGAATCAGTCACTCGGGAAAAGTAGGGATCAAGAACGCTCGGATATAAGGCAAGGAACTTAAATTCCTCATAACGAGAGAACAGGCAGCACCGGTTATATCAGCCGGGTAATTAACCAAGGCTGTAGTTGCGGTTGAGGGGCGTGGTTGGTCCACAGTCAGGTCTGCGTACAGTTACCTGAAACGAGCGAGAGTGAACCCCTCCCCGAAAAGGAAGCCCGTCTTTTCTCCCACCAGGAGTGCCATCTCAGACTCTTGTCAGTGCTGTAGGTATGAGCCCAGCGACACATGTTAACATGAACAGGAAAAATCTGCTACAGGTCAGTCATTCCTCAAGAGCTTATTATAAATCCAGAAGATCTTATGACAGTTTGCTGACTCACAGTGAATCTGGGGAGTAAAAAGAAATTTAAATCAATGTGACAAGAGATCATTAGTAAATATTTTTAAGAGTGCAAGTTACATGTTCAAGTAATTTTACTTTAGGAAACATGTATGCCTTTTGTCAGATTTTGTATAATTAAATCTTGGACTTTGGCCATTGATTCCACCTGCAACTTGATTGTGATTATAAGGTGATAAAAGTAAAAATCTGTGAATTTTGTTTATTCAGTGATACAGTGTATATCTTACCACATGTTACAGTAGAAGATCCTTCCATTACATTTATTAGTAGATTTGTGTTATTTAGGAATTTTCTGATAGTAATGTTCTGATGAGTCTCTTTGCCAAGAACTTGCTATTAAGAAACACCTTTATTACTGTATTTAAGATTTGTTTATTGCCAGCTTGCTTATTTAGCTAAATAAAACATGAAGGTATCTTGAAAAGGCTGTATGTGTGTAAAAATAGGTATGGGAGGTGCACTTTAACACACACTGATTCAAAGAAGCTGCACAGCCTTTTAACCTTGTAAACAATATGGAGGGTTTGAATGAATCTGTGTTAAAGGACTTAAGTTTGTAAATACATTCCATGGCAGTTAAATATTTTACCTGCTGTATTCAGAGTAAGAAGTAACTGTTAATTTGTAGGTCATGTCTGTATCTTGCAACTGAAATGAGTAAAAAATATTTAGGACCTTTTTTGTTAAATCTTATAAGTCCTTGAGTCACACGCAATACATTGATTTTTCATCCAGTGGAAATCTTTATTAGGACAGATTGAGCTGCTGACTGAACTGCACAATTGAAATCACATAATACTCAATGGTTTAACTGAACTCTTGCTTTCTTAGTGTTAGAAATTATTGTGGTGATAAAAATGACTAATTGCATTTAAAATATCTTTGGATATTTTGCTCCTTAAAACTAGAGATGGGCGATCCACATTTTTTCAGTTCCGATCCGATTCCGATACACAACTACCGATACCGATACAGATTCCGATACAAGAGCTCTTTTTACTTTGTTATACTTTATATACTATTTTTTAAGCTAGTAAATACAGTGGAAAAATGTATGACACAAATATTTAATTAGGCTACTACAAACTTACATAACGTACTGTTCCACCTCGTTTGTTTTATGCGTTTTTGAGGCATTTGCAGTTCAATATGAATATCTTTAAAGCAAGTATACACAAGTGGCGAATGCTTAAAATTTTAACAGTTTTTCTCCCATTGGCGTCAGCTCAGTTACACTTTGTTGCGACGGCAGCCCCTCTTGTATCACAAGCTGCAGCGAGTTCGCAAAACAGTCCATTTAAGTTAGCGACTCACAAACCATCCATTGCTTTGTTTTGTCTCGCAGTTGCGTGCGCTTTGTTAAATGGGATTGTCCGTTAAACGCTATTCCCACCTCAAAACTTTATTTTACAGATTGCAAATCGCTGTGCTACTGGTTTATGTTAAAAGCGTAAAATACTCCACGATCGTCACGTCTTATCTCAAATCTTATCTTATCACACTCCTCGCACTGAGAAGGGTATGCGCATGACGTCATAGCAGGCGGCAGTCACTGTACTCCCACCCACTGAGTAGTAAAAAAGACTGAAGGGCAGCGATAGCGTTCGATTTGAATGCCGCAAAAACATGTAAAATGGGAAAGAGCTGCTGTGCGATTGATTGCCAAAACTAAATAAGTATAGGACGTGGATCGGTCACGCATGGCTGATACCCGATCCGTCAAATAGGTCTGGATCGGCGCCGATACCGATCCGAATATCGGTATACCGGTGCATCTCTACTTAAAACAAATAAAACAGTGTTAATCACATAAATCAGTGACTAATAATATATTTCCTTTGAAAAGAATTAACTGAACCACCAATTAACCTAAACGCAATTTTTATAATATACGCTGTTCATTTCATAGAATGGAATGAAAATTTTTTATCCAAGTTTAACATATAACTAATTAAAATCAGGCAATGCATAATATTAATAGTATTAATAATATTATACTCACACTTTATTAATTGTTCATGTGGACCCAAAATCATCATACACAGTGAAATCAAGACTTCCAATAAATCATCTAGACCCATTGACTACCCGTGCTATCATAAGGCATGGCAATGATTTACTGACTGTTATGTAAAAAGTTATTTAATAATGCCTGCTAACTAAATTTTAACCAGGCTGTACCTTGCTACATGTAACTATCTGAATATATATCTGTTAAACAAAAGCCAAAGCATGGAAAAGGTGTGCTTAGTGAAAGAGTCACACTGAAGCATGTCTATGGTTTCCTGAGTCAATTATTCAACTATCTGCAGTAATGCAGAAATACAGCTGCATGGCCAATGCACCAAGGCCTCATGGCCTGACTGCTGCACAGGCTCCTTCTGCTGCACAGACTCCTGGCTCATACACACTTCATAGACACTTCATAGACACTTTCACGCTGATCTTACACTCGAGATGCAATGACTGCTGTGCTGAGTACCACCCACAGCAAAATGCAGCACCTGGCTTACTTCTTACCTAGGATTGCCTATGTTCACTGTGCAGTTAAGAAATCAATGTGTGAGCAATGAGACAGAAAGCAGGCTTCCTGTACCAAAGGAAGGCACTTTAGTCCTAATAATAGTTTGCCTGTGAGAAACTCACTCACAGTTTTATGCTCAAAAGAACGTATGCATTTCACTGCAAATATTACACAGTTATGACTATTCATTGATTCTTGAGATCTGGGACAAAACAGTTTATTCATACAAATAACCAAAAGACTAAACGGCAAATAATATGTGACCAGTGCCTGAAAAACCCTTGTCATGAAGCATTACATTACAACAGCTTAAGAGGAATTAAAAGTAATGTAAAATTGAACATCATAATTACTATGTGTAAGTAGCTTACTAAATAATTTCATGAGTATCTAAAGTTACAATTAAAGAATGATATTAATGTACTTTCTAGCTGACTGAACTTGCATGCTAAGTTTTTATCAACACCATAATAATATAAATAATAAAAAACAAGAATAATTGTGGGTAGCTAAAACTTCGAGGACCCCTCTACCAGTTTCTTGTTCTTCCTCATGCTTTGAGACCACTCTAGCTCTGCTAAGTTTTTAATATTCTTTTCCTTTCATACCTATTTGTTAAGATGTGTGTCACAACAAGTGTGTCAATAGAATAATCAATGAGGCACAAGATTCATGTGAAATTTTCATTAAAAAAGACGACCTCTAGAAACTACTAAAATTACTATCAAATGAGGATAAACAAGATGGCTCCTGTGAGAAACACATGTGTTGTAAGAGGAAATATGATATTTTGTCAACTCCTTCATTTGATTATTCTAACTTTTAAAAGGTGATATGATTCATGTGAAAACAGACTAATGGAAAGGAAGCAGTAGTTATTATAGACACAATGTCTCAGTGGGCCTGCGTTCATAGTGGGGTACCGCAAGGTTCAATTTTAGGACCACTGTTATTCCTAATTTACATTAACAATATTGACACCAATATATACAGTAGACTGGTTACATTTGCAGACAACACCAAGGTGGGTGGTGTAGCAGATACTGAACTAGCAGCACAGAGGCTACAGTGGGACCTAGATTTAATTAGCAACTGTGCTGATACCTGGCAGATGAAATTTAGTGTAGAAAAATGTAAGGTACTCCATGTAGGGAGCAGAAATATAAAGTACAGATATTTTGTGGATTCCACTGAAATAAAGGTAGCTGATTATGAGAAAGACCTTGATGTGTATGCTGCTTCCATAGCCCACTCTCACCAGTGTCAGGAAGGCATTTAAAAGGCCAATAGCATGTTGGGTTACATCTCTAGGTGTGTAGAGTTTAAGTCAAGGGAGGTGATACTAAGACTATACAGTTCCTTGGCAAGTGTCACGCCCTGCTTGTCCGCTCCTCCTGTGTGCCACAGCCCCTCGCAACCTTGTGTGGAATCCCTGTGTTTACCAGCTATTTCTTCTTGTTGTTGATTAATCCAATGTATTTCAGTCTGCGTTAGGTATGTTTTCCCTAGTCTGGTCATTAACGTTGTTGTGTGTTTCAAGTGTGTTAGCCCTGATTAAATCCTGTGTTTATCCGACTCCCTTAACTTGTTTCCTGGCTCTGTACGTGACAGTAAGACCCCACCTAGAAATTTGTCTGGAGGTTTGGTCACCTTACCTTAAAAATGACACCACTGCATTAGAAAGGGTTCAACATAGGGCTACAAGAATGATTCATGGTCTTAGAGGAATGTCAAATGAGGAGAAGTTAGCTGAGCTGAATCTGTCCAGCCTCGAGCAAATGAGATCAAGGGGGGCATGATCCAGGTATATAAGATTCTAACAGGTCTGGATGCTGTTCAACCAAATAGTTACTTCAATATTAGTTGAAATACATGAACCCGTGGCCATAAGTGGAAATTAGTGGGAGAACATTTTAAACTGGATTTGAGAAAGCACTTCTTTAGAGTATGGGATAGTCTTCCTGTTAGTGTATTGCAAGTTAAAAGCTTAAGTTCCTTTAAATCTGAGCTAGATAAGATTTTAACAACACTGAGCTACTAATTGAGTTCTTCCCAAAGTGAACTTGGTGGGCCGAATGGCCTCATCTCGTGTGTGAATTTCTTATGTTCTTATGTAGGTGTACATGATTAAGAGAACCAAGAAACTGCCAAAAGTCAAAATATCTGTGATAAGTTAATTCAAAATAATTTTATAGAAATTTCTATGTCTGATGGTGTTGACAAAAATCTAGTACTGATCCAGCAAACATGTAAATTTATTTTTTTTCCAAAATATGTTAGGATAACCAAAACCTAATTTAACAAAGATTGATTATTAAACAAATAGATTTGTTTTAGGTAATAAAAACCACTTTCTTCCTTAATCTCAAGAATCACTATATTATTATTAACAGAAATGCACTAATACACATATTAATTTACACCAGGGGTCCCCTAAACCGGTCCCGGAGAGCTACTGTCCAGTATGTTTTCTATCCTCCCTGGCTTCTGATGAGTCACACCTGTTCCTGGTATTTATCTAAAGAACAGTGTGCTGCAAAGCATGCTGGTAACAGAATAATTTGTGTTGCTGATCAACCTCGCAGCATCACATTTATGTCAGCCAATCATGGAGCATGTGTGTTATTAGAACAAATGAAAACATTCACCTGAGAGACCCTGCGCAGGCAGTACACCAAAACAGTGATCACCGTGGTGATTATGCATCATATTGCCAAAACTGCAGATTCTGTCAGTTTAATCTGAAGTATATGGCCAACTTTAGGAACTACACACCATGATAATGATAATATTAATGCTGTTCAAACATGGTAGTATTTTAATAATATGCAAAATTCATAACATTTTTATTTTCCAGTGAGTGGACCACTGATGTCTCATATAATTCCCAATAAACACTCCATCAACATTTATGTGTTTGCTTTTTCCAAAGTATAGAGTATTTATGGGGAATTGAGGATAAGTGATTAGACTCGGGTTTATATTTCTGTTTTGTTAATCTGAACTGATTGAGTGTATGCTACTGAGATCATATTAATATTACAGATTACAGAGCACATAACATTTACCTTGTACACATTTATGCAGTCAATGCTTGTGTCCCTAACATTTTTGTTTCTGTTTAGAATTTGTTCAGCATGGTCCTCATCCAGCAGATAATGTGTGAACCCTCTGAGATGAACATCAGCGTTAAAGAGGAGCATAAAGAGGGCATCAAGGTCGCCACAATTGCCCACAACTTCACACCTCCGTACCAGGTCCTCATGCCAGACATGTATCTGAGACTGGACAGTGATACAGGCGATTTGTACACGACCACGCATAGGATGGACCGGGAGTCCCTGTGCCCTGAGCAGTCTGGAGACTGCCTGATTCAGCATTTCATCATCGTTGGCCCTGAGCATGATGTTGTCAAGGTTAATGTGGTGTTGGAGGACATCAACGACAATGCACCCTGCTTCCACAAGAGTGAGATTCACCTTAGCATTTCAGAGGATGTTAATGTGGGAACCACTTTCCTCCTGGATGACCAGGCTTGGGATAAGGACGTGGGCATCAATGGAAAAGTCCAATACTCTTTGGATACTTTAAGCAGCCTCTTCAGAGTTGAAGAGGAGGGCCCTTCACCAGTTGTGGTTGTGCAAGGCAAGTTGGACCGGGAAACCCAGAGCATCCATCGTATGATCCTTTTGGCCACTGACTATGGATTCCCACCACAGACTGGCACCACCACGTTAGTTGTGGAAGTGAGGGACGTCAACGACAATTGCCCAACATTTCCCTCTGACACCCCTCAAACTGCTACAATTCAAGAAAACTCACTCAGGGGCACAGTGGTCACCCAAGTCAAAGCAATCGATCCTGATCTCGGCCCCAATGCTGCAATCATATATTCCTACAGCCCAAAGACCTCCAGAAGGTCCCAGGTACTGTTTGACCTTGACCAGGACACTGGCCAGATCACTTTGTCCAGCACCATTAAGAGCGATGATGCCTCTGAGCATCGCCTGAAAGTCCTGGCATCAGGTCCTCTCTGCTCCCCTGCAGCTGCTGAAGTAAATGTATCAATTCTGAGAGTGAGCCAGCAGCCAGTAATCAATATCAAGTTAATAGCAGAGCACTCAAACCACACTATCTTGTTAAAGGAGAACAAGCCCTCCACAATTCTGGCCGTTTTAGAACTGAGTGAATCGTTTACAGGTACCCTATATATTGATGGCAAAGTGCCATTTTTATTAAAACCACAAGATGGAAGATACCATTTGTTTTCATCAAAGCCACTTGACTTTGAGCAGAAAAGCAAATATTATGTCTCCATATCTGTGAACAGTACTCCCATCACTAATCACAAAATAATTATTCCAGTCCAGGTTGAAGATGTTAATGATAATGTCCCTCAGTTCCGCCAAATCCTGTATGAGGTAGATGTTTCTGAGAATAACGTGCCTGAAGTTTTTCTCGTGCAGGTGGCAGCAACTGATGCAGACAGTCTACAGAATGGCAAAGTGGTTTACAGACTAAGGCCTGATGTAGACGCCCTCTTCAGAATCAACCACACAACAGGGCAGTTATTTTTGATGGCTTCCTTGGATAGAGAACAACAGGATTCACATAGAATCACTGTGGTGGCCAGGGACACTGGCTCTCCAGCATTAGAAGCCACTGCCACAGTGATTGTCAATGTCCTGGACCAGAATGACAACAAACCCATTTTCCTCAACCCCAGCTTCACCTTTTTTATCCCGGAGAACTTCCCCCTTCTGGGCCGTGTGGGTTTGCTAGGGGTCAAGGATGCAGACAAAGAAGAAAACGGGCAGGTGGAGATGCAGATGCTCAATGGCAGTGGACCATTTGTGGTGGACAACAGCCAGAGTATAATGCGTTGTGCAGCTGAGCTAGACCGTGAGAAACAAGACCGCTATGAGCTATGGGTTCTAGCCAGGGATCGAGGCCAGCCCTCCTTATCCTCTACTGCCAAGGTCACTGTCTTCATTGAGGATGTCAATGACAATCAGCCCCACATAATCCTTCCCAGCAGCAATTTTTCTTGTCTGACAGTTTTGCCAGATACAGCTTTGGGCTCCACCATCACCAGAATATTTGCTATTGACAAGGACTCCGGGATAAACTCGGATATCAGCTATCACATTGGAGCCTGTGAACCACCAGGCTGCAGCCCATTCCAGATAGATGCCTACTCAGGGAACATCACTCTGGCTCAGCAACTGCTGCTGAAGGATTATGGGATACACCGCCTCCTCATAGTAGTCAGGGATAGTGGCAGGCCTGTTCCACTGCAGTCCACTGTATGGGTCAATCTACTTGTTAACACGTCACTGGAGCCCTGTCATGTTAACAACATTCCCAAATCTATCCCACAATTCGCCATAATAGCAAACTCATGTAAAAGTGATGAAACCAGTGCCAACCAGTCACAACTGTTTTTTATGGTGGGTCTATGTATGATGGCATGTTCTTTTTTTATGTTTTTGGGAACTGGGATAGCATGCATAAAACAGAGGAGTGAAAGAAAGAAAAGAAAAAAATATGACAAAGCAATTCCATTGAAATTAATGGAGGACTGTCACAATGATAACTGGATTCATTAACAATGAAGGGGGGGCTGAGATTATATGTATATATTACCTGTATTTAAAGCTGTATTTTCTACATTTTAATCTGTGTTTACTCATGCTTTGCCCTAGTACAAGCTGCTCAACCAATGCATCATTTGTAACACAAAAATGTATATTATCACATTGTCATTAAAACAGTCGATGTTTCTGTAAGAGTGTCACACTTGGAGTGTTTTAACTTAATCCTAAAGGATTCCAGATATTGACATTAAAATGCAAATTCGTAAAATAAGAACATACACCGATCAGCCATAACATTAAAACCACTGACAGGTGCAGTGAATAATATTGATTATCTTGTTATTATGGCATCTGTCAAGGGTGCCATTATATATTAAGCAAGTCAACAGTCAGTTTATGAAGCTGATGTGTTGAAAGCAGGAAAAATGGCCAAGTGTAAGGATCTAAGTGTCCAGGGCTAAATTGTGTTGGCTAGGCGACTGGGTCAGAGCATCTCCAGAACAGGCCTTGGGGGGTGTTTCCAGTATGCAATGGTCAACACCTACCAAAAGTGGTCCTAGGAAGACCAACCGGTGAACCGGCAATGGGGTCATGGGCACCTAAAGGTCATTGATGCATGTGGGCTAGTCCATCTGGTCTGATCCAACAGAACAGCTACTGTAGCAAAAATCAGAACCCACAGTGCATCGCAGCTTGCCTTATATGGGGCTGTGGAGCCGCAGACCGGTCAGAGTGTCCATGCTGACCCCTATTCACCACCGAAAGCACCTACAATGGGCACTTGAGTGTCAGAACTGGACCAGTGAGCAATGGAAGGAGGAGGCCTGGTTTGATGAGTCACAAGATGTTACATCGTGTGGACGGCCGGGTGTCTGTGTGTCATTTACTTGGGGAATAGATGGAGCCAGGATGCACTATGGGAAGAAGGCAAGGCGGCGGAGGCAGAGTGATGTGCTGGGTCATGTTCTGTTGGGAAAATTTGGGTCCTGACTCCTAACATTCATGTGGATGTCATTTTTACATGTACCACCTACCGAAATATTGTCGCAAACTAAGTACACCCCTTCATGCCAGTGGGTCTTGTGAACTCCATGCCTCAGTGGGTCAGAGCTGTTTAAGAGGCACAAGGAGGACAATATTATAGACACAATATTATACACAATATTAGGCAGGTGGGTTTAATATTATCACTGATCGGTGTATCTGTAAGGTTAGTTGTATTCTTAAATTTGCATATCAGTGTGAGAGACTTTATATTGAAAAGTACAGCATTTATTCTTTGACTTTTGCAGTTTATATAGATTGGTGAGGATATTGCAAGGTTACAAGGACTTATACATGTGTATCCTGTACACTAACTTATAAGATAATTATGAACACCACACCCATACAATTAATTAGAGGTTAGTCAGATTACTCTTCTGGATATTCAGAGGATTTGGATGTGTAATAAGGATTATGTTTCCTTTTAGGGGTCAAAACGCAAGGATAAAGTATAAGGTAGGAGTTGTTTACATAGAGACTGCATTGTCAGTGTCGCCTGGTATTTGCCATTGTCTGTGTATGATACAAAGTCTGTGCAGGAGATAATACCCTCTTAATGCATTTGTTTCTGAATCATTAGACTAAATTAAGAATACCTATTTGAATGTGCGGTATCAATGCCGTTAAAGTCACATCATTCTGAAGAGGATCAGTTGGAAGACACCTAATCACATGTAACAATTTTCCCTATTATTTACAAATCCATTATAATACACGCTCCTCTCACGTTTACTAAAGACCAGAAGCCTTAAGCTTCTTTAATACTTGGCTCAAAATAAATGCTGCTGCTCATTCTGGTGGCCCTACAGTCATGAGAAAAATGAGACCCTGTACATACATAGTGTTGTCCCGATTTACTGCATTGTTTGAAAGGCCTGCAGCATTTAATGAGAGTAGGTGTTTTTGGTAATCTCTTTGATCAAAACAATCACAACCGATTGGTACCTGTATGTAGTTTCTGCTTTGCAAGAGTTACAACATAGGACCATGGTGGATTGTGGGAAAGGCGAGATGGGCAATCGCCCAGCACACCCACGCAAATATGTAAGATTCTATCTGAAAAACCCTTCTTCCTTCTGTTATGTCATGTCACCACTGCATGTTGAAATTGACTTGCTTGCACACTTAGAAATGACAAAAAATACTATAGGTGAAGAAGACCAACACTTCAAAATGAGAAATGATTGTTAATAAGGCTATGAAACAATATTTATTTAATCACGATTAATTGCATACACAAGCGTGTTAGAAAAGATTTTATAGTCTGTATATTCAGTATAAAATTAACATTTTCCCATTGGGTTTTCAGAATTAATGTAGTTAAGGTTAAACCAATCAAAGAAATTAAAACACATTCCCAGTCAGAAAATGATATATATATTAGATACCACCACGATAAATATTCAGCAATCCTTAGATCTTAATTTCATAATGATCTCACAGTGACATCACATCATGATATCACTTGTCTGATATCTCTGTGCCATACTTATGACATCATACTGTACCTAGAGGTGGATTTAGTGATTTGGGGATCCAATAGGCAAAGATAGGTATGGACCCCCCCTTACCCCATATCTTTCGGTATTTTAACCCATAATGATTAAAAAAAAAAGAGGTTCCCCCACAGGAACAAACAAGGACTAGTACGTCCCCTGATTAGAAATTTGCGTATTGTATTCATGCTGATACGGATGGGACCTGGCCTTTAGAATTAAGGCTGTGGAATAAATGAAGTTTAATGTAATGTAGATCATATGTCTGTGGATAATTATCTGTTTTAACTTGTATTTGCATGGTTAATATGCTTAGGCGGTGAGTGGCTCAGCAGGTTAACACTATGTGATCGAAAGGTTACATTCTTGGTGATCAAAAGATCACCAGTTTGAGCCCTAAATAACTACAGTAATTGCAGTTTCCACTGCATCATGGGAATTTTGGCTGACGTCTAGCACTGTATTCAGAGATTTACTGTTTTATTTTTTTAATTATTTTAATTACTGTATTTACTTTTGGCACCAACTATTTTCATAAAGTTTTGACAAGATTCTCACCATCAAGTGATCTGACCTACACACTCCGCCAAACGGATCGGATTGGAAAGCAAAACCAGCCTGGTAGGTGCCAAGTTCAGCAGACGCAACGCGCATGAAAGTTAGGCTACATTTCAGCAATGGATGCAACCTGAACCGAGCAACTGAGGTGGTGTTCCTGAAGAGGATTTTTTACTCTGGGACTGAGAATCAGCAAACAGCAAAGGCAAATGTGTCACAATAATAAATGGATTAGCATTGGGCAGGGTTGTCAGGACTGATGCGCAAAACGGTTGCTCCTTGACATTAGCATGAGCAGTAGTTAGCAGCAACTTTTCAAAAGTGACCCAGGTTAACATTTCAGTTTACAGATGTTTATTTTTAGTTTATTGTTTCAAAGCTAAGTTAAATGTTGGCTTTATGAAACCATTGCAGTCAGGGGCAAAGTTCAGATAAATTTACTGCAAGGTAGTGCTAGTAATACTGTCTGATTGATGTTGACGCACATTGTCAACTTCTATCTTAGGTTAGCGTTGGCTAAATTAACATTAATCTGACTAGGTTAAATGTAAAAATATTCATGTTAACACTGACATTTTAAACAAACTGTTGTTGGGTGATCAGCAAACAAATCTGTTAGGGGGAAATATAAAAAATAAAAAAATGTGCTTTGAGCTGGTTGCATAAGTGTGCATTCCTTTAAGCTAATACTTTGTGGAAACACCTTTTGATTTAATTACGGCATTCAGTCTTTTTGGGTACACACCTGCCATCAATCAAAGTGACTGATTAACTCAGTTGCATCCTACAGCAAAAGCCATGGTTTGCAGAGAGCTTACAAAGCCTTAGTGTTGAAAGGTATCCGTCAGGAGGGTACAAAAATTTCCATGGCATTAGATATACCATGGAACACAATGAAGACAGTCATCAAGAACTGGAAAAAATTGTGACGTCACCGAGAACTGGACATCCCTCCAAAATTGATTGGCTGTTTTTCTTCAGCTAGAACTGGGGCTTTAGTCACGGTGGAAGAAATTATGAACAGTTCCAAATACCAGTCACTTTTGACCCGACACCTGAAGGTGCCTGCTAAAAAGCTGAAGATAATTTAATCTTTCAGCATGACAATGACCCCATGCATACATCCAAAACAACAAAATAATGACTTCAGCAGAAGAAAATTAAAGTTTTGGAATGGCCCAGCCCTAAATTGAATTGAAAATCTGTGTGGTGACCTGAAGAGGGCTATGCATAAGAGATGCCATCGCAATTTGATTTGGAGCACTTTCCCAAGGAAGAGTGGACAAATATAGCAAATTCAAGATGTGGCAGGCTGATTAGAAGTCTATCTAAAAAGACTGAAAGCTGTAATTAAATCAAAAGGTGCTTCAACAAAGTACAATCATGTGAAAAAATAGGACACCCATTAAATATTTTAATAATACTTTATTAAGAAATAACATATCAATATTAGATCTATTTTCAAATTATATTGGTGAAGGTGATGTAATTGCATTACGTATGCAGAAACAAGAAACAAATTCACTTAACAAAAGGAATTAACTAAGATGCTAATTCCTCCAGAGAAAAAGTTAAGACACCCTATGCTGTAATAACTAGTACGTCCCCCCTTGGCTGAAATAACCTCAATAATTTGTTTCCGAAACCATATATCAATCTCTGACATCGCTGGCTGAAAGTTTTCCGCACTCTCCAGTGCAGGATTCCTTACGCTGTGTGATGTTTGAAAGGTGTCTCACGTGCATAGCCCATTTCAAATCACCCTACAGCGTCGCAATAAGATTCAGATCTGGGCTTTGACTTGACTATTCCAGATAATTTCCAGTCCAAATAATTCAATTTTAGATTAATCTGTCCGAAGCATATTGTTCCAAAAGTCCTGGTCTTTGTTTAGATGGTCTAAGCTCTCTTGAGATCTTTTTATATCCCTTCCCAGACTCATACGCATCTACAGTCTTCTTTCTGAGAGCTCTCTGGATCTCACCATGGTGATACCACTCATTTCAACAACTAAAAACTAAACGTCTGTGGTTAAAATATGACAGGCTCCACCAAAAAGCTCATCATCTTTATCTACAAACATAATTTGAAACAAGATTTAATATTGATATGTTCATATTTCTTAATAAATAACTAAATATTTAATGGGACGTCCTAATTTTTTTCACATGACTGTATTTGTTTACAGGGCATTGCC
>JAODJW010000002.1:22308153-22327498 GCA_026777045.1 Hyperopisus bebe | reverse complement strand
ATTGCCCCCCCCCCCCCCCCCAGGTACCCCTTGTACTCTTTCATTGAGATACTTAATTTTGGGGTGGACTTTGGCTTTATCCAACCAGAAACCCTTTCAGCTAAGGTCCAAGGCTGGTCAATGCCAAGAAATTTAAAATTAAAGTACCTTTAATTTAAGATTAAAGCACCTGTAGTAACTGGTCAACCCCAGAAACAACCCCTGTTTTTTAATGTTTCTAGATTCTTGCACTCCACACCTCTTCTACGGAACCTGCACTGGCTACCTGTGGCAGCCCGCATCAGGTTCAAATCCCTTTTTTTCCCCCAGAGATCACTGTGCTTTTATGATTCAGTAGCTGCACCTGCTCATTCCTCAAGAGTACCCATAGACACCAAATCACTGTGTTCTGGCTCTGAAATGCCGGTCATGCCACAGTTAATCAATGATATGATCTAGGATCTCATCCAAACATGGTACTTGATAAGCAACAGGAAGGCAAAAAGCACAGCCCAAACAGTTGTGGATCCCCAAAACAGAAGAATGCAAACTGTGGGACCCTAAGTGGGTGGAACAGGAAAAATCTCTAGAAATAAAGGTATCTGTCAGCGCTTCTTGGTATAACATAGTGTTGATTAATAGCAAACCATATAAGACTTTTTTAGGGGTTTCTACATATGGGCCACTAAAATCTGGGCCACTAATTCTGAACTAAAGTCAGATTAACTTTGCAACAGAATGTTTGGTTAAACAAATAGACCAGGTTTTGGATTCTAACACAGTCAGGCTTCTCCTGTCACTAAGTGACTCCTCAATTACCTTTGTGTCTCACATCTTAGCCAGTTCTTGTCAGGGACAGTGCCCATCTAGGCCGCCCCCATGTGCCTTTTCCCCATTCTGGCCTGCAGGTCCCATTCCCGCTGGCTGCCCTGTATCTTGTTTCACTTACTGTGTTATACATGCAGCCTGGGCCTGTGTGCAGCTTTGAGGCTGGTATCTCTATAGTTGTGGGTTTGACACCAGATTCACCTGTTTTGTAATTTTCTTTCAGTTTATTCCTGCTTTGGTGTTTCTCTGTCTTTGCTTTTGTTCTTGTGTTTGGTTTGCCCTGCTTCTTCCTTGTTTTATTGCGTTCTGCTTGTTTGTTGGTTCTTGCCCCATTCCCAATGTTAGCCTCATGTGTTTATTTGGATTGATTAGTGTCCCTTATTTTCGTTATCGAAAGAGTTCCCTGATTCTTTGTTCATTATTGTAAATTCCTTCACCTGTTGCTTCACCTGTTGCCTGTTGCATGCATCTCCTGTGATTGGTTAATTGTTCCATTGGTTCACACCTGCCTTGCATCATTTCTTGTTAGTTTTGTATTTTAGTGTTTGCCCTCTGCTGTTCCTTGCTAAGTCATTTTGATTATGTTACTGTGTGTTGGTAGCCCTGGGGGTATACCATGAAAGTAGCTAAAGAAAGGCAGACTTTCCCAAAAAAGTCAGACTCAACATATCTCCATCTCTTAACTTAGCCTCATGTTGTTCCACAAACGCAGTTCAGCTTTAACTAATCAAGGCTCATTCAAGACAGACTTGCATAGTCTCACTTAGTGCGCACACCTGCGATATTTAAGAAGCTCAAATGAATGGATGAATGATTGATCGACCAAATCAGTCGGAAAGCCTGTAAAACGAGAGTGGTGTCAGGATGAAACTCTTACCATGCACTGAAGAAACCACATCTAAACATGATCCAGAAACGCCAGTGACTTTTCTGGGCACAAGCTCATTTAAGATGGACTGAGGCAAAATGGAAAATGGTCCCGTGGTCTGATAAATCAAAATTTCAACTTATTTTTGGAAATCATGGACGGTGCATTCTCAGGGCTAAAGAGGAGAGGGACCATCCAGCTTGTTATCAGTGGACAGTTCAAAAGCCAGCATCCGTGACGGTATGGGGGTGCATTAGTGCCAGTGGCTTGGGTAGCTTACACATATGGGAAAGCACCACTAATGCTGAATAATATATACAGGTTTTGGAGCAACATATGTTGGCAACCACAAAAGCATCTTTTTTCAGTGAAGACCTTGTGTATTTCAGCAAGACAATGCCAAACCGCATTCTGCGCATACAGCATGGCTCCACAGTAGAAGATTCTGGGTGCTAGACTGGCCTCCCTGCAGTCCAGACCTGTCACCCATTGAAAACACTTGGAACATCATGAAATAAAAAATACGAAAAAGGAGATCCCGACCTGTTGAGCAATTGAAATTCAATATCAGGCAAGAATGTTACTTACCTTTACTTTTTACTTTCTAGCAACTGGTCTCCTCAGTTCCCAAACATTTATAGAGTTGTTAAAATAAGAGGTGATGCAACACAGTGGTAAACATGCCTGTCCCCACTTTTTTGAAACTTGTTGCTGGCATCAAATTCAAATTGAGCATATATTTGTCACAAAACAATACACTTTCTCAGTTTCATCATTTGAAATGTTCTATTTTCAATTCAATATGGGATTATATGATTTGGAAATCATTGCATTCTATTCTTATTTACATTTTACATGGCGTCGCAGCTTTTTTGGAAATGGGGCTGTACTATATGTCTGTAGCGATAAAGACCACTGTAGCCACAGTTATTTTCTTATCTCAATCTGAATTTCCTGGCAAAAGCAGCTGCTCTCTGTCCAGTATTGGTATAATTTGGGAAATCATGATGTTCTCGAACCACTGATTTGTGTGTCATGGGGGGATCTTTGAGCTCTCTAACACTACCCATAACCAACTCACAGCCATAATTAGCATAATGTTTTCCATATCGAACCTTTACTTATGAATCTAGGTTATGTTCATGTCAAGAAATGTATTCATTTGTTTCATTGTGCATTCTGAAACTGAAAATGATGTGACCGAACAGAACATGGCTAAAATGTGTACCATAACAGCCCTTGTCTTTACTTTAAATGAAGACCATGCTGTTCAACCTACTTAAAAATCATGATGCATATTGAATCAGCAAACAAATATCAATATAATATCGAATCAGGAGGTAACTGCCAATTCCTGCATCTTTAATGGTTTTAAATTTCATTCACATATTCTGGAAATCATCTGCCCCCCCCCCATTTGGGAGCCACTGAACTTTAAGTGGTCACAGTTTTCACAAGCTGCAGTTTTGGTTTAAGGTATTCACATGCAGCATACAATACTGTTTATTGTGTTAAGCAGCTGGATGCAATGCAGTAAAATGCACACAGAGTGGAGTGGTCAATACACTACCTGCTTCTTCGCACAAATTTCTGTGTCACAAACTAAGCCAGTTATCAATTTGGTTTTCGTAAAAAAAGGTTTGTGTTTTTTACAACGCCTACAACGTTTTCTCTGGTGTAGATCTGTGGTTATGATTTTGGTGTTGATCTACAGCCCACTCTACAGCATTTTTAAATCTTTAAATTTTAAAGTTTAAAATATATATATAATATATATAATTCACAAACACACACCGATAAACTCCAATTTTAGGTCTTGTGTATTTGCAAACACAGTATCTGACTTTCTATGCACCAGAAGCCTACCAACCGCTCCCAGCTCAAAAGAGAGCATCATTCTGATGCATTCTTAAGTGCTGTCAGGACAGGAGCCTTCAGGGCAGAATGACTGGTTTGCTTATTTTGTCCGTGACTCAAAACTTGTTTTTCTATACATCCACTTGGTCCAAAGAGTGGCACGCCTTGGCATGTCAAGAAAGATTCATGGTGGATTTCACTGCCAGTTTTTTCATTATTTGAGTAATTACATTTGTAAAAAAAAATGCTTCAGAGTATCAGTCAAAATCTGGACACAACTGCTTTTAATGCATTTGTCTCTGTTTTAGCAGTTATTCACCATATAGTAAATGGCCTTCAGGTAATGAAGAAATACATATGAAATATTGCAACAACAAGTGTTCAACGTCTCAACATCTTCTCAAATTTTAGATTCTTTAAAAAAACCTCATTTTGCTTCAATGACAGCATTGCAGACTCCTGACATTCTTTCAGCCAGCTTCCAGACGTAGCCACAGCCCTTCATCTATCACAGCACTCCATCTCTTTCCTTATTCACAATATTATACTTGCTACAAAACCTGAAGGTGTGCTTAGGGTCTTTATCTTGATGGAAACAAATGATTTTCAGTAGCTGTGTTCAGACATTTCGCTGGTACTGTACAGAAATTGCATACACAGAGTACTGTGCAGAAGACTTAGGCAGTCTAAGAAAATATTTAAGGCTATTTACCTGATAGTAATCAGTAAATACATACTGATTACTAGTATGTATATTGTATATTTCCTCAGAAATATACAATTTAACATTAGAAAATCCATCCATTATCTGCTACTTATCCAGGGCAGGTCACAGGGGCAGCAGTCTAAGCTGGGATGCCCAGATCTCCATCTCTCAAGCCACCTCCTTCAGCTCCACTGGGGGAATACCCAGGCATTCCCAAGCCAGCCAAGAGATATAATCTGTACAGTGTGTCCTGGGTCTACCCTGGGGTCTCCTCCCTGTTGCACATGCCTTAAAGCACCTCCTTAGGGAACCGTCCAGGAGGCATCCTAGACAGATGCCTGAGCCACCTTTCCTTTCGATGCGGAGGACAAGAGGCTCTACTTTGAGCCCCACCTGAATGTACACACTCCTCACCCTACCTCTAAGGCGGAACCCAGACACCCTGCAGAGAAAACTCATTTCTGCCGCTTTTATCCCCAATCTCATTCTTTCAATCAACGTGAACATGGAGAAATTGCTTTGCAGCACTCTGGATCTTGTAGCTCCACAGAAGAAGATAAAGCATATACTGTAGATAAGAAACCTGCCCCCTGGCTCTTTGATCATTTTGTGAACTTAAATGGGCTTCATGCAAACTAGAACGCAAATGGCACTCAACCCAACTACAACTCTTCATATCCATCTGGAACAAGAGCATCAACACTAGTAACTGCTAGGTCTGTGTATCTATCCAAGCTAATAGAAGAGAACAAAACAATCCTAAATTACTGTTTGAATCTATGTCTAGGTTAACAAAGAATTATACACTGTTAAACTGATAAGTCCCAGAAGCTCTTAGGAGTGATGACTTTATTACATGTCTTAATAGTAAAATAACTAAGATTAGACAGATCATGCAGAGCACGACTGTAGCAACATACAGCTACAAGACTTCTGCTAGACCTATTACTACTGATAATGACACCTATGAATCTTTATTTCCTGTAAAACACGCAGAACTTAATTTCCTCCTGCAAATCTTCTACTAGCCTTGTAAACTCAATTCATATGAAAATTCTTAAGAAGATTCCCACTACAGATTAGCACTACCCATTAAACTCATTAAACTCCTCTTTTAGGCTTGGATATGTTCCAAAAACTTTTAAAATAGCTGTTATTAGACCGGTTCTCAAGAAGCCAGATCTTGAAACTAGTAATTTAGGAAATTACACACCTAACTCAAATCTTCCTTTTACTTCACATACTGGAGAAAGTTGTTGTTCATCAGCTGTCTTCCTTCCTACAGAACAATAATGGTGATAAATTATGTCAATCTGGCTTCAGACCAAACTAAATTGAATTGAATACCCAAAACTTGTGACCACAGGTGAGGGTAAGAACGTAGATCAACTGGTAAATCAAAAGCTTTGCCTTCTGGCTCAGCTCTCTTTACCATGACAGAACAGCACAGCTTCAACATTACTGCTGATACTGCGCCAATCTGCCAGTCAATCTCCTGCTCAGTTTTTCCATCATTTGTGAACAAGACCTTGAGATACTTAAACTCCAATGTTTAATGCAGTAACACATCCCCAATAGGATGGGACAATCCACCTTTTTCTGATCAAGAACTGCAATGTCAGATTCGGAGGTGCTGATCCTCGTTTTGGCCACTGCACACACAGCTGCAAAACTGCCTCACTGTATACTGCAGATCACAGCCTGATAAAGTCAACATATTCAAAAAGCAATGACACAATCCTGAGGTCACCAAACCAGAGCCCCTCTAGCCCTTAGCTATGTCT
This sequence comes from Hyperopisus bebe, assembly GCA_026777045.1. Taxonomy (NCBI): domain Eukaryota; kingdom Metazoa; phylum Chordata; class Actinopteri; order Osteoglossiformes; family Mormyridae; genus Hyperopisus; species Hyperopisus bebe. The sequence continues at coordinate 22,321,476 of JAODJW010000002.1, read as the reverse complement.
AGAAATTCTGTCCTTAAAAGTTATGAACAGAATCAGTGACAAAGTGCAGCGCTGGCAGAGTCCAGCACCCAACGGGAACAGGTCTGACTTACTACTGAAATGCTAACCAAGCTCTGGTTATACAGTGACCTGCCGGTACCTGCTTCAGGAGTCCCAAAAGCCAACCAAGCTCAGAAGCTCTCCTTCTTCAGCCTGACAGCTCCCATTACCGCTGGTGTTCAGGGACCATTGCCACCTCAGCAATGGAGTCCTGGAACATGGCCCATTCAGCCTCAATGTCTGTAGCCTCCCTCAGCATGAAAGAAGATTTAAGTTGCAGCCTAGGATGCTCTGGTGCCAGCTGCACTTATGAACACCCTTATGTTTGAACATGGTGTTCACTATGGACAAACCATGTTTAGCCCAACAGTCCAATAACAGGGCACCACACAGGTTATGATCAAGCAGGCCATTTCTCCCAATCTCACCCTTTCAGGAGAACAATGGAGTCCCCAGATGGGATACCTTCCAGCACCCCATCCAAGGTCTCCAAAAAGGCCGGATACTCTGAACTGGTGTTTGATGCATAAACACAGTCAAAGCCCATCCTTCAACCCAATGTCGAAGGAAGGTGACCCTCTCGTTCACCAGAATGAATTCCATTGTACTGGTGCCGAATCAGCAGAGGTAGCAATTTCAGGTTTAGAAAGTAAAAATCCAGACCATGAATTTGTTTCAACCAACCAGTTGAGTACTCTGTGACTGACTCTTTATGCTCAACTGGTTGGTTGAAAGTAAATCATGATCTGCATTTTTACTTTCTGGACCTGAAATTGCCACCTCTGCGAATCAGAGGGCTATAATTAGGCCCACACCTGCCAGGTGCCTCTCACCATGGGCAACTACACAGTGGAATAGAGTCCAGACCCTCTCCAGGAGTTTGGTTCCAGAGTCTGAGCCGTGCATTGAGGTGAACCTGAATATATCCACTCAGTGTCTCTCTACCTCTGGCACCAGTTTAGGCTCCTTTCCCACCAGAGAGGTTACATTCCATGTCCCTAGAGCCAGATTTGATAGCTGAGGCCCCTGCCTTAGACTGCCACCCGATCCACTTCACCTGAACCCCCCGTAAAGTGATGGGCCCACAGGAGTGCAGATCCATGTTATCCTTTTGGCTATGCCCTACAGGGCCCCAGGGTTAGAGCCCCAGCCAACAGGTATTCTCCTACAAGCTCCCTTCCCGACCTGGCTACAGGGTGGGGCCCCTGTCATATACTCCTCCATTAGGGGTGGTATGGTATATTAGATGTTTCTGCAAACACTGGGGTGGCTTTAGCAGAGGAAGATCGTTGTATTATCATTTTCTTTGGCTGCCTAATACTTTTGCCCAGTGCTGTATACATTATATAGCTTATCTTTTTAAGTATGCTGTCTTAAATGCAGGTCCTATTGCTCTATACAGTTGTCTATTTTCCAGCTTCATATTCATTACAGGGTCATGGAATGCCTTCATGTTCAGGCAACAAAACCTGCGTAAAAATCTCCATGTTTTTTAACTTAGACCTCCACGTCTTTGATTTTTAAATTTCTTTTCAACTATCTATTATGATTTTAATTATTCATACCTTCGAAGACACTACTGACAGGCTCAGTAATAAAGATGATAGGGCTTTGATAGTGAACAGAGCAAAAAAAGACCATATTTAATAAAGTATTTCAAAGTGTTAAGTAGAGGTGAGTTTGCAACAACAAATGCCTGTACGTAAGTGAAAGAATTTGCCTGTACTTTCCAGAGTGCAGAAGAAATCTTTTTTGACTGGTTCACATTCTCCCTCTCCTGCTCACTACATTTTTTCAGTTTTATCTTTTTCCTGTTTTGTCATCACCGTGTCAGTCACATCTCTTCCTTTAATCTGTCAAGTCTCAGCACGCTTTTCACAGCAGAGCACTAATGGTATGTGTAGAGCTTCTGGCAAAAAGTCTGGCTGCTGTTTGAGGCTATGCGTAGTAATGCGAAAGATCCAGCTAAGGGGAGGGTGTCATTGCACAGAGTCAGCATTTGGCTTTAAGGGCAAAAGAATAACACTGCAAATATTTTGGTGGGGGGGATAACATTTGGTGCTTGGAGAGACAAAACTAGAAAATTTCTTGCTAATCTTGTGTGATGAGCACTTTGACACTTTGAATAATCCATCTATCCATTTTCTGAAACCGCTTATCCTCATGGGGATCCGGAGCCTACCCCAGAGGCTACGGGCACAAGGCAGGGAACAACCCAGGGATGGGGCATCAACTCATCACAAGGCACACTCACAAACCATTCACCCACACCCCTACGGGAAATTTGGTAACTCCAATTAGCCTTAGCACATTTTTGGTCCATCAGGGTGAAACTGGAGAACCCAGAGGAAACCTCACAACAACCCAGGGAGAACATGGAAACTCCACACACATGGAACCATGGTGGACTCTAGAACCCAGGTCCCAGAGGTGTGAGGTGACAGTGCTAACCGTTACCCCATTTTGAATAATCTGAACTGCTATTCATTTTGAAATGTATTGACTGATCAATATAATACAAAACGGCATTGTTATAATTGTATAAATATGACTTTATTTTGTAGTTCCTTTGATGATTCCGAATAAAACAGTCACATAAACTGTAAATGGTAACTTGTGTGGAATCCTCATGTTTACCAGCTGTTTTTTCTTGTTGTTGATTAGTCTAGTGTATTTGAGTCTGCGTTAGGTATATTTTCCCCAGTCTGGTCATTAACGTTGTGACGTGCTTGATTCCCCATGTTCAGTGTTACTTTCCTAATAAATCCCTCGTTCCCTGATCATGCGGCTCCATTCCCTGTTTCCCTGGTCCATGCTTCACCGCAAGGCACGACAATATGGTGCTTGTTGTACAGAAATGCAGAGCTACTTTTTCTTGCCTTTAATACAAAACTCTGTACAACTCTTGTCCTGAAAGTTCTTCAGCTTGTTAACGGTGCATATTTATGGACAGTTAAGTGGAGGATAGTATCAAAATGGGACTTATGTGAACACCACTGTAAAAAACCTCAAACAGCTCCAACGAAGCAGACAAGACACCTTTCTGCTCTCTGCAGGAAAACTGATGGTGGATGAGATCGATCACATCCTTGTGGGTAAATGCTGGAGGTTCCTACAGGATTGCAGGGTCTACAGATGTGCCCAGTGTGTGAATTCTGACCATAGACTCTACTCTGAAGATTCAGCTTGCCCAGTACGTTACCATCTACTAGGAGAATGAAGTTGGACCTGACCAAACTCTGAGATTATGCTGTTTCTAATGAGTTTACATGCAGTTTGTGTGAGGAATTTGCAGACTTGGATAATGTGATGTGTGATAATATCCTGAAGGTTGCTGCGGGCATGGTGTTGCTGGTGCTGGTGTTCCCTGAAGGAGGTGTTTTGTCTTGCAGGGCACCCTGGATATTTATCAAAAGTCACATCACATGACTTGATGACAACTTCAATCTGTAATGGGATCTGAGAAGGAAGGTTGTGAGGGTTCTGAGGGCAGATTAGGTTAGTTTGTTAGAGAGATCTGTGAGCAAGTTACACACTATCTATGGTCTACTGCTTACAGAGGAATTAAAGCATTACCCACATCTGAATCTGTTCCTTGGAGAATCACTGGAGTTGCAACCCGCTGAGCTGGCTACTTTGAGCAGCCATTAGTTGATCCTTTGGCTAGGACACTGGACAGTTCTTGAGGATGATCCTCCCATTAGCTGTGAGCCACCTAATCTCACTGAGATTGCACGGGTGATGAATCAGCAATCCCAGCTGACAGGAAATAGTTATCCCTATCTGGGAAGGGAAAGGTGATCACCTGGATTGCAGCAACAACAGAGGAAAACACTGCTCTCAGTGCTGGGTAAGGTCCTTGCTAAGGTGATCCTCAATAGGAACCTCAATATGATGACTTACTTGCCTACCAGTGACTGGAGCAGTCTGGTGTTAATCCTAAGAAGTCTACTGTCGACCACATCCTGGCACTGACGGTTCTCATCGAGCTCAAAAATATGAATATTGGCAGGGTTTCTTTGCAGCCTTTGTCAGTTTCATAAATCTTTTGACTCAGTTGACCAAGTCAAACTGTCGGACATCTTGAGACTTTGCGAAGCTGCTGGATGTCATGGTCAGCCTGTGCACTGGTACTCTGAGTGCTGTGCAGGGTAGAGGCAGAACCTCTACATTCTACTCAATTGATTCTGCAGTTTGTTAGGGGTGTGTTCTTGCTCCTACTCTGTTCAATGCTTGCATGGACTCGGTGTTGGACAGGATTGTGGGGTCCAATGGCTGTGGGATATCTGTTGTTAAAGAAAGATTCACTGGTCTTTACTTTGCCGATGATGCTGTGATCTTCACAGAGTCGGTGGAGGCTCAAGAGCAAGGGGTGTCTGGCCTTGAGAGTGTCCTGGATAAAAAGTTCCTGGTCTTTAATGACATCTTTGGCAGAGCCATCAGCAGTGTGTCTGTCTGTGGAGAGAATGTTGACCTCATCGAGAGGTTCACTTACCTCAGCAGCAACATTTTTGTCTCTGATGACTCTTCCTATGAAGTTAGCAGATGGATTGGGAGAGCATGGGGGGGTCATGAGATCGCTGGAAAGGGGTGTGTGGTCCTCTTAATATCTTTGTGAGATGCCAAAGCTCCAAGTGCCTGTTTTGCTGTATGGCTGTGAGACATGGACACTATCCAGTGACCTGAGATGACGACTGGACTCCTTTGGTACTGTGTCTCTTCAGAGAATCCTTGGGTACCACTGGTTTGACTTTGTGTTGAACGAACGGTGGCTCAGGGACTCCCAAATGAGGCACATGACCTTATATTGTAAGGGAGCGTCAGTTACCATAGTACAGCACTGTGGTGTGATTCCCGGAGGGTGTTCCAGTTTGCAGAATCCACATTGCTGAGGATCTGAGCATTTCTGGAGAGTGGGACTAGACCGCATGTCAGACTGGAGTGGTTGCCAACTGGGAGCCCAAGGTGTCTTGTTGTGTGGTGGGTGCAGCAAGGCACTGTACCACTGCCTGCTCCCCAATCAGACCTGACTATTGCTATAATACTAACAGCATTACATGCTAATGAGACACACACATGCCGTGGCAAATATTAAACAGTTATGACATATATTATCAACAGAAATACACAAATACACATATTCATTTACACTATTTAAAACATGAAGGTTGCTACGTAATTAGTCCTGTTGACCAACCTCGCGGCATCACATTTATGTCAGCTAATCGTAGGCAGTGGGTGGGATCAGAACAAGTGCAACAGTTAGCCTTGGGGACCCTGTGCAGACAGTGCACCAAAACGGTGATCTCCACTGTGATTATGTGTCATATAAGATCCTATTGTCAAAACAATGTGGATTCCATCAATTTCATCTGAAGTACATGGCCTTTAATGTGATATTAACATTTAATAGCTGAGGTCAGGTCAGGTCAGGTCAAGTTGGGGGGTATGCACTGATGCAGCGCGTTGCCATACCCAACCACATGGTGAAACTCCTCAGTATCCCGGCTGGTGACCCCCCAGGCAAACACACAGTCCAGTCGCACCCACCGGAAATGGTCATCCATCTGCCGCAGCCAGGTGTTACGTGGGCGTCCCCTTGGCCTGGTCCAGCCGCTTGAGTCCTCAGCAATGAGGCTCCTGCGAGCCGGATCACCCTCAGGGAAATGCGCCACATGGCTTTAGTGCCGTAACTGATGCTCCCTCACAATGCAGGTAATGTGTTTCATTCGGGATTCCTCTAGGAACTGCTCGTTCAACACAAAATCAAACCAGCGGTACCCAAGGATTCTCACTGGAGAGCATCCATATCTCACAGCCAGTAATGGCTGAGATGGGAGTAAAGGTACATCATTCGTAAATATATCGAACACTATATTGCCCAGGATGAAAAGAAGGAAACCATTTACACAAACACACCATGTATTAGCCTACAATAGGTTTGGCATAAGGCAGTTCTGCAACTTTCTGAAACATTTGGAACTTTTTGGTCTGCCCACCAGAGGTTACGCATGGCACAGCCTTAATCCAATAAATAACCTAGTTATAGTTGTTCATATATTATCAATAAATTGGATTACCCTCTCCTTGCCAAAGACTGGAAAGCTCACTGTGTTTGAAAGCAAGTTAACAAAGCAAAATGCAGGACAATAGAAAAGGCAAACTATTTACACGTGGTAAAGATTTAACCTGTCTCGAAAATTCCCCTCATAGCGGGGCACAAGGCCAGAGCTGTTTAGGAGGAAACAAATGAATTTCTTTTAATGGACTTATAATCTTACTGAAGATTTGTTATCTGGCATGGGACAAAATGCCCTAAAAGAATCCAGTCTAAGAGCTGTACAAATCTGCCAGACAGAACGGACAAAAATCAGACTGGTTTGATGAGTCCTGAACTGAGGTGTTTAAACTGTTCCAAAAGGACTTATGGCTTCCACCAAGTATTGGGTTTCATGGAGCAAGACATTGGTGAAGTCAACATTTTGGTTTTGTTCTTCAGTTTTGCCCAGATTTAATTGAAATTGCTTACATGATTCTACCATTTGTATGGTCATGATTCCAAAAACACATAAATGGTGAATAAAGGTGTAATTAAAAAAGGAAACACTATTGAATGGCTCCACCTATACAGTTGTGTTCAAAATAATAGCAGCCCAACATCACTAACCTGATCAATCACTATTTTTGGTAGAAATTATATTTCTACATGGCAAATAATTTACTAGTAGGTGTAATAGAGTAATGGAAAACCAACAGACCCAACAGTCATGACATGTATGCTGCTGATTCTGTGTAATTGAATCATTCATTGAAAGGGGCGTCTTCAAAATAATAGCAGTGTGAAGTTCAATTAGTGAGGTCATTTGTTCTGTGAAAAACCAATTATGCCAATTATGGACCTTTTTTAAGGATGGAAGGCAGCAAATGTTGTACATGCTGGTTATAGTGAATTTCTCTCTGAAATTCTGAGTAAAATGGGTCGCTCCAGACATTGATCAGAAGAACAACGTACCTTGAATAAAAAGTTGGAGAGGGAAAAACATATAAAGAAGTGCAGAAAATGATAGGCTGCTGAGTTAAAATGATTGCAAATGCTTTAAAATGGCAACCAAAACCTGAAAGATGTGGAAAGAAACGGAAAACTGCCATTCGATTGTATCGAAGAATAGCCAAGATGGCAAAGACTCAGCCAATGATCAGTTTCAGGAAGATCAAAGAAGGGTAAAGTTACCTGTGAGTACTGTTACAATTGGAAGACGCCTATGTGTAGCCAAGCTATTGGCAAGAAGCCCCCGCAAAATCCCATTGCTGAAAAAAGACACGTGCTGAAGAGGTTATAATTTGCCAAAGAACACATTGACTGGCCTAAAGTGAAACACCGCAACATTTTGTGGACTGATGAAAGCAAGATTGTTCTTTTTGTGTCTAGGGGCCCCAGACACTTTGTCAGATGACCCCCAAACACTGAATTCAAGCCATAGTACATTGTGAAGACAATGAAGCATGGTGGCACAAGCACCATGATATAGGGATGTTTCTCATACAACGGTGGTGGGTCTATTTATCGCAAACCAAGGGATCATGGATAAGTTTGAATACCTCAAAATACTTGAAGAGGTCATGTTGCCTTAATAACTACCAGACTATGGAGTGGCCAGCCCAATCCCTGGACCTTAATCCAATAGAAAACTTGTGGGGTAACATCAAAAATGCTGTTTCTGAGGCAAAACCAAGAATGTAGTCCAATCATCGTGGGCTGGAATACCTGTTCACAGGTGTCAGAAGTTGGTCGACTTTATACAACACAGATGTGTAGCAGTTCTCAGAAACAGTGGTTATACAACTAAATATTATTTTAATGGTTTAAAAGAAAGCAAAATCTTAAAACATTTTTCAGTTCATACAGTGAATCTCTGAGTTTGTAAAGAAGAATGTGGACACTACTATTTTTTTGAACAGCCTAATATTCCCGTTCTTTCACTTTCTGTAAAGGAATAATACAAATGTGATGGATTTCTCTTCTTGTTTTGATTTTGGAATAGAATTTGTAGTGTTCCCAATGCATTTGTTTGTATGGAAATAAAAACTATTATAAGGATTTTCAGCTTTATTCACTTTTTTAGACACACTGCTATTATTCTGAACACAACTGTATATAATGCGACCAAGAAACCCACACTCAAAGCTTGTTCTTATTTCTGCATGTGCCAGCCCACCGATTCCCTAACATACAAAACCAGGACCAGCCCGCAAGAGTGAGTGACGTGAAACACAATGCTCTTTCTCTGATTGCAACCAGCAAGCACTTTATTGCTGTTCCTTTGCGAATCAGACACAAATATGGATTTGGGCAGGCAAGTTATGAGCTCCAGATTGGGCTAGTTTTAATCATATTAAAGTGTCACATTATCAGGCTATACGGTTATCCGTTAGTGCACTTAATAACTACCAGACTATAACAATTAGGTGAAGAGCTTTTCTTTTGTACCTTTCAACAAGCAGTGATGTCTAATTTGGTGTGTGTGTGTGTGTGTGTGTGTGAATTAGGTTTATATTACATTATGGGGGAGCAAATGTCCCCTACAATGTAGTAAAACCTTGTTAACTGTTAGGTTAGGGCTGGGTAGGGGTTAAGGTCATCATGCTATGATTAGAGTTTTTCCCCATAGAACCAAATAAGAGTCCTGACAAAGATAAAATCACATACCTCTGTGTGTGTGGGTGTGTATTTTTGTGTGTTTTCTGTTGTAAAACTTGTGAGAGAAAAAGCCCAGCCAAGAATTTTCACTGCAGTTTTATTAATCTATTTTGAAAGAACATTTGCATGTCTTTTTCAAAAGAAAACAAGTTAGTCAATTCTGTGTTGTTTGTCACACAGGAATAATTCATTTCCTGCTTAACTGGAATTTCAGTACCACAGATTCTGTTTCAAAACCAACTGTTTCAGAACAATAGTTTTGGACTGTAGTGCAAAGAAAGCCTTGCTATTGTGAATACTGACGCTTAAATGTAATTAATGACAGTTTATCTCATGGATTGTATCTTTTATTGCAGAGTAGGCTTATTTCAATCTCTCATCCAATACAAGACTGCTGAACAAAGTAAAATATGAATACATGAAAACAAAAGGACATGTAAAGGATATTTCCTTTTGCACTGCATATTGTTTTCCACATTAAACATATGTCTCGGATTTAAAATTAAGAGTTTGTGTTACTTTTTTTATAATACGTAGAAAATCTTGCTCGGCGATAGAAAGCCTGCCACCTTGTGGAAACAGCTCTATTATACTCCTATTGAGTCACACAGCACCTTTAAGAAACCCCTGGAGAGAAAATATACTGAGATAAAAAAAACAGAAAAGTTAGGGAAGCTGTTATTACTATTGTTATTTTTCATTTTGATTCATTTTGATAAGATATACTATACAATGGTTATCAGACCTATAGATTGATGTAGATGACCTGTAGATGTATACGTATATGTATACGTAAATGTACACATAGATGTATACAAGCCACCACATTATGTGATGATCTAGACAAAGTATTGTGTTAGTTGCTTCAGAGGACAGATCGCACTTCACAATACCTAATAAATAAAATTAGCATAAAACAAGTGACTCATAGGAAAAACCCATAAAAGAATATTTTGTAAATGAGAAATAAAATGTTTAAAGGGTCAGCTTGGAGATGTAGTGTAGTGTTAGTGCCAGCAGTTGATAGTCTTACACTGAACTCATTGTGGAGATTGGGCCTTAATAGTAGTTTCCCCCGAGGGTGTAGGCATGGTCCCATGAGGCAATAATGTTCCTATTGTGCCCACGTTGTTCTGCTTCATCAAAATGAGCAGTGCCTGCATGACATCTGCATTGTCCCCATTGTCTGCATCTCATTTGGTGAGACACGCCTTAGTCCCACCTCCCCTCGCACAGCCATAGCCCCCTTTGACCATGCAGCTCTCTTCTGGAGACGGATGGACCCGTCTCGCAAGGGTAGGGCAGGCCAGGAGGGAAAAAATTATGTCAGCATGGCCTTCACATGCCAACCAAATGTGCCACAAGGTCCACTGTGCTATAGAATACAATGAAAAACTGGATGTCTGTACATTCCGATAGAATCCTCTCTCTGAGGTCTCGATCAAGTAAATGTAATGGAACATTAAATTTATTAGACCCTTTACATTAGACACTCACGACTGAGTGTCTAATGTTGCGTCACATGGATATAATTTCCCAGCACACTGTAATCTTATACGCACACACCCTTTCATCTCCACAATGCATATACACTAGATACATTTTCATGTTTACTTGCTCCCAAAATACATTCATTATAACCACTAGATATACTCACATTCGTATCAAAACCAGTGTCGTTGAAACATGCCAGACTCTAACCATAAGGTAAGCTAAAAACACCTAGCATGCTATCTATACCCATTCTGTTAACTGGATCTCCCACAGCCTTTCAAATATTAATATGATGCATCCACCAATGTATCTTATGAAGTACTGGCCTAACCTCTGTCCTATGTCCTATATTTTCATAAAAATCTCAAAATCCACCTTAAGAAGCACAATGCCTTCATACCACGAGCATACATTGCGTTGCATTCTAAAAGGCCATCATTCTCAACCTGTCAGTGTTGGACTTCATACGAGCCAGATGCTTTAGCTATTAGGTTTTATTAGGATAAGAATCACCTGCTCTAGAGAGACGTTTGTGTATGCTGATTGTCATCCCACCCTTTTGATTGAACTTTGATTTTGTTGCAGTAATCACTGTTCTCAACATCAGGTTCATTAATGATTACAACCTCAGCAAATTGGTGTTGGGATGCTGGCTCAGTGAGTAGCACTGGGGTTTCATAATTCCAGCAATATGCTTCAGATTCCCACCCCCATCTCTGTTTGTGGATTTCTATGTTTTCCTTGCGTTGGGTTTCCTCTTGCAGTCCAAAGGTATGCAAATTGTCCATAGTGACCCTGTATGTGATAAACAGTTAAGGAATATGGTTTGACAACTTGGTGTACTCTCAGAAAAAAGGATAAAAAAAATTGTAATTTGTACCTTTTAAGGTACAGAAATGGACTCTGAGGAACATTCTAAAGGTACAAACAGCAATAATGTACCATCAAGGGTATAGAAATGTTCCTCAGAGTTCATTTCTGTACATTAAAACGTACATTTACCTACAGCTAAGGGTACAACTGGTACACCCTTAACAGTACAGCCCTGGCGGCAAGCAAAGGTACAATTTTCCCCTTTTTTTCTGAGAGTGTCTGAGTCATTTAAGCCTTGAGGATGAAACTGTACAAATTTACATGAAATATAGTTTTGATCAGCTAAGTCATTTGGCTGTTAAATCTTGAGTTAAAGAACTCTGATTTAATTACATTATTACTTTTGCAGGAAATGATACAAAAAAAAATCAAACGTTTATTTTTACTGTTGTCAGGCTCCTTTTGAGTTAATTCTGTTATTTCAATCTCATCTTTGGTGCAGAACTAAATTACTTGCATATAGGGTCCTTCAGGACATTGGTCACAAAACCCCAGTGTATTAATATTGCCTAAAAAGTAGGACAAACGCGCAAATGTAGGGTCTCATTGGTTGTGCGGTGGTTATTAGTTGCAAAACCTTGACCTCGGCATTGTTCTCTAACTTGAACCCAGATTATTCTGGTGTGGGCTTGTAGTCAATTCAAAAGCGACATTGTGTCTTTAAGATTTGGATCTCAGCGATCAACGGGGTCTGTTCATTGCTCGTGAAATACAAGAGCGAGTGAGATTGATAAAGTAGGACGCAAGCTCGGAGTTTGAACGCTGTAATAGTCAGAGAGGACCTCTAAAGTCAACCTCACGTCTCTCTCGAGATATGGGTAAGGTTGCTGATGATATTTTTGATCATTATCGTTATTTATTTACACTGTTCATTAATTTGGTAGTAAAAGAAACGCTTACATTTGGTTCAATTAAGAATGATCTATTGTAAACTAAGGGCTGTTTTCAATTTATGTCGCTACTTCTTTTTGGGAATAACATCCAATGTTTTCAGTTTGTTAACCTGCTTGGTAAAATTATGAATGTGCGTATTAAACAAAGTTTATTTCTAAAATTTCGAATTATTTTTTTTCCCTTAATCTACTGGAAAGCAGAAAATGTACTACTGCCCCAAACTTCAACTCGTGGAAGTGTGAAAGGTCATGTGAGGTCTTCAGTTTACGTAATCTACTGCAACCAGGTTTCAGCTATGTCTGAAATGTCTGATCGTTTGTTGGTTCGTCTTTTTGTCGGGGGGTTAAATTTGTTTGCCTATTCAAGAAATTAACTCAAGTTTATGAAATCCGGATTCTTCTTTTTAGCAATATGTATCTCGGTCGGTCGGAAGTATACTGTTTGCTGTATGTAAGAAACCTACTTGATGTGTCGATAGATATGTATGAGACTGCTAATATACAAAGCAAGCTTTAAATCAGTATTTAAGGGCAACCTTTACCATAGTGTTTTACATATAAAAAAAGTCTTCAATTTATAAAAAGGTGAATGCTGTGTGACTGTAGTTGTCCTAATGTTGTCCTAAAGTACTATGGGAAACTGAGTGGCCGTTTCCAGATTGGGTTTAGAAGCCCTAAGTGTGGCATGAGGTGCGCCAGATGGGAAAGGATCACCGCCTGATTCATTTCTGAGTCCTAAAGCTTCACCCATTTCTCAGCACGGAAGGCAGAACTGTTTACACGTTCGCCCACATTAGAAGGAAACATTTTTATTAACATATGGGCTACTTGATGCTTCCAGTTTCTTTGTTGCTTTGCAGATGTATCCAAAGTTATTAAGTAAAACATTTGTGTTTATTTTTATCAATCTAACTTTGCTGAAGGAAATGATAGACTTTCTACTGGGGTATCACCCTGCTGCCTTTGTTGTTTGGTCCAGTTCTTTATCCTCTATGAAAACTCATGCCTTTTTTTCTTTGTGATTAATTTTCAGTGTAAATGAGTGTATTTTGAGGTTGTTGTTTGTCATCTGTCTACCTACGAATTCGTGAAATATTCACAGTAAAACCACTTACACATGGAATGTAGGCCTGTGCTGCATTGTGCCTGTTAAACTGAACTACGATCTGGATGAAAGAGTATTGTTTTTTTTTTTGTTGTCGTTGTGGTTTATTTTGGTGTCAGTCTTGGTGCACCAGGGGCCTGTTTTACAAAGCAGGATTACTTGCTTAGCCAGATAACTTGCCAGATTTAAGGTAGTCTGGGCTAATTGTAAGTTGATGAAAA
>JAODJW010000002.1:22260176-22308053 GCA_026777045.1 Hyperopisus bebe | reverse complement strand
TAAGGTCTATTTAGCCCAGACTACCTTAAATCTGGCAAGTTATCTGGCTAAGCAAGAAATCCTGCTTTGTGAAACAGTCCCCAGCTTCAGAGATCTGTTTGATGAATGACACATTTCTTATTTTGCCATGAGAAGTTATTTTTTAGCTCAGTCATGCTTTCGATACCTATATTCCACAGTAATGTAACACTAATTCCAGGGAGTCTTTTCCCTGTGTGGGATGGCCAATGACGTTGTCGTTCCAAGGACACGGGTCATATGGACGGCCATTCTCCCCTCATGCTTGCCTCCCCCCCCCCCACACACACAGACGTTCAAAAGTGCATTTGTTACCCTGCGCCTGGGAGTGAGACGGCCCCAGCCTTTGTTTGTTTGACATTGGTGGCCTTTGTCCCCCCCCCCCCCCCCTCGCTGAACGCACATAAAGGATACAGTCTCCCCGTCACAAAAAGAGCTTCTCTCTTCCAGGGTCTTGTTACCACCCATTCTTTCTCACACTACTTTCGCCACAGACACCGACTGCTTTGCCAGGGGAATTAAGATGGACTCTGCTCACACTGAACATGGAGGCCCAGATTCTAAGCGAAGAAGCTCACAGACTTTTGGAGAAATCACACCGAATAAATAAATCCCCGGCTCTGCTTCACCCAGACACCCGTGAAGAGAGACGCTTTGTGGTGTCTTACTGTCATTGGCAGCGGCACAACTGGCTTTTATGGTCTAGTGGCCCTAATAGCCCAGTGTTCCCAGATGCAGTCTGCATGAATTAGAAGCTTGTCTGTGCTCCACCATTACACAAACTAAGGGCCTGTGTTCTGCTTGTTCTGTTTTATGAATGTGTGCCAGGGGATTTATGCTAAATGTCCCCCATACTTACAAAAATCTCTACGGCAAATTGCGCAGTAAGTGAGTCAAAATGAGAGTCTTCATTAAGTATATTGCTCCCAAAGCCTCTGTAGACATTTGAAGTGTCCAAAGGGTATGACAAAGGGACTTTTTCAGTTAAATATCATTTCTATATTGATAATCTAGTTCTGGCAGAGACACCCCCATACAGCACTTGCTAACCCTGCTTCTTACAGCAGAATGTGGGTATTAGACTGAAGCCTGGCTGAACCCTTAATTTGCCCAGACTGAGAAATTAATTGAATGCATTGCTTAGTTTAATTCAAGCGACAGAAGTTAAACTTGCAAAGTCAGCTAAATTTATTTTTAGCATGTTCAAGTAGCACATTTAATTAAATACATTTAATTGATCGTTTAATGCTTGAGTAAGACGATATGTATTTAGCAGTTTCGTGTAATTAGCCATTTACTCTGTTGTATCAATAATTCTAAGGTCTGCACTAGTGGGTAGGCCAAATATTTAGAAACTTTCTGTCAGAGGCGGAAAGGAATTGAAGTGAGCCTTAAGTTTAAAATAAAGTGAACAAGTAAATTAAATGCAAATATTTAATTATTGGTTCAGCAAAATATAATTTTTATGTTTTATTTATTTAGCCGACATGTTTATCCAAAATGAGATACATTTTGAGAAAGCAGGGTCACACAGTTCCTGGAGCACTTGGTGGTGAAGGGCCTTGCTCGTGACATCACACTGCTCCCCCTGGGATTAGAACCAGCAACTTTCCCAACACAGGCAAAGGATCCTAACCCAATGAGACACACACCAATAAGCTCTATTCTTTACTTAAAACCAGTATTCTTTGGACCCAGAGTACCAAAGCTAGGAAATATTTCCCAAGTAAAAGCCTTCAGAAATGCTTAAGTCCCTATATCTACTTCGTGACCAGGTTTGCTTTGCTAAACAACCACCTGTTGTTGACTATGCAGCTGCCACTGCAACTCTTGCAGTCTTTTTTTTTTTACTGTTAACCTATCACTGCTTGGTAAATGAACATCAGGATAGGGTCATAGATTTTTAGGTGTGAGAGTCATTACATTATTTACTCATGCCGGTAAAGCACTAAGGGAGCCATTGTCCATGTCATGTGTTTTGATGTGGCCAATCATGTTCTTCCACTTCCAGGTTGCTACAACTGCTGTATGCGCTGCCTAGGGGGCATCCCATATACCTCCTTGGTGGCCACCCTCATGTGCTTCTCAGGCGTGGCACTGTTCTGCGGATGTGGACACCAGGCGCTGACTGAAACTGAGAGGCTCATTGAGTATTACTTTGCCCGCAACCTGCAGGATTACATCACCCTGGCCTACATGTCAGTCCCGCCCCCTATTGCCATTCATCCATCTCCATTACATGGGTTGGAGCCCAAAACAGAAAAGGCTTCCTTGAAATGATGGCCGTTTGATAATATGCAAATGATATAGGCTGTAGATTCAACGTAATCCCTTCTCTCCTTTTATCCCTTACAGAATACAATACTTCCAGTACATCATCTATGCCCTGGCTTCCTTCTTCTTCCTGTACTGCATTTTGCTGCTGGCTGAG
This sequence comes from Hyperopisus bebe, assembly GCA_026777045.1. NCBI lineage: Eukaryota > Metazoa > Chordata > Actinopteri > Osteoglossiformes > Mormyridae > Hyperopisus > Hyperopisus bebe. The sequence goes on along the minus strand of JAODJW010000002.1, from coordinate 22,305,604 downwards.
GGCTTTTATACCACCAGCGCTGCCAAGCAGACCTTTGGGGAGTTTCGGAGCACCGTCTGCGGCCGCTGCCTCGGCACCACGGTGAGGGGCTTTGGGGGATTGTGGGTAATAGGGCTGTAGGAAGCGTGAAAGTTATTGTATGGTTTTAATGTCCTCAGTCTCCCTCCATGCATTATGAGTAAAATGGACACCAGGATACAAAGTCATGCACCCGTGCACCTCCCTTTCCATAGTAATACCAGAGAGGGGTGGGGTGGGGGGGCAAGACGGGCAAGGCAGGCGATTGGCTGGGAACTCTGAGCCGGACTAATTACATAGTACATTGCAATGACAAATCTGTGTATTCTGTTTTTCACTATAAATTGAAAATAAAGGAATTCTGTTTATTAAACTCTCTGTTGATCTTCATATTTAAGTATTTAGACTTCACGTTAAAATAATGGTCATAAATTTGAAATTTGGCCATGTTGGGCGAGGTGTATTGGAAGCCCCCATGGAGTTTCCCCCCGGGGGCCCCCAGTGTCGCTGGAATCGCCTCTGAGTAACGCGGCGTGCTCTGCCCTCAGTTCATTGCTGTGACGTATGCCTTGGCCGTCCTCTGGTTGGTGGTGTACGCCTTCTCCGCCCTCCCCGTTTTCTTCTTCTACAACATGGCCTCCACCTGCCACATCATCGACGACCTGTCCGACTCGACCGCAAACATCAACCAGCTTTGCATCGATGCCAGACAATATGGTACCACAATCGGCACTGCTGTCATTTCTCACTTAAAGGAGTGACTCCGACTCCCTGTTAGACTGCACATTCAGTTCTTATTAATTTACCCACAGCACTGAGACAAAGATTGAACTGATGTCAATATTGCAATTTTGCAGCATCTTTGCCATCATAAGTTATGTTGTCATACAGCCTTATAAAATCCTGGCCAGACTGTAAATAAAGGGATGATCGTGTAATCTGTTTCCCTCAGGACTGCTGCCCTGGAATGCAATGCCTGGAAAAGTTTGTGGAATGACGCTCTTGAACACTTGCAAAACGAAAGAGGTGAGGAAGTCTGAGCTGGCAAATCTTCTATGGAAAATGGCAAGTCAGCCAATACAGCACAGACGTCTGGGTCTTCGGTCACTGACTGTCTGCTTCCTTTTTCAGTTCCAGCTCACCTATGACTTGTTCATAGCTGCGTTTGCAGGAGCAGGAATCACACTACTGGCCCTGGTGAGTAAAGCTCAAACGACACACATTCCACTCCCGGGTACCACAGTGACGTGGCATGTGACCAGTCTCGTGTAGGTGGACAATAATGTCAAGCCTTTTATTTGCTGACTGGGGCCTCTGTTCTCTCACTCTCAGCTCTGTTACTACATTACAGTCTGAATATCAACAGCCCAACATGCTTCCTCAAAGAATCTCTTGAATGTGAAAGTGAATGGTGTGCATTTTTTCTGACGCTTTTATCCAATGCGACTTGCAGTGGAAGAAAGGAGTACAATTTATATATGCTGCCTGGGATTTGAACCCATGACCTTTGCATTGCCATAATGCTCTTCTTGTTGAGCTATGGGATTTATAGGGAGAATCTACACTGATGTCACAGATTTAAAAGATTTTTACCTGATATATTTGTTTTGCTGTAATATTTATTGAACAGTCAATGTATGGGTAGGTCTAGAAATATGCTATACATTTAATATTATACCCAAAGTTTTTAGTAACAGTTTGAGATTAATGTCTTCTCACTGTGCATGCAGTACTGTTTGGTAAGCACTTTTTCCTGAAACTGCTCTCTCTCTCTCTTTCTTTCGTGTTTTGTAGCTCACGTATGTGATGTCCACCACCTATAACTTTGCGGTGCTGCGGTATCTGGGCAGGAAGGGCATAGGTATGCACTGTTAGACTCCTGGTCCTCCCACTTCTGTCCTCTCCTCCATTGTCTCTATAGTGAAGCAGAAACTGGAATCCTTTGCAGTACAAAGGCAGCCCCCACCCACCTCCCATTCCATTTCGGAACACACTGTAGAGTATGATTTTCATTTTTCTGGAAAAAGGGACAGTGGAAAAGTAGCTCTTATTTTCAGCTGAAATTGCATCTGAATTGACTTTAATCCACATAACACTCCTTCTGGAAATTGTCTGCTTCCGATGGAGGGTGGTACTGGGGGGTCTTTTACCTCCTGTTTTCAGTATTGCTGCTTTTATCTGTTTTTTTTTTTTTTTTTTTAAACATGGTCTAAATTTGTAAAATGCATAATTAAATTAACTATTATTTGGTTTGCTTACTTTTGAATGGTCTTTATTTTGCCTATATGGTATCACCAAACAGTGTTTAAGTCTCAATGTTTAAGTAACCTTTATTTCATTCCAGAAAGTACTGTGATGAATTCCATACAACTGACTATAAAGTAAATAACAGATCATCTCAATCAATCCGATTTAGTGACCTGTGCCAATATGGACGCGTCCAGAATTCCAGAAAAAATAACAAAATAATGAACTCTGGTAGCCATGGGATCACTTGCATCCTGTTTCCATAGCACCAGACAAGCCTCTGCTGGCAGTTTCATCCTGATTCCCCCCCCCCCCAGGTCATTTCTTAAAGCTGCTATAAAATAGAACGGTCCATTAGAAAAAAGCTTTGGATGAAATGCTTTGCTCTCTTAGGCTGTTTGGTGATATGGAACGCTAGAATTCAGGCGGATGGAAACTGGAGTGTGGGCTGTGAGTTTGCAGTGCAGTGTGTTACACTGGTGTGTGAGCAAGCTTAAAAAAAGGACACATTTATTTTGGTTTCTTCAAATATTTACTGCCACAGATTGCTAGATTCGGTGACCTTTCACCTTACAGCGTGAGCTGCTGACTGTGCCAGTGTATGTCATTTCCCATCCGGGTCCATTGTAGTTTTAGGTTTTTTGATTGAATTCCTACTAGTAGAGATGGACGATGACCAAACTACGTGTGGATTTTGTGACTGATGTAAAGACAATGGCAGTCTGTGTGCGTGTGACCTGTAGAAAATGCATTTGATGGGTGCAATATTTTTTCTGATGACAGATGTACACTAATGCATAGCATTAAAGCTTGACTGTTACTCCCATGACTAGCTGTAATCCTGATCATGTGACCAGTTTAACCACATGCCGGCTGGCTTATGATATGTAGTAATGTAATTCGCTGTAACTATTTTACTTCTCTAAAATGCACTTCAGCATTCAGACATGGCAGGAAATGGAGCGTTTGATCTTTGCCTGTGTCGGGTAGCTGTGGAGCCCCCTGTGCAAAGGTCTTCATCTTCCTTTGCAGCTGTACGGCTTCCTGCACCTGGCAACCATGCGGCTCTACTTGAAGGAGCGGCGGCGCAAACACAAGGGTGAATTTGTGGACCTTGACTTCCTCGGAACACCTGTTATGGATTGGAAAAGGGATATCTCTTCTCCCTATGGGGCACCTGATCAAGAGCTGTGAAAGCTCCAAAGCATGCTGGGAAAGGATTCTACCTTTGTGTAGGAGTCTGGGGTTCTCTGCAGGTCGCAGGAGATGTGAGACTGTTGAAGTGCAAAGCTACAGTGTCCAGTTTATAGTTTTCAGCCAGTGCCACTAGAGGGCGATACATTACCATTCACGAAAACACCAATCCCTTGGTTATCCGCTATATGAATTTGCCAACATCGCACTAAATATGTAAATAGAAATTTAGTACTACTTTTTCTGTAGTGGCCTAAAGGAATGCTGCCAGAATGAATGAGTTAAAATATTAAATAGCTGCTTTAAAAAAGTTATGAATCCATTTGTACTTCTGTTTAAATGTATTGAATAATGGAGGTTTAAGCAATTCATTGCATTGTTTAATTAAAAATACCAACCACACTAATTTCATTTCATTTATTTAGTTTGGTTTGTAAACAGCCTAAATGTGTCTCAGACTCTGTGTGACAGAGTACATCTTTCTACCCCCCTAAACTGATCCACAGAAAGTTTAACAGCAATTCAGTTTTGTGGGGTAATGCTTCATGGTACTGCAAGCCATTTTCACAACTATAAATTTCTTTCTTAGGTGCTTCACACATAGACAACTGTAGTATAATGGAAAATGCATTTGCAGGGATAAAATACTACAGTTATCACTGTCATAATAAAAACATGGAAATCTTTTACATATTATGTGGTACATAAAATCACAAGATTTCATTATATGTATTTCAAGTCTTCACAATTGCATTGTTAATTTGTATATTTAGGTTCAGTTTATTACTGAGATATTTACAACTTACAAAGCATAATACAGAATAAGTAACAAGACCCATTACTGCCTCGTTTGTTTCCATAAATTCAAGTAAACGCTGAACCAATGTACCCTTTAATAGAGGCAACTCGTACAAGTAACCAGTGACATCCCTAACACTGAATCCATGACAATTATCACAGTATTAAAGTGAAATATACCATCAGTAATTTCAAGAAACACTATATTCCATTTAATTTCCAAAAGCATATCTGTCATAACCTGTGGATACAGTCTTTCAATCACATGCTCCTTCCTCTTTTCACAGTGTACACGACGCCAGTAATCTGCACACGCCAAACGTTTAATTGTAACAAGGGAAAACACAAACTTTTATACAGACACACACAAAAAGTCAATACTAAAAATGGTGAAGCGCTAGGACAAATGAAGAGAAATGCATTTCATTAAAGCAAAGTAGTGCTTTTGTACCTACAATAGAAAGGAATTAATGAACTCATGAAATAAACCCGTTGGCTGAGCAAACACCACCCTAAAACAACAAAAAAAACGCAAGATAACACTGCTATTAACGAGCAGAATCGCAGGTGATGAGGCAAACAGATCCAGTTGCTCATATACAATGGAGGATATCACCCAAACATGTGGCACTGCACTTTATATTCTCTCTTAGACATGAAACTTCATCTCAATGAATGGTCTTCCAGAATATATGGAAAACCAGAAAACTGGCACGCCTGGATGAAGTACCATTATTTCTGTACCATCTTAGATTTCAATTCAATTATTTTCTTGCTCACATCATCACATAAAGAGCGAATATTTACAGTTTTACAATTCAGACATACATTTTCCCTTTACATTTGTATTTTATTCATGTACGGAGGAATTTAAGTGCCTTTTAGGGTGCAATAGTTGTGCCCCCTAGACCTGAGCTTGCAAACGTCCTACATGCAGTATAGTCCCGTAACTGCTGTGCCACACTGCTCCTTCCATTAACTTAATGGACGCAATGGTCCATCATGCTTTTACAGTCAGATCCTAATACTTGTGTAATACTGGTCCTCACCACATCTCACAATGGCTCCAGCTGTATGGATCCAATTATGTCAACCAATCATAATCCACCATCACAGCTCACATGACCCAGAGTAAACCAAACGCTTACATCATACCCTTCACTTTTACAGTTCCCTTCATGCCTAAAAATGCCCAGTCACATAAATCTACTGTACAAGGTTTCCATACTTTGTTTTATGAACAAACAAGGTTGAATCTTTTCATTACAATACCGTAGTTAAAATTACAGAGGTAAGTTTTCATTTTTCACCCAGACATACTGTAAATTTTCCGATGCAATTCAGATCCGAGTACCTTCTCCAGGGGCTTGGTTTTTATTTACACTATGCTACCTGCTTCCCCGTTTGCACCGATTCACACTATGTCACCGTTTGCTACATTTATGGGCGTCGGCTCCATGGGCGTGTAATGACGCACAAGCCGACATTTGTAACAGCATCTTTGTACAGCCAGGGGGAAATAAAAGAAAATCTGTAGCAGCACAGGGGAAAGATGGTGAAGCTGTACAGCGTTTACAGAGAGAAACACACACTTGTAGCCAGGGGCCATGAGAGAGCAGCAGCGGGTGTGTGTGTGCCTCACCACCAGCCGCAGTGCAGCTCCTAACTTCACTAAACCCCATTACATCCAACCCTGCTGCCCCCGTCTGTCACTTACAATCAGACCTACACACGCACTGCCACTCCCTGCCATGCAAGCAGCAAAAAGCACCCATGCTGCAGCAAAAACACCTAAGGAAACACATGAGTAGACATATCGAAAGAAATACCTCCACTCTCTTCACTGTCAAAATGCTGTTTTAAAAGTAAGAGTAAAGGGGGCCCAGTTACAAATACGTCCCTGAAAAATGTCAGTTTCCCATTTTTCTCCAATAAACACCCAAAAGCACAAAACAATCATTTTTCATCATTAAACGAGTCACGAACAGGCGCAGACACAGCTACAGATTACTAAACAAAAACTCATGGCAACCAAGTCACATTTACCGCAGGATTACAGAGGCTGCTCACCACTTTCATTTCCCTTTACGCCCCCCCCCTCACCACCACCTGCAGAAAAATGACAGTCCTACGAACAGACAGGTGATCTGTCAGGCTGATGCAATATTTTTTCAAAGACCACTTTTTAGAGGGAATCTAGAAATGAGAACGCAAACCACTCTGTGTTCCTCTGCCAAGCTGTGCTTTTTCAAGGAGGCAGCGTCACGGTACTGGAGAGTGAGGAACCAGCGTGTTAAATAAGCTACACACACCTACACCTGCAAATATCCCCCCCCCCACCCCACCACTACCATCAACCCCACAGGCATTTGGGAGGCTGAAAAGAGAGACAAAAGGGCGCAGTTTGTGCTACACCCCACATCCCGCCGGATGCAGAGAAACCAGGATGGTACCAGGTGCACAACAGTCCGTTTGGATCACGCCTCAGAACCACACTTCCCAGCTCAGATTTGAGGCTGGTCTCAAGCTCACGTGACGCAAGCGGATATGTAAGCCTGGGGTGGGTGGGGGAGCAATAGGACTCAGCAGCAGGAGGAGCGCGGGGCCTTGCGGTTGCCGTGGAGATCGATGGCGCTGCTGAGTAGAGCATGGTCCAGCTGCTCCTCCCCTGCCAGGACCTCACGCACGGCAGCCTCAAACGCCGCGCCCACGTTGGTATCGTCCTTGGCACTGGTCTCGAAGTACGGGCAGCACCCGTTCTCCTGACACCAGGCTCGCGCCTCCTCCTCCCCCACCTCCCTCTCCAGGCCTTTGTCCACCTTGTTGCCCAAGACCACGAAGGGGAAGCGCTCTGGGTCCCTCACATCTGAGTAATACATGAACTCCTTCTTCCAGCAGCCCAGGTTGCGGAAACTCTGCAGGTCGTCCACGGCGAAGGTCAGCAAGCAGCAGTCCGCACCCCGGTAGAATGGCGTGCGCAGGCTCTTGAAGCGCTCCTGCCCAGCCGTGTCCCAGATCTGCAGGGTGACCAGGCGGCCGTCCACCTCCAAGTCCCTGTTGAGGAACTCCACGCCGATGGTGTGGTAGGACTGCGAGTCGAACCGGTCCGTCACGTATCGATTCATCAGGGAGCTCTTGCCCACTCCCCCATCGCCAAGGAGAATCACCTTCAGCAGCAGGCTCTTCCCACTCATGATGACACTGACTGACAGACCCGCTGGCTCAGCGCCACCTGGACAGAGAGTTTGCGGGACACTTAATTTGGTACTGCTTGTAACAATTTACACTCAGTAACCCAGCTCTGACATGGCACGTTCTACGTATCGGAGAACAATGGAGCACTGAGGAGGGAATAGGGATCTGAAACTGATTTCGTATGCTGATCGTGTTTGAGATGCGCAAGTAGGCTACCAGATATCATTTTTTAAATGTTTGAACTGCCTGCAAATGCACACTTTCAGATTACACAAGTGACAGTTTAGTCAGGCGGCTAATGCAGAAGATGAGTCAGTATTTTATTATTTGTTTGCAGAGTACAAAGTGCGTCGCAGGGACAATCTGCCAGGATACAGTCGGCTTGCAGTTGCGCAAGCTCGTCACAGTCAGTTGATCCGTGTATGTGGCCATTACTGTGCTAATGCTGTGCGTGATATAAAACTCAACGCTGACTAAATAGCTAGCGAGCCACTGGATGCAGCTGATTCTTCAAAGGACACTTTCATCACACTTACATCTCGCGATACATCGCGCAAGCGATTAACCGGCTAACATGCTAATTTGTATACAGCATCGTTTACGCCGGATTCGTACATCGCACCAGTGCTAAACATCACCTACAAATATATACCTGCGAAAGCCGTGTATACCACAGGAGCGCTCGGCGTGACGGCAAAAAGTTAAAACTAAAAATCTAATTATTTACCTCATTCTGCCAAGCGATACTTGTGTCGTGGTGTGAACCACACTCTCAAACTGAGATTTCGCGTGAACGCGCTGTTGCTGCGCGGCTCCAAACTCCAAGCGGAGTTGCGCATGCGCGGGCATTTCATGCACGCTACATGTTTGTTATACAAAAATAAAATGTATATTATGACGTAGTTTTCATATTTATCGTTCTGTATTAAAAACAACACAGAACAACAAAGACAGCAAACAAATATGGCTACATGTTACCGCATTCACGTTTCACTCTTACCTTATTGAACGCTGCTTTTAAATATTTAGCGGATTTCAATTATTTTCTCTAATAGCTGAAATAAGTGGAGTTATTGGTCCTAAGATCTGGCAACTTGGTTTACAAGTTCGCTGTTTTGTACTAGTATCTCTGCTCGTGACAGTAGTGAGTAATGCAGACCAGATCAGCAGTAATGTCCATCGATCTCCTCAAGATATTTTATTATTGCAGATATAATTAGTAACATACGTTACTAAATTAACGAGGCAGGCAAGTTTAGCTTTTTATTTTTTTTTCTGAGGCTGCTAGATTTTAGTAACAGGCATATCAATACAGGTCCTTGTTTAGCCTGACTATCGATCAGCTGAGCAAACATGCAGTAATACTGATGAAACAGTTGACTTTGTGATATGGGGCTGGATCGAGAGGTTACAGATTAAGGTTCCATGTAATTTTGCAGTGATGCGCTTAAATAAATGTCAAACTTTATTTAAGTCAATTTATGCAGCCCCGTTTCCAATTTTACGTGACAAATCGGCAACTTAAACAGAAAATCGTGTCCGTTACAACTGTTATGGATTTTTATATATTAAAGCAAGAAAGATGCGTTGTTTTGTCAAATGAAATATCAGTAGTACAGGAAAAGCTTTACTGCGCGGTATTTATTAGCCGTGCGTGATCGGTTTAGCTGAAATACCATTAAGGGATAATCCACAGATGCGAGAACGTTTTGCCAAACGGGTCCCATTACACGCCGCTGTTTGTGCGCCCCCGGCGGACTCCGTCGGTACTGCAGGCGCAAGCTTGGCTTTTCCCAGTCGAATTTCCCCCTCTCCTCACTTCCTGTTAGCTAGTACAGCAAACAGCTGGAAAGGATGGTGAGGGATATCTATCAGCCTTGAAATCGATGTGGCAGTCTTATTTCTGAAAAGGTAGGAGACTGCATACCAAGCTGTCGTCCATGAAACGCCCTTGATTTTGAACTTATTTTCCCTAGGATCCGGCTGCGACTGGCCGGTGTACCGCTATTCCCCTCTGCCAGCAATCACTAGCCTAGCCAGATATGTGAGCATCGCTGCTCTTTGGAGGGCAACTTTTAGTATAGTACAGCTGCCTGACAGTCATATACTTTAATCTTGTGATCGTCCTTAACGAATGCTTCTCTTCATGTCTTATACGGTTGCTGTATGTGAGATAGGCTTGACGTGGCGTTCACGTGGCTTCACTTTTACTAAGATTTGGCATTATTTTAATTTACACGAAAGATTTCCAAAGCCCCAAAAATAGTGAGTAGTACAAAATTGTATAGGATTATTTTACTCCCCCTTACTCCCACGAAGTTTCCTTTTGTCATCCAGTTTTCAAGTTGTTTACCTTTTTCAGTTTAAATTAGTAATTTGTGCGTCCACTTTGTGTTCTTTTTACCCAAGTACTTGCGCTTTCACTTGTGAATATGTTACTTTTCCAATGGTTTAAAATGTGTTTTGTAACGCACTCATTGTACTTTGTGACCAAAGTTGACATAATACACTACAAACCTCCAGGGCAGTTGATTCTGTTTTGCATGTAATGCATCTATCTTTAAGCTGTATGGTATGTTGTTTTTTTGTGTCCTTTTTGGAGAAACTGGAGGTGTATATCCTTTGATTCGTTCAAACTTTACAGAGGTTTATGTGTTTCAGAAATGGGATTGCTGGACAGGACGATGGCCTCGCTGGGGCTCTGCTTACTATGGGCTGTACTGTCCCAGAGTCAGCAGCCCCTAGACCCACAAGACCAGGAAGTCTTCCAGCCCCAGAGCACCCTTTCAGACATGGAGTTCACCACTGTGAGCTCATTCCGCGGCCCAGGCAACAACGACTCGCGCGGCAACAAGGAGCTCCCCATCTTGCTGTGGTGGACCGCAGGCCTTTTCCCACATTTCCCCGGTGATACGGAGCGCATCGACTGCGCGCACTCCTCGTGCATGGTCACGCGCCTCCGCAAGGTGCAGCTGCACCGCCGCACCACCGCCATCATCTTCTACGGCACTGACTTCCGGGCATATGAGGCGCCATTACCCCGGTTGCCCCACCAGACTTGGGCGCTCTTCCACGAGGAGTCGCCGATGAATAACTACGTCCTGTCACACAGCCCCGGCATCCATCTCTTTAACTACAGCGCCACCTTCCGCCGGGAGTCTGACTACCCACTCACACTGCAGTGGCTGCCCACGCTGGACTACCTGCTGAACCCGCCGGTGTTCTCGCTGCAGCAGAAGAACAAGTGGCGCAGGGCGGGTCTCGCCCCCGTGCTGTACATGCAGTCCCACTGCGACGTGCCCTCTGACCGGGATCGCTATGTCCGCGAGCTCATGAAGTACATAGAGGTAGTGTGGAAGCACCAGCAGTGAAGCAGTTACTCACTCCAACTGTATTATTTCTCATGAATTTAGAGCCTCTATCTATCCATACATCCATCCGTCTTCCTACCTCTTTTCTGCCATTTTTAGGCAGCACAACAGAGGAACACTCCCGATGGGATACTAGAAACTAAGGATGTTGCAGATCTATACTGAAATATCTATTTTTTTCCAATCTGAATGTTTCATTTTGAGAAATGATTCTAACAATATTTTTTTCTTCCATCTTTTTTTCACCTGTAATTTAAATGTTTATATTATTATAGATAGCAGAACATGAAATACTACCAGACAGGCTTTTAGGCGCTCAAACACTAGTATGACTAGATTGGTGAAACGATCCTCGGTCAGCAAATTTTATCATCGTATTGCATCGAATCAGGTAGGAAAATTCAGTTTGGTCTGTCCCTGCTAGAGACTAACAGATCATGCACAGCATCACCAAAGTACTCAGAGGAAAGAAGCTCTTAAAACACACAGATGGAGCAAACTCATCAAGCACGGCCGCAGTGGCTTTGAACCTCCAACCCTGGAATTGTGAGGCAACAATGCTAATTTACAATGCTGCCCAATTCAAAGCATTAAAAAGTTCATATGTAGTTGCATAGTTACTATGCTTAATAGAGCTGAATGGTAGCTAATCTTTCAGAGTTAAGTAGTAATGACCCCACTGAAAGTCGGAGGTCTTGTGTTCAGATTTTCACTGATTCCTTCTGTCACCTGATACAGCTGTCACTTCCTATCCAGCACATGCCCAGAGTAACCAGTAACCTGTGCTCTGACTGTATATCCCACCCAGGTGGATTCGTACGGTCAGTGTCTGAACAATAAGCCTCTGCCAGAGCGTCTGGAGGACACGAGTACGGCCACGGGAGAGGATGCGGAGTTCATGAGCTTTGTGGCGCGCTACAAGTTCCACCTGGCCATGGAGAACGGCCTGTGCGCGGACTACATGACGGAGAAGCTGTGGCGGCCGCTGCACCAGGGCTGCGTGCCCGTCTACCGGGGCTCCCCCTCTGTGGCGGACTGGCTACCCAGTGAGCGCTCCGCCGTTCTGGTCGATGACTTCCCCTCCCCCCGTGAGCTCGCCCAGTACCTGAAGGCACTAGATGGCGACGACGCGGAGTACGCCCGCTTCCTGGAGTACAAGCTCCCTGGACGCGTTACCAACATCCGCCTGCTGGAGGCGATGCGGGACCGGGAGTGGGGAGTCAACGACATGAGCAGACCTAACTACCTCAATGGCTTCGAGTGCTTCGTGTGCGACCGGGAGAATGAGCGGCTGGCGGCCACGCGGGCTCATCGTCGGGCTCCCAAGAAAAACCCGTTACCGCCGGTGAGGATGGCGGATAGCTCCCACATGGGCTGCCCCATGCCCTCCCCCGGCTTTGGGAGCGTCGTTGACCTTCCCGCCAATGACAGGTGAGTCGGCCAAATCCGGCATCGTGTTCTGTGGCAGCTTACAACTCCTAGCTGAGGTAGGCGAATTCACACTCTACGTGGGAGGCCTTTGCATTGATAATTAATCCTGGGTTGGGTGCTGACTTGCAGTGTGAAAACTGTGGGTGTTTGAGGCTCCTCTATTAGCCCGATGCCTCCCTGAATGTTCTTATATTGCACATCTGGTCCTTGAATAGTCTTATTAGCTTTTTGCTTTGTCAGAAGTTGTTCTGTAGTTCCTGCTTCAATTGCTGACACTTGCACCTGGGTGTTCATTAGAAGCTCAACCTAGCTGCACTTGCGCCTTGTTGACTGCAGCATGTAGGTTTGTAATGTGCTGTTTGCTTCACTTGTACATCACTTATCTCCTTAATACATAAATGTGTGTGTGTCTGTGTTGGCAGCTGGCTGCAGATGTGGCCCCCAGATTACTGGCAAAGCCTGGACCAAGCAGAGGGGTTGCAGTCTCTGATCCAGCACAACGAGTCAGACCCGGGGCTGCTGTGGCACTACATCCAGAAGCTGGCTGCAAGTAGGACTGGAGGCGTTTAGAGAAGAGCAGTGCGGACTGACTGAAATGGTGACGTGGGCTCATGTTTTAAGGCGAGGACCGGCTGTTGTACCCTTGAGGAAGGTTGGCCAGCCAGTGCTTTGCCATGTGTTGATGGAAGACCATAAGACTGGTTCAGGATTAACAGAATATCGTTTCCTGCAGAAATAAGGGAATGTTGGATTTGGGTTTGCACATATATAAGCCCACTAAAACTTTTTTCCAGGAATTCAAACTCAGGAAATTGCTTCTTCTATAGGGCACAATGTGCTTAGTGTTCATCTGCAGATTGAAGTTGTTTACAATCAAGTCTGGTGTACATCCCCACTGGTTTCATTTCCCACCGTCATAGGTTTTGTACCATTTACCAAGTTTTGTACCGTTCTGTTTTAGACACTCATTTTATTATAGATTGCACATGTCTGTATCTCCAACCCTTTTGTGGATTTTCATATAGTCTGTACATAAGCATTTAACACATATATATATATTTTATTGTTTTTATAGAATTAAACAAAAAGGTGGTACATGTTTGTGTGGGTTAGTTTATTGATAGTACACAACCATGGTTATATTCTGCTAGATTTGACAATAATAATAAGGCACACATTAACGTTTTATAGCACTATATTGTTCAATTAGTATAGTTCAAATATTGAAAATACAACTCAATATGAAGTTGACGGGAGTGGTCAATGGTCAAAGGATATATGTCCTGTTCATATCAGTGGAAGTAACTTGATGCGATAGACCTCTATTCCTGAAGTATCAGTCTTACACAATAGCTCTATGGAAATTCAAACCATATAGTATAACCAGCTGTAATGGTTCAATTCTCATAGTCATTTTCACATTAATTTATGTATTACTTTCAAGAATGTGGTAATGCATTAGAGAAAAATATGCCAAAGTATATTTCTTGTGTCACATCTGGCTTCTGACCCTCAGCTGCACCTTTTGTTTCTGGGAAAATGGGTGGGGGGGGACAATGTTAGTGTGTCATAGCTAGCGATGATGCTAAAGATATTTCCTGAAGATCACAAATCAGCATATCAACTTTCAGTCGGTATTCTTCCAAGCCAATTCAACATTTAAAACAATAAATGTTTCTGCTTTGTTATATAATAGTTCACTGTTCCCTGCCAGCATGCTAGATGCCGAGTTAAGGACATGGCAGTGAACACTATATAACATTTCAGGTTACAATGACGACCCAGGTTATCTCAGCTGAAGCTCCAGGCTTCTGCGACTACCTCACCTAGATGGTGTTGGCGTAGCAGGTCTCGCAGTGGACCACACCTTTGGGCAGGAACATGCTGTCCAGCAGGTCTCCCATGGGCTTACCACACACGCCACACTACAATATACCATAGATGTCAGTAATTTTGACACACAACATCAAGAGAGCACCACAAGTACACCATCCAGGAAATATGATGCCGTGCTAATCAATGCCACCCCAACATCTCGACTCGTCTGTTATCTCATAGTCACAAAGATATACCGACCTCAAAAGACTCCCCAAAGTATTCTAATAACATGCTTTTACCATTTGTGTAAAACTTCAATTGATCAAATAACGATTTAAATAATAGTATCACTACAGGAGTACCTAGAAATTCTGGGCCCCATGACAAAATGCCACCCCTGGCCCAATTCTACATATCATTTTACGTATTCACCGCCGCCCCTGGAATCTGCTAGGGAATCCGTGCCCCTCCTGCACCCCTGATCAAAACTTTACCTTGAAACAGGCTGGGTGGCAAGAGATGTTCAGGTGCTCAATGGTGATCTTGGCATCGCTGCCCACTGGCAGCCCGCAGTATGTGCAGGCGTTCGATATGCTGCAGGCAGGAGGGTATTGGCATACGTTTCATCAATAAGCCATGCATGCTGAGCGCTCACGGAAATCCCTCACGTTAACATGAGATGAGCGTTATGGGCATTAGACATAAAATGCACTTTATATAATGAAGGCGTGCGTGAGTATAGCAGGCTTGTGAAGAAGCCCACCTGGAGGTAGATGTAGGGCTGCTGTAGTTGTAACTGGAAACACTGGATGAAATATAGTCACCAGAGAATCTGCAAAGGAAGAAGGTGCACAAGACCTCGCTTAAGACACCATGCCTTCTGCCTCAGCAACAGCAGATGACAGCAATGTCCAAATAACTTAAACTGAACTCCTTCAACAGCATCCAAAGCCTTCATAGAGTAGCAGATTCTCAAGATGCACTTACAGGTCGTTGTTGGAGATCCCTGTACCCGGTTTCGTGTTGACGTATTCCTTCAGTAGCACAATACCCCTGAGTATGGGCGAAGGTACAGCCATTAGCCTGAAGCAGTGCCCAGTGGATGGGTTCTATAGGTCAAAGGTCAACACACCCCTCAACTTACTTCTTGGATTCTGCTTCCGAGGGGGTGGCTTTCTGGCTGGTGGCTTCAAAGGAGCTGTTTAGGACACAAAAAAAATGTTTGGTAATATGTTACTCGAGGGAGCACAAGTAACTTAGTAACTCGGTTACTACTCAAGTTCAAATAATGAACAAATATAGTAGCCTCATGAAACTCAGGAACTCTTTTGATTGCTTAATGATGAATGAACATGGCATCAGTACATAATTAACACTTAGTTTCAGGTTAATTAATACATAAATAAGTAACTACAATATTTGTGCCCCCTCGAGTTACACAATATTCTTCCAGTTACAATTAACATGAACAGAACTAAGACGTGTCAAATGACTGAGATCATCATAACACAATTATACAAAAATGAAACATTTCCCCATTATAATTTAAGCAATGAGATCAATATGATGTTCTATGCATTTCAAAATGTACTAAAATGCACTCATGTGCTGCATAATGATGTTTCGGTCAACAAAGGACCACGTATACAATGGTCCCGTAAGATTATAACGGAGCTGAAAAATCCTGCCGCATGTTTGTGGTGATGCTTGTGTAAACAACACTATTGCATTGCCAGTCGTGTAAAAGTATAGCACACACAATTATGTACAGTACGTAATTCTCATTAATGATAACAGCTATGTTATAATGGTTTATGTATTTACTGTACTGTACTTTAATCATCAGAGTGTACTCTTTTAACTTAGAAAGTATACTGTAGCCTGTGTAGCAAACTATAACATCTTGGTTTGTGTAAGTACACTATGACGTCCACACAACGACAAAATTGCCTAATAGTGCATTTCTCAGAAGATATTCCCATCATTGAATACAGATTACATGTATTTCATTCATGAAATAAAACAGAAAATCTGCTATATGAAATCTTCCACTTGAATGGTACATCTCTGAAGGAGTAACTGTCACTATGATTTGAGAGCAGCCATAAATGAACTTAAACCCAAATGTGTCCTGTCACTTAACAAAAAGGAAAACCCAAAATTTGTTTCCACATATTCACCTTTTCACATTTTCACAAAACTCTCATACATACATCTACTTCTTCACCTTTGCATTTGTCTAAATGTTCTTTATCTAAACCAGTTAGACCAGTCTTGTTGACCTATTTAAGGGTGTGTATTTAGGGAGAGGCAACTAGAAAATCTACAGTTATGACCAAACATAGTGCATGTATTAGTTAGAAACCACAAGTGATTATGTATTCGTACTACAATGGCCATCGAGATGACGGCAACTTTACATAGTGTCTCTCCAGACAGCTGCATCTATGAAGCCACACAGTTATTCCTTAGAACTGTAATATCTTTCCTGTACTAGAAAAAACTGTACAGGCTAGATGGCATTCCCATCAAACTTTATATGTCACACGATAAAACAACCATATAAAACAAGAACTACACACATAATGGATGTTTAGCTCTCACAAACAATCAAAAGATGGCTTTGACACTGAGGAATAAAGAGACTTACCTGTCCATTGGAGATGGTGACGGATTGTGTGGCTCACTGCAATGAAGAAGGCAGCAGAGGATTACACTAGCAGTCCAGGAGTAACGCGTAGGTACACCGTGAGCATATAAGTCTCTGCCCTGCCGTCTTTCTCTTATTAAGCCTTTTGCTTTTGCACTCCCACTTTCACAGAACCTGTGGTTAGTAACTGAGATGGCAGTGTGACTTACGGCACACCAAGTCTCTCCTGATATTCCAGTCAGAGGTGTGTCCCTGCCCTAGTTTACCACGGGTCTACTGTAACTGCATCTGTAAAGAACTGTTTTGCTCCCTGCCTATCGGTTGCTATACTGACTGTCCCAGTACAGAGAAATTCTAGCCCCCCTGACAAAATGCCACTTTGTGGCCATATTTTATGTATAATTGTATGTATTCAAGGCCACTCCAACAAACTTGGTCATAGCATATCTGACCAATCACTATATTATATATTATATAAATTTGAACAACTTGAAATTCTATCCTACTGAATTATACTGGATGCTAAAGGAGTTTATTAGTGTGTCATACTTTTTCTCTGAATCATGAACTAATATGACGGGTGTTGTCTGTTTGTCACACGATGAATGGCTGTTTCTGGTATGTACGTGGACAAGCAAGTACACGGAAACACTCTATCTCCTAACCCAGGGTTTCCCAACCTGGTCCTCAGGGACCCCCAGACAGTCCACACTTTTAGTCCCAGCCAGTGAAGAACACCAAATATCTGGTACCGATGTGGTGGAAGTTGAGAGGGAGCAAAAACATGAACGGTCTTGCAGGGAGCTGAGAGGGAGCAAAAACATGGACTATCAAGGGGTTCCTGAGCGCCGGGTTGGGAAACACTGTCCTAACCACTTATCCTAGTCAGGGTTGCAAGGCGTCCTGCAGCCTATCCAGGTGGCACTCTGCATAGCACACCTTAGTGCACACAGCCACAAACACTTGCACCTTAGTGGATTATGCCAATTATGCTAATTAACTACATGACTTTGGACTGCAGCAGGAAATTGGAGCATCTAGATCAATGTTTTCTCAACCAGGTCCTCGGGGACTGAAAGACAGTCTACATTTTTGGTGCCTCCCAGCTCCCAACACACCTATATCAGGCATTTAGTGTTCTCGATTGGCTGGGACCCATGTGTGGAATGTCTAAGGGTCCCTGAGGACTGGGATGAGAAACGTTGACTTAGAGGAAACCTATACAGGAAGGATATGCAGACACCACACATGCACAGAGCTCAGGAGGGATGCGACCCCTCCAACCCTGAATCTTTGAGGCAACTATGCCATCCACAGGGTTACCTTGCTGCCCATTACATGAGAACTAAAGTCAAGATTTCCTACAGAATTCAGAAAACAATGATTTAGCCAGACATATTGGACAACTACGAAAACTGATACTTTGTTCAATCAAAAAGGGTATCAGTCAATAGAGACTTTTGCCCTGAAGGATGCAGTTTCAATCATAGCCTACATCTTGAGTAATTTACTTAACATTGTTTTACAGAAAGCATTCGCCTGTGTCTACAATTGTAATACACAAAGTTTTAGTTCATTTGAATAAAATTCTCTCTTAAGCATTAAAAAGAGCTGTTCAGGCTACAATATTACTAGCACCCCACCCCACTTTGAAGGAATCTACTTCAAGTGAAGGTCAAGGTGTTCCTTTGAACTGTGAGTTATTAATTATATAGTAAATAAATACAATTCTGCTTACTTATAAAAGTAACGGTGTACAAAATTTCAGATACATTTTTATCACTGGGTTAAACAGTGGTGTCAACTGCATAATCCTTGAGGCTCTGAGGAAGAGAGTTGACTCACATTTTCTGTGATAATGTGATAGTGAAATTTTCCTGGTCATCACAGAGGTCATTAAGGTCCTCCTCAAAGCTGAAAGGCGATGCAAAAAATAAATGACATCAATTGCAAGTTTATCCAGAGCACATCTCCTTAGGGTTTAGTTCACTAGTCAATACCACACTCAGCTCCAGTCTTGCTTTGATATTCTGTTGTCTTCTGTTTAATTTCTGTTACCCTCAATAACATTCACTGCCCTGTGCTCCTAGATGAAACCAGGACTAATGGAACAGGTAAGATCTCACCTGTCCTCTGTTCTTTTCAATGGAGAAACTGGCGTTGTGGATCTAAAACACAGTATTTATTGATTATCATTCCGTTAACATGTATGGTCTAAGTTTTCCCTCAAAGGATAAATACTGTATTAATGCCAATGCCTTTACCTTTTATTGGGGTCCACAGGAAAGGGGTCAAACAGATCCATGACACTGAACACAGAATAGTTTTTTAGTGGATGTTGGACTATGTCATCCAAGCATCTAACTTGCAATGTTTTGGAGAGTTTGTCCTCCATTGAACATATTTTACTGAAGAGTACCGAGTACTTATAAATAGCACTGTACATATAATTAAAGTGCACACACTAAATTTGTTTTTTAAAAAAGCTGCATTTCTGACACAGCTGAAATATCTGGTTCTTACATATATCCTGAACTTTAATCATCCAGCTGTCTTAATGTATGAAATTATAAACCACATTTGAAAAAAAACTATGCAAACCACAATAAACTAACTGTGAGACAGTTTTACTTGACAATGTTGATCTGTTACTTCAAATGGGACTGGATGCAGATGCTGCCTCACCTGATATCACTGGATTTGGGTGGTTCTTTAAGAGGACTGGGATCTGTGGAGCTGAAATACAAATAATACTATCTATTAGAATGAAAATGAAAATAAATCAGACTAAAATCTTTAACTATTGATGTATATTACTAGCCATAATTGTAACACAATTTTTTCAGTATCATGTACAGCATACACTTATTATACGTGAACACACCTGGCACCCAATAAGGTAATAATTTCCGGTAAAGTAATAACTGCTAATAATGCCAATACCAATTATGTACAAAAATTTCTGAATCAGAAATATATTACATCATTGGCCAGTTACTGAGTTTTATTACATTAAGAATGGAAATATTATTACATTACTGGCTGTTACAATGTATTTCCATAATATTTGTCTAAACATGGAGTAAATTACAGCCTTTAAATAATTACATGATTTTTGTGACAGATGTGGTCACTGTCTTTGTGCTGGAAGGACCTTCTCTGGCTTTCTGCTCTGTGCCTCTAAAGGTGACATCAGAAACAAACAGGCCTCAGTATGAGTCTCAGCTTCAGAACCAGATATGTACTCACAATCTCCAAATCTCAGATAGAGAATACTGATGAAATCACTGCTCACTCTCAAACAAACATCAACAGCCAAACCAGTGCAAAGGATACTTCTATGTCTTATCAGCTATAGTTCAATGTTTCCCAATCCAGTCCTTGGGAACTCACAGATAGTCCACATTTTTGCTCCCTCTCAGCTCTCCTACCTGGGAGGGAGCAAAAATGTAGATTGTCTGGCAGGGAGCTGGAAGCGAGCAAAATCATGGACCGTCTGCGGGTCCCCAAGGACTAGAATGGGAAACACTGAGCTGCACAATGTCACATGTAGGCTGCAGAAGTAAATACATATCATGGCGACAGATAAATGAGAATAGGATTTTTGACATATGTTGTCAAAGTGAGGACCAGTGTGTTTTATGTTGATGTTGTTGTCATAGTGGACTTAGTGGGACTGAGAGAACAGCAGAAGGAGAAAATCATTCCTCCTGGAAACTTTCAAGTTCCATGAAAAGCAGAGACAAAACATTGAGGTTTTTACCTCTGGGTAGTAATGGGTTCCTTGGCTGTAGCTGACTCACTACTGCTGAGGTAGGAAATGCAAGATGTGAGACAGGAAGATGGCAAGTGGCAGAGAAGCATTAATGAGAACCAAGTTAATTCAGCTTTATTGTTCTTTTTCTCACACACTTACCTGATGGATTTAATGCTGAATGGGATGACATCATCAGCCAGTGTGTCCAATGAAATCCTTGTTTTCTGATCTATCTGAGTCTTCTGGCTGATGGTAAAAGAGAATATATCTTTGACACTTTTTTACCCTTATATAAATTTACTTAACACCATACTTAACAGCATTATTCATATGTGTAAATTTTCACAAATGCTGTTTCTGTTCCCATGCATTCCACAATGCTCGTCATAGCTTCTTAGCATTAGACACTAGCTCTCGAAATGTTACTGTATCGGCATGTTTTTGGCAAGCATAAGACCGACCTACCTCTCAGGTACACTGGGAAGGGGGTCTAAAAACTTTTCCCCACTGCCGGAGACAGGGAGCAAAGCAGTGTTAAGCAAATACACAAAATCACAGTGTAAAGCGTAAAAATTCTGACTCAAAGTATGGGGACAATGCAAAACCCACACTGGTCACTAAGGAAGAACTGCCGCTACTGCTACATATGAATATAATAATAATATAATAATGAATGGTATTTTATTTAAACAAACCTTTCAGCCAGAGAGATGAGGTCCTGATTGTTTAAGTTTTTACTGGGCTCTGGGGCTTGTTCAGCTTTAGCAGGTGAACTGCAGTAAGGAGACAGAGAATTATCATACAGAGCTACAGGATGGCTTAAAGCCTTAAGCTAAAAGAGATGCATGTGCGCTGCCTGCATTCTTAATGCATGCTACTCATTTGTGGGAAGTACATAATCACAACATTAACATTACACACACTGACACATAGTCACATGATCCACAAACTGGTGCGGGGCCTTTTGTTGCTGCTGGATTTTCTCTAAAAGAAATGATTGTGATGTAGTTTTCATGCAGTTTCAGCACGATAGCAGCCGGTGCTCAGGTAAAACCTGCTGTTGTCACGTGCATTTTGTTAATCTTGTATTACTGTGTTGCCCTACCTTGGGCCTATATCATAAGGCTGGATTTTATTGGTTTAGCAAGAGAACTTCTTGGATTTAACGTAGTCTGGGGAAAATGTAAGTGAACAAAGATAAAGTGCATTTCAACTGGGATACCTTGAATCCGACAAAGTTATCCAGCTAAGCAAGAAATTGTGTTTCAAGATACAGGCCCCTGGTGTTAATTGCATTTGTGTTTTTCTGTTCCAAGACTAACTTAGTATTTAGAAAAACACAGTTTGTAGCTACAGGAGATTGCAGAGACAGCAGGAAGTGGTCTGGGGGAAATGAACAAGGAAGGAGAGCAGGGGTCTCAGTGGTCTAAAGAGACAGGGGCTACCTTGCTGAGGACACTGGGGTAAAGGATGCCGTTTGAAACAGAGTCATTAATCACACATATTCCCTACCTGGTCTTAACTGGAGGGGTCTCTATCTTTTTCTGTTCCACAACCTGTTTAGTATCTTTAGAGCTGGTAGTGGATAAAAAGAAACACCGTTATAATTAGCTGACATCATTATTTAATAGAGGATGAGGAGGATGTCATAGGATGTTGTGCACAAGTAGAGGAACAAAGTGAGGCAGGGAAGTAAGGTGTTCATGCCATGAAAGGGGCATTAACTCTACCTGGTGGACACGACCGGGGCAAGAACAGCAGCTGGGGGCACTTTCGGTGTTTCCGCAGAGCTGTTAGACAGGACAATAGATGCAGAATGATTAATGTTAATCGATATACTTTAAATGATCGCTTATCCATTCAGAGCACTACAGCATCCTGCCACATGGTGTGATGACTGATTCACTTGACGTTCCTGACATCCTTACCTGGTATTAACTGCGGGGCTTTTCTGCTCCACCAATGGCTTGAGGCTGTAAGAAAGAAAGAGCGGAGTCATCATCTGTAGGGATATGCACTTAAAGGGGGATTTAGGGAACAGGAGAGGATGCTGAACAGAAACAGGAGGGGTAAGTGACTGGGGAGGGAATTCATACTACCTGAATGAAGGAGCAGCTGCAGGACTGGAATCAGACACAGCTTTTGATGTTTCCACTGAGCTGCAGGAAGGTAAAACAAATTATAGTTATAATCATAGTTCAAAATGAGAGGGGAGTCTAGGACCGTCAATAAATGGACTGCATTTATATAGCTCTTTTCTACTCCTACAAGTACTCAAAGCGCTTTACAATACATGCCTCACATTCACCCATCCACACAGTCATACACCGGGGGCAGAGGCTGCCATGCAAGCCGGGAGCAATTTGGGGTTCAGTGTCTTGCGCAAGGACACTTTGATGCGGTCAGGAGGAACCAGGGCTCAAACCAGCAACTCTCTGGTTGCCGAACGATAGTGCCACCATCTTCCCCAATAAGAAAGAAAACTGAACGCCATTGTAGTTTAGCATGCTTTTTAGGAGACCTGCAAAAATCAGTGGTCACTTTGAACACGGGTTATAATCAAAATGTATGTTCTTACCAGGCCTTAACTGCTGGGGTCTTTATCAGTTCCTCAACCAGTTTAGTATCTTTAGAGCTGGTAGCAGAAAAAAACATAATTAGTAATTATTAATTAAATGATTATTCTAATGGTAATTATCAGCGGTGTTTATGGAAGGGCCAGAGGACGGTCATAAGGACCGTAGGTGGTCATGCCATGAGAGGGGCAATTATTCTACCTGGTGGAGACGACAGGGGCAGGACCAGAAGGCGGGGGCACTTTCGGTGTTTCCATCGAGCTGCTGGAGGGTGAAACAAATCCAGCAGAACTGTTACAATCACAGATCAAAATGAGAGGGGAGTCTAATAGTATAAGGACCGGAAGTGGTCATGCTATGAGAGGGGCAATTATTCTACCTGGTGGGGATGAATGGGGCAGGAACTGCCTGGGGCACTTTGGGCGTTTCCACTGCGCTGTAAGACAGTATGATAAATGCAGAATGATTAATATTAACCAGCACATTTCATGCTCTCGCTTATCCAGGCAGCGCAGACTGTGGATGCCCTCTGTGTGCTGTTACAGACTGACTGGCCTCACATTTTATATATAATTACCTGCTCTTAACAGGAGGGGTCTCAGTTTTCTGTTCCACGACTGGCTTAGACTCTTTGGGGCTGTTAATAAGTATTAAATTGATTAGCAGTGATCTGCAGTTAATCAAGAAAACATATGAGATGTTGTGAAATTTGTGAATATATGAGAGGGGCAATTATTCTACCTGGTGGAGACGACAGGGGCAGGACCAGAAGGAGGGGGCACTTTCGGTGTTTCCACCGAGCTGCTGGAGGGTAAAACAAATCCAGCAGAACTGTTACAATCACAGATCAAAATGAGAGGAGAGTCTAGGACCCCCCAGTAAGAAAGAACACTGAATGCCATTTGTGGGACCCCCAAAAATCATTGGCCACTTTGAACAGTGGTTGTAATTATGAATGTATTACAGCTAACGGCTTTTCGAATCAGAGCCTGAGCACCTCAGACGCCTGCCTGGCAGGGATAGAACATAAAGACGAGAACAATCATAGATGGGACTTCAGTATTTAACCAGACAACCAAATAGTTACACACTAAAGGCAATTCAGGGGACACACAGGCCAGGTTACATCTGAACATGCAGGCCTGGAGCAGCGGAATAACATTAGATATGTTACAGCAAACGAAGGGACACAATCAGACCGTCTGCTTCACCATTATGCACTCGGCCCTGTGAAGGCCAGACCTCAGACACGAAAAGCAGAAGAAAACCTGGAAGCAATTCATGTGATGTGCTCAGGTGCAGCCTGTTTATGAAAAGCCTGTGTATGATGTGGCAGCTTTAGTGAAACCACAGTCCTGTGTCTCCTTACCAGGCCTTAACTGCTGGGGTCTCTGTCTTTTTCAGGTCCTCAACCAGTTTAGCATCTTTAAAGCTGGTAGCAGAAAAAAAAAACATAATAGTAATAATTAGAATGATTATTCTAATGGTAATTATCAGCGGTGTTTATGGAAGGCCCTGGAGACGGTCATAAGGACCGTAGGTGGTCATCCTATGAGAGGGGCAATTATTCTACCTGGTGGGGATGAATGGGGCAGGAACTGCCTGGGGCACTTTGGGCGTTTCCACTGCGCTGTAAGACAGTATGATAAATGCAGAATGATTAATATTAACCAGCACATTTCATGCTCTCGCTTATCCAGGCAGCGCAGACTGTGGATGCCCTCTGTGTGCTGTTACAGACTGACTGGCCTCACATTTTATATATAATTACCTGCTCTTAACAGGAGGGGTCTCAGTTTTCTGTTCCACGACTGGCTTAGACTCTTTGGGGCTGTTAATAAGTATTAAATTGATTAGCAGTGATCTGCAGTTAATCAAGAAAACATATGAGATGTTGTGAAATTTGTGAATATATGAGAGGGGCAATTATTCTACCTGGTGGAGACGACAGGGGCAGGACCAGAAGGAGGGGGCACTTTCGGTGTTTCCACCGGGCTGCAATAAAATGAAATTGAAGAGAATGATTTATATTAATATATTAATGTGTGCATTATAAGTAATAACCCCCAAACGGCCCATGTTTTTGATCCCTCCCAGCTCCGTGCCAGACAGCCCGTGGACCGTCTGCGGTTCCTAAGGACCAGGTTCAGAAACAGTGGTCCAAGGCAGCACATTCGGGGCTTCACATATCTACATATCCATACCTGGTCTTAACTGGAGAAGCCTCTGTTTTTGGTTTCTGTTCCATGACCAATTGAGTGTCTTTGGGGCTGTGATTCAAAAAAGAAAAAAAAAGCAGCAGCACAATTAGCACTGGCTGGAAAAACTTAGGATAAGAAACATTATTATAGGAATATTCACTCCTGAACTCCGTGTCATTAAATGCTCGTGGAGTGACAACATCATAAATCTTTGGGGAGTCCAAAAATAATTAGAAAATATTTTTGCTCCCCTACCTGGTCTTAACTGTAGTGATCTCAGCTTTAGGTTCTACAGGCAACTTTGAGCTGTAAAAGAAAGAATAGATATTATGATTGTCATGCATTTGCAAACAGATATCTGTGTTGATGACTTAAACATAGATGACACTAAGTTAATGGAATGCAATATAGTTTTGGGGGTTTTCTGTGGTGGCTCAGTAAGCAGCATAACCGACTTATGTTTCCATGGCTGCTGTCAGTCTGTAGAGTCTGTAGAGTTTGCATGTTTTCCAGGTGTTGTGCCAAAAACATGCAGTCAACTGGTGTCTCTATGTTGCCTGAATTGTGTAACTTGTGATGAGCTGGCATCCCATCTAGGGTGTTCCCCTGCCTTTTGTCCTGTGCTAGGCTACATGTTCATTCTAATCCATCATCAGCTGGATGACATGTGGCTCAGCGGGCTAAGCTACCATTCTTATGATCGGAAGGTCATTGGTTTGAGTCCTGGCCTTTGCAGGATAGTCACATGTCTGTCCACCCTATACTGTGACCCCCCCCCCCCCCCAAGCTTAACTGTCTGTGAGTCTCATGGAGACCAAGATGGGGTATGTGAAAAGAGAATTTCTATTCTGCTATTGAAGATGTATGAATATGGGGCAAGTGTGTAATATATCCAGCTTTGTGTGTTGCCGGAGGACAGGATAGGATCAGTGCATTGGGGAGCTGGAAGAGGATGTCAGATTCTCACCTTGAGGGCGGTACAGACTGCGCAGCTGTTTGTTGGCTACCAACAGGGGGCGCCATGTTATCCATTCCTTTGTTTTTGTGTCTAACATCATCCTCGTCGTTAATCACGACCCTACAGACACAAGGAATAATAAGGCTGATATTCAGTTCCATTTGATATATCTTTCTTTGTGCCTGGTAGTACACTGCTTTCTGCACTCAAATTAATGCTACCAAAGACATAAAAACCATTGTAAACCTTTTAACCGCCATTATAGTGCAATGACAGGAAGAATTGGGTGATAAACAGAATTTTGATAATGCTTAAAATAATAATAATGATACTAATAAAAATTAAGAATGCTTAAAGGCAGCTGGATTACCGTTTAGCCACGAATGGCAGACCAGCATCTTGTGGCTTTTCTACGGACCTGTGAGATAAATCATGAATTCAGAAACCAGGCAAAAGCGGAGGTTGAACATTAGACTGATGGGGCAAACAGCAGGGTGTCTGGAGCAGCTGTAAAAAATAAGGTGGGACCCGGGAGGTGGGCGGAGCCACTCACTCATATTTCTTAGCTGCTGAGAGGACGTAAGAGCGCTGCCGGGCTGCGGATGACTTGAGCACATTGCTGGCGGTCTCCGTCCTGACAGCCGCAACAGCAGAGGTTGGGGAAAAATGGGAAGGTGATGCATTACAAGCATACATGCTGTGTCGGAGTCGATGAGGCACAACTGCCGCTAGGCTGGGCTTCTGATGAATTCCCAGGCACAGGTGTAAGCAGTGTTGGAACAGGAGCTACAGAATGACTTCGAACAAAGCAAGAACCTAATAATACTAATCAGTGAGCAGAAGTTCAGCATAAGAACATTCCGGAGAGGAAGTCATTCTGCTGGGACTCTTTGTGTTTGGATACTGCAGTTACTCTGTCTGTCTGTCTCAATGGCCTACATATGCTGCAGGTGCTGAAAAGTTACTGCATTTTGTTTTGTGTGTATATATATCCAGTTGTACAACCTGTTTATACCCCCAGGTGAGAAGACGCCAGTCTTATGTTAATTTGACCTGGGATATTTGATTGTTCGAGTTTTGCTTGTTTTTGGTCATGTGACCGAGTCTGCCACGGGGACATCCCTTCATGTCTCATACCGCTTGTCCTGTTCCTCGGGAGACAACGTCCCATCATCCAGGTCAGTGCTGCTGCTACCTGACCGCACAATGTGAGGGGCTCTGAAACGCACATACGCACCATTCATAATCAGACAGCCACGCTAGCACATGTACACACCACTGCAGTAAAAGAGAAAAACACAGAGCACACAGACAAAATATGACTTACATCTTCTTGTAGCTGTCAGTGGGCTTCTTAATGAAGGTGCCGGAGGGGCCACTGACAGAAAAAGAAAACGGACATGAATCAGATTCCTTGCTAAAATCTGCTAGAGGAAAAGCAGCATCCTGTTTTACAGAATACCTTTGTGGGGACTTAACATTTGTCTTACCTGGTTCCATTGGACGCAGGTGCTTTTTCATTGTTGGTTTTCGTGAACACACCCCTGCAAGAGCAAAGCGATAATTAAGTTCAGTGCTCTGAAAGGCTGCTTCCATCTGGTTCCTGCTTTGCCAGAGACCCGTCTTACCTGATAAGGTAACCTGAAGATGGTTTGGGACTACAGAACAGAAAAAAAAGAAGAAATCACGATCACTCACTTTTCTCTTGTATATTTAGTAGCCTGAGTACATTTCATTTCTGCATGATGCTAGGTTGCTAAGGTACTGGACTCGAAACCCAGCGGTGGCTCTCCATGCGGGTTCAAATCCTACCCGCAGCATTGCTATAGAACTAGATTAGCTCTGTTGATAAAGCACAAGTCTCTTAATCACAGGGTTGTAAGTCTGATCCGTCGAGTCAGTTGTTCTGCGTATTTTCAGGGTTGTGTTTGGTTCTGTGAGTTAGACTCTGTACTTGTGATCAAAAGGGTGTTGGGTCAAAGCTCAAGGTCTGTAGAGTGATTTCATTATAACTCTGGGTAAAAGTGTCTACTAAATAAATGCATGTAATGTTAAAAAAATACTAAAAACTTCTCTTGTAATTCTGGAGTGTTACCCCCCCCCCCCCCCCCCCCCATTATGGCATGTGCCCCCCATTATTGTTGTTTTACATAAGCCTGAATGCTTACGCCTGTGTGGTGGTGGGAGAGCTGGGATCGGTGGCTGCTGAGGCAACAGTGGGAGATGGGGGGGGGCTCAGCTCTAAGATGGGAGGTGTCGCCTTCACCTGCGCTGACCTGCAGAAAGGAAGAGATACGTGGGTCCGCAGCCCCACTCGAGTGTGGACATTTGGATGGATGAATGAGAGGTGGCTCTAGTGAACGAGTGCCGTAGAGGGTGATTGGGTTACCATGACTTCTCCTGCTGAGGTTGTGGTTCTGAGCGCTGTTGGATCCAGCTGCCGTCTCCCTTAAGGGAGGTCCGGACCTTAATGGTCTGTAGTACCGACTGACGATCCCCTTCTGAAAACAGACACACCAGCACAGTAGCCCATTACGTCATGAACACACTGCACACACTGGTGGCGAAGGAGGCTGTGGAAAGCGTTTGACTTTATCCTGATGTTCACAAAATGAATCGGTTTCACAGTATGCATGCCACCATTCCCATTTCAGAATATGGGAACAGTGTAGGGTGACCAATTAATCCATGTCAAAGGGCACACTATGAGCTAGGACAA
The DNA here is from genome assembly GCA_026777045.1 of Hyperopisus bebe. NCBI lineage: Eukaryota > Metazoa > Chordata > Actinopteri > Osteoglossiformes > Mormyridae > Hyperopisus > Hyperopisus bebe. The sequence goes on along the minus strand of JAODJW010000002.1, from coordinate 22,276,671 downwards.
TGTTTGTAAACTACCATTTCAATTATGTGTGCTGATTGGCCAGTCTCCTATAATCATATATGTGAAACAGCTAGTTGAGTCATTCGAGCAAGGAAACAAACCAGTAAAGGCACAAGAACAACTAATTAGCCAAACACAGGAGCCCTAGTTTTAAAGTAATTTATAAAATCTGAAGTAGCTCATAGTGCCCCCCCCCCGCCCCCCGACATGGATTAGGTGGTCACCCTAGAACAGTGTTCGCCCCACAGAGAACCAGGCCCTGCAAAATATCTTCATATATCATGGTTGTTCTACAACCATGCAGAGAAATAATCAAATCTAATGACTACCCCACCATGTTTGACAGTTCTTAAACTTTCTCTAAATGTAAACCTGACCAGATGTAGGATAAAGGGTGAAAGAAGACTCATCAGACCATGTTACTATCTTCTACTTCTGAGAAGTTCATTTTTTTGCTCTCTCCTTTTTCAAATGGCGGCCCTGTCATAAATTCCAGTTTTCTGAAGCTCACGAAATACCATTTTGGTGAAAATGTGTTACAGAGATGCCGGGTCAATCCTGTGCTCATTCCTGAGTCCATACTTTTGTGCTGTTGAGCAACTGTCCTTTTAAGTCCCTGCCTATCCCAGCTGGTAACCTCTGCTCCTCTCAACCACTGCAGGTTATCTGCATTTGCTGTATGCTGTCATCATTTTTGAGACAAACTCCCAATACAAAAAACTATTTTGCACCAGCATTCAGGTGCTGGCTCTTTGGCCTCTTTGAAACGTAGCTGCCTTAAGTTGCTTTGAAAAGTGCTGATTCAGACATTGTTGATAACTGACACATACTGATAACTGGCACTCAACCTCATATACTTCACGTTTATAGCTGCTTTTGTGCCTGTGATTTCATTATTTTTCACGTCATATTTGTTTTACTTTGCCCAAATATAAATATGGTGTATGACCACTGTAGAAAAACCTATAATTATTTTAAAAAAATATTTCTAAATGAATGCAAAGAATGAGAGGAAGAACGTCACGGATGGTCTTGCTTTTCAGGTTGAAAGGGAAGTGAATACACAATGGAATGCTACGGTGTGTATTTTCAATCACAATTAAGCTGTTGGCAACAGACAGTTCCGGAATGCATCAGCATCCACCGAAGGTAGCATTCCAGGGTTCCATCATGCCACAAGCATTTCTTGGCGAAATCCTTTCACATTCAAACTCAGAGGGCAAAGAGCTTTCTGCTCAGTTTCATGATCGCCGCAAGTCACCCACTGTGATGCTATTAAATAATAAACTCACCTTTCGACATGGTCGTTGGCTGTCTGTACTGCTATGAGCTTCCTTATGGTGATGCCTGCATCAGAGACATGGGCACATTGGTGGACACTGGTAGACAATTCAAATACCGTGTGTAAACTCTAAAGCACATGAAATATGGGAAACTTTTTAACAGGAATGGTAGAGCTCCTATGTTTTACGTTCTTCCAGTCACACATTAGCACCCATAAGTAATTCTATCATGTCTACCAATTTTGTCTATACTGATGATCTCTGCTCCAACTTAACTGTAAGTTCAGTATTAGTATAAAGGTGTCTACATTTAATGGCTGTAAATAAATTAAGCCCGTAGAGGTTTGTCTGTTGAGCATTCTTTGGTTATTTGAGCTTTCTAGCGGTTCTCTATTTATTCAGACACAGTTCCTCTCAGTTAGGTTTCCAAAACAAGCATTATTTAGGCATGTCAAAGTCGACGTGCAAGGAGGAAGCAAACCAGATGGAATGCGATGTTCCATTCAGCCTGGCCCTGGCTCTGCCTTGGCCCCCACTATTCACACACACCCCCCCTTCTTGGATGCCTTCCCTAAGAGTCACCCAGCAGTCACCTTCTTGCCCCATCCGGACATTTTGTATACAGGGATATGCACATTCTCCATGCAGTGGAGAAGGGGTTACCCATGCACACCAGCAGGGCCTCTTAAGAAACACCGACGCTTTCAACTTAAGCAAAATCACATTCAAATGGAGGATTTGCTTTTGGTTTACTTACACAGTTTATGAATAAACCATATCAGTGTTTTTCATACATTTCCTCATGTACTCATGGTATATTATCTATATATAATCTATCTATACAAACCGATTGCATACCCGCAATATCACACAACAGAGTTTGTACTTTGGTAAAATGATACATAAACAAATGACTTCATACAATGAAGGCTGCTAACAAACACTAATAGGGAAATAAACCAGTCATCAATGACTTCTAGAAATCTGTTAATGGTCAATGCAGACCATTAATGACTCCTAAAGAGACATGTGTGTGGTTCCTGTTTGGTCTGTATATTCCCCAATTATTTTATGTTGCTTGTGGGAAAGTAGGTGTGCCAGTGTGTCTGTCAATGTCACCTCCCAAAGCATTTTCCATCTCCATTATTATTTAACAGGTAATAACCTATATGTCTCACAGGTCTGTAATCTATAATTATACAGTTTTGCAACAATTACAATTTCAATTAACACTACAGAACCCCATAAAACAATACATATTTATATACAACCTGCAGTATACTAAACATTACACATATAAAAAGGAAAACATGAATTCATGCAGGAATACTATGAAAAACACCTGCTATGGTTATAACAGGAGAACTTAGGATACATTATAGGCAAACCTACAAATAGAGTTAACCAGAAGTACAACTTAAAGTGAGATTATTACCAGAAGATAGAATTACAAACAGCTTGGAAGTTAATGTCAAAATTCAAAATCATTGCCCAGATAACAAACCCAAACCGTGACTCAAACTTCTCCTGAAGATACTTCTCTGCAGGATACCTTTATTTAAATCCACCTAAGCTGTGCCTCAATTAATTAAAGAAACACACGTTTTGCACAGCATAGATGTAGAAAAATCAAGAAAACAGGACCTGGGAAACATACCTTTTTAGTCTGGGCAATCAGTCTGCGTTATCAGACGCTCCTTTCTGTTTGACAGGTGTCTTCCACTGTGATCAGGTTCAGGCAACACCACAGACAAGCTCAACCAGTCAGTAAGGCTCTGCCCCACCCTGAGAATGGGCGAGGTCATACAGAACCAGCACACACAGAGGGTGCAGGGCGGAGGTTACTGCGTCTCACTGTTTGTTTGTTTCTACACACGTTTCTAGCATTTCCTTGAGCATTACTTGGGTTGGGGGGAGGGATTAACTCACATTTGGCTAACGAATCTCTTCTGACAGGCATTGGACTAGCAGTACTTAACAAGCTTAAAAGGTACGTCACGATCAAGATCAAATGCGAAGCAAACTCCAAATCTGCTGAACGCAGCAAGAAATCATGCTGATGAACTTTCCCAGATGTATTTATATGTATACAAATACACTTCTGTTCTATGAATCTTTTGAACATTGTTCACTGTTACTATACCCTGATGGCTTCCTGATATGCATTACTGATGTAATTATGGTACATGATGATATGATTATCTGTGAATTCCTGATACAAAAGATCTCCCCACTTTATAAAACCTCTGCTGCTTCATCCATTCAGGCGCACAGCTTCTGTGTGTAAATAGAGGCATGTAGAAGTCAGCCGACCTAGTCAAGTGAAATTAAAGCCAATAAATTAGGTCCCAGGGTTCCCAGCACAGAACTGGGATGGAAATGCCCCAGGGAGGGCTGATAATTCAGAAGCTCCCCTCCCGCTCAGAACAAAAATGTGTCCGCCTGCCTCGAACCCTGTTGCCGACGGCAACAGAACGCACCTTGCCCACCAGTTAGAGAGACATTGGCTCACTAATATCCGCCCCTAGACGACACAGAATGACGTATAAATAATTCTGCACAATGAGCGCAGCGATCCATTTCTTAGCCATGAAATGGGCGTGAGCGGTGTGATGGAACATTGCCAAGGTTTCCCGGAGAACAGAAACCCTTCTCTGCCAGTGATTCCTGTTCACAAGCCACCATGCAGCAGGTCCGGGCAGTGGGTAGTCCACAGCCAACATTCTTACTGACAGTCCAGGTGGTATGGTTCCCTTCCACAGAACCAATGCACCCACCCAAACCCAGCCACCACCTTGCGCAGGTGCCAGATAAACCCGTCTGACCGCTCCATCTGCAAATGCCTCCACCGTCTCATTGTTTGGAGAATTTTAGGCATCTGCAAGGCCGCCCACACCCCCAGCACCACGCCAATCACCGGAATGACAAGCACTCCCCAGCAAAGTCGCCCTCTCCTCCAGCACACGGTGACACTGCCGGCCCCCGTGAGTAAGAGCAGAAACACGCCGCTTACTCCTGACCTGAGGCAGGCGGAGGGTCAGGTTTCACAGCACAGGATTCACGCCACTTCCTACAAAACGGTGAACAAAGTCAACCATGAGAAACAGAGCAAACCGTCAGCCAGTACTGAAATGCAGTGCAGTGTCGACTAATCAAAATCAGTCAGAACTTCCTACTAATAGGAGGGCTATAGTGAGGTCAAGAGGCCCACAAACCTGGTAGGTTTTCTGTAAATATGCCAAGAAAGGATAATTCAAAGAAAAAAAAAACCTGACCTACCAATAAATTTCTGAAATGTGTCCTTGGGAGAAGAGGGAGTGGTTGGATAGAAACATAATTTTGTTTTATTATCAGCAACAAAACTTTCCAAGGAGTTTATTTTGCTGTGTGTGGATTACAAAACAGAAAGAAAAGCATCCATTTTAAAGGTGGGGGGTTGGGGTTTCCATGTTCTTCAAAAGGTCAGTGAAACAGGAAATTTATTCTATGGCAAAACACTCAAAACTTTAAAAAAAAATCCATTAAAAAATCCATAAAATCGATAATACGTTAAAGTGTAAGGACCATAATGTCAGCGTGATATTTTAGAAGGTCGTATCAAATATACTTTCTATTTTCAGAAATCAGCAAATACTTTCATCCATCCATCCATCCATCCTCTAGCCACCTCATCCTGGTCTGGGTCACTTCTAGCCTATACGACGATAGGCCGCACCTTGTCCACACACTCACAAACTATGGGCAATTACACAAACTGAATATCTTCTGACTATAGAAAGAAATGGGCACAACATGAGGAAAACATCAGTGCCACTTTACTGAGCCACTGCATGATTAATATTTTCAGTTTACAATTTTTTAGCATATGAAATGCATTTCATGAATGCATTACGTTCACAAACCGAGAAGTCATTGTAACCAGTTGCACAAAATAAGTCTGTTCAAATAAGAGTAACGAGGACAAGTTAACAAAAATTAAGAAATACCAAGAGAGTGGAAAACCTCAGGCAAGACATTGAGTGTAGAGAGCCTGAGCAACACCCACACTGACTTTACCATACAGCAGAAAGAAGATGTAAAATGTTTTTTCATCTAAGCGACTTTAACAGAGCGCTGTATTTAGTGCAGCATTTAATCCAGCGAGGTAATGAAGGGGCTCAGAAAAGAGGTTTATGAGTATAAATTTAGCTTGCGGTCAGTTCACGTTACATACAAACAATCAGTCGTAACAGTCAAACAAACCACAAACTCAAAAATATGTCTTTAATTAATTCTGACAAAAGGACACACACAACCTTGCATTCAAACAAAACACCAAGCACCTTGATGGGAATGAAGGCGGTGGTATGAAAACTGGATCACACCCCCTAATGATCAAGCCACACCCCCCACACCGATCAGGCCCCGCCCCCACATCAGTCAGGTCCCGCGGCGCAGGTGTGGGTAGCTCTCCACAGTGCGGACGATGGCCTCCTGCAGGCCCACCAGCGGCCTGTAGCCCATGTCCTGTTTGGCGCGAGTGCAGCTGTAGTAGTGATGCGTCCCAGCCAGAGCCACACGCATGGGGGTGAAGGTGGGCCGCAGCCGCACCACCGGCCTCAACAGCAGAGCCAACAGCCAAAGCAGCAGCGCCAGGCCGTACACCAGCCAATAGGGCAGGTGGTAGCGTGGGGCATCGTACCCCAGCCCCACCAACACCTGGGACATGAAATCCCAGAACTGTACAGGCTCATCATTGGTGATATGGTAGGCCTGAAATGGGGAGGGGAAGGGGTTTAAAGGGCAGTCGTCAGTCATTCGCCAGGGATGCACCCAGCATTGTGCAGCCGGAGGGTCCTTACTCTGCCACAGAGAGGAGACTTGGGACGCAGGTGCTCAGCGGCCAGTATGAGCCCATGGACGACGTTCTCCACAAAGGTGAAGTCCACCAGGTTGCTCCCATCCCTGCATACACATATAGTAGGGCAGCAACCCGTCAGCGCAGTCCAGGTTAGACTCAGCAACACTGTCCTTCAAGGAGGGCATGCGACTCTGACCCGATAATAAACTTCATCTTCCCCTGGCGCGCTGTGTCCACCAGGATTGGGACCAGCTGGGGGTCGCGGGGGCCAAAGATGCCATGGGGGCGGATGGCCACTGTAAGGAAGCCGTTCTCCTCATTACAGGCTTGCAGCACCAGCTGAAAGGCAGTGAAAACACGAAATGTCATGATTGGTTATATTATTCTGGGCTGGCTGCAGATTGAATGTCAAAACAGGGGATATGAAACTGGTTTCCAGTGCAATTTCCTGAACTATCTGAAATGCCTCAGGAGGCATTTCTCTGTATTCTAGCTGGGTCAGTAATAGATAAAAACGATAAACGAACTACCAACATTCACAAAATTATTGCAAATTCACTGGAGAGCAACCATACACAAGTTCCTATAACTTAAGGTGGAACATGACATTTTGGCAAAATAAGCAGAAGAAAAACACAGAGAGAACCTGGGTCTTACCTTCTCTTGCTGAATCTTGGTCTCTGTGTAGTAGTCAATCGGCTTTTTGGCATAAGGAAGCTCTTCTTTCCCGTCCTTGATGTCTGTCCCTTCAAACACAACACTGGCACTACTGGTAAGGACCAATTTCTAAAACAAAAAAAATACACACACTGAAAGCTGAAAACAGGACTATCTTGCAATAATCAGTGATCAAGCATTGAACTGTACATTCAAAAATTACTGCAAAACGATAATGTTAATTTTAGTTTTCTTTAGTAAAAGTACTTACTGCTTGAGTACTTTTGAGCGGTGTTGTTTCTTGTCACATTATGTGAACTGGTAACTATAGAGATGTGGCTCATTTCTCAATATTTGGCCAACTGTCGCCCCCTACCTGTACACCTGCTTCCTGGCAAGCCTCCAGCACTGCGCCAGTACCTTCCACATTTACCCTTTGGAAGAGGGAGCGGTCATCGCTGCCAGGAAAAGGGGAGGCGCAGTGAAACACCAGCGACACTCCTTGCAAGGCTGGCAGCAGGGCCTAAGGGGAGCAGACGATCAGAAGTCTTCACACCGCCACTGAGGAGTATTTTTCTCCTGGCACTGAAACAGCACTGTGGAAAAGCGCCAAAGCTCAACGCTTCAAAGCTTGCCAGTTAACAGCTGTTCAGGCAGATCAGCTTCACCATTTAGTGTGGATTTGCATGTGCAAAGACTCACCTGCTTATTACACAAATCCCCCAGGTGAAACGTGACCCCAGGCAGCTCATAAGACTGCTGGATATCAAACACGGACACAACGTATCCTCGAACTAGGAGCTGCTCCACAAGGTGCCGTCCAAGAAACCCAGATCCACCGATGACTGTGCACCTCTTAGAGCTCTAAAGGAAAAAACTGCATTATCAAGTAAGTATGCAAAATCAATATCAGTTTATTATTAATATCACCTGCAAAGGTTATGTGGTGATCTCAAAAACAAGCAATGAACTTTGAAATCCACCCACTCATTCATCAATCTTCCATAAACTTAAGAAATACAGGATCGCAGTAACCCAGGAGGAAGCACCGAGCACATCTTATTTTGGACTGCAGGAGGTGCATGAAATTTACTCTGAAAGGCACATCAAAATGAATATTCCCGGTCCATTTGTAATATGCTGTTCATTTAAAACACTCGAATAACATTATTTCCCCATCATTCAAAAAGGCAATCACGGCCATATTAAAACATAATTTCATTAATAAAACACTACATATAAATTACAGTTTAATGTCATGCCTACTAAAGAACAACCCTACTAGTAGCCTGGGCCTCGACTATATTGCCTGTGTAACACTGCACAACTAATTTTGAATTAACCCTCTCATCTATAATATTAATAAAATGTAGCTTATTCCTCAGTTTTATCACCCGCACCAAGCACATGTTCTTTATGTTGTAAAGACGGGTAGAGCTAATGAATAAACGCAAAGTATACTTACCGGCCGTATCCGTGTGGCCATTACTCGGACTACCGAAAGACAAAAGGAAGAAAGCTGGTCTGCAGTCTAAAGTATAAATTAACAAAACAATCAAATACTAAAGGTCAATGCCGTTAGTGTAAAGTTAAACCTCACATAACTTTTAAAAACTACGCTACATTCGTAGCAATCAGTAATTAGACCTAAAATATACTCCTTCATAACCACATTATAAAGGCTAAGGACATTCCTTAGTCAAACAAAAATAATACTGCTATAAAAGTTTTAAACATGAAATATCAATACAAAAGCTCACCTAGGTACGCTGCACAAACCGATGAATGAACCATGTACCTATAGTAGTGCCATCATCAGCTGATTGTTTGGGGGAGCTCTCGTCCAATAGCGTGTGAGCCAAACAGAGATCTATCCAATCGCGTTAATCTCGTATTGACCACGCGAACCAACCAAATTGACGTTTTTGAAATCGCTCCGGCTGATGTCTGAAACTACACCCACGCGGAAGAAATCGACAAATCAACAGCCGCGCTCTGTATCACGTGTCCACTGCGCAGAATTAGTGCGTTCTCTGTAACCGAGAGTAACTCATTTGACGTACAAAAGATTACTAAATACAGGCGATACCAGTATCCAATAACATAACGTATGAAAATATTTTTCGCCCATTACCTACTGCGATTCTTGAATATTTCAAGAAACGGTTAACCAATAACAATGTGAAATGTTTCCCTATAGCCAATCAAACGTGCGTCATGACACTGGTCACAGTGACACAGTCATCTAGTGACAGACCGCCATATGTCACGGAGGAGCGTGATTTTTTGTCCAAGCGTAGAAGGAGCCTTATGCATCACTGTGTTACTCAGTGAATCTTTTGCGTGAACGCAGCTGGGCCCGCAAAAAGCATTGTGTTTTCTTGTGTTTTCTGATTGCTGCCTCGCTGCCTAACATGGTAAGCAGTATGTTATTAAATCAATAAGGTATCGCATCATCGTTCATCAGTTTACTGCAGTTACATTTTCATGTGCTTGGTACAGATATTTACGTTGTTCGCAGATTACAATCAATTGTTTTCATTGACAATGCATCATAATTATTGTGCAGTTTACAATGGACAAATAGTAATCATCACGCTCAAAATTTCAAAATGTTTTAAAGAAATATATCGGTATTCCTTTAAATATGTTCTGTCATCAGAATATGGAGCAAAATATTTTAAATTATATGTAGTGTTAGCGCAAATACGATTAGGCAGATCGAAGTCGTAAAAAACCTACCACAAACATTACAATTGCGTGAGGTTTAAATGATGACAACGCTGCGTTTATTTTTGCATGTAACGTTAACTGCATGGATTCGTTTTAAACCATTAACACAGAATTAGTAAAAGTCAAAGAAAAGCTGGCATTTCTTTACATCTTCGCATTCAGTATTAAAGCACCATTATGTAGTTATAGGTAAGATGTGGATCATTTTGCCTCCCCAGGCGACCAGCGCTAAGAAGCCCTCCCTAGGAGCCATGGCACCCCGGAAGAAGGCTGCTCTGAAGCCGGAGCTGACTGAGGAGCTGAAGCAGGAGATCAGGGAAGCCTTTGAGCTGTTCGACACCGAAGGCTCGGGACATATCGATGTCAAGGAACTGAAGGTTCATTCACCATGGTGTCTGTTCAGTTGTTCGTTAATGTTGCATGCATCCACTGTATATACAAGTAAGCAATTCTGTTATATGTGTATGATGGCATGCAATGTTATCAAATGACCAAACAAGAGAAACTCAACAGCATATATATATGGGATGAAGCTGTTCTGTCCATGCAATTAAGCTAGACAAGTTTAATTATAAGTCACAATGAATTTCATAATTGAGGATGGACAGATTTTAGGGATCTGGTTCCCTTCTTTGTGACAGGTGGCCATGAGAGCATTGGGATTTGAGCCAAAAAAAGAGGAGATAAAGCGGATGGTCAGTGAGGTCGATAAGGATGGCACAGGGAAAATTGATTTCAATGATTTCCTGACAGTCATGACACAGAAAATGGTAAGCATTCCACAGCTCAGAAATGATCCTTTCCACCTGGATACATTATGTTCATTATGCAAATAATGATCAGTTCTGATCTTTGTGAAGTAATGCCTACAAACTTTAAAATTTTCCTGGTTAACAGTGGTTTAGTAAGGTGTAATGTTTACCAGGCACAGATGGCAGAGCATAGACATTTTCCTAAAGATACAGTACTCACAAATAGTCTTGGGAAGCTTGCTCAGTTCTGAAAAATGTTGCAGATTTATTGATGTCATAATAGAAGTTCATTGACAAGCAATGTTTAACATATCTGCACGTATCTTCGACAAAGACATTTTCTTTTAAGTACCAATTTTCTTGACTAACTCATTCCTTTCTGATCTTTCTAGTTTACTATTAAATGTAATTGTAGTCACTGGCTCCCAAAGCGATATTAAACACAAATGTTTGGTGTTTTATGCTATTGCAAAGGTGTTACTAATTAAATAGGAATCAATGTTTCACAGATCAGGTCTTTTAGAACTAAAATTTGGGTTTATTTATTACCACTTAAAATTAAAGTTTTATTTAAAGCTATTGGTTGTTTCTGATGCTATATTTTTTTCTAAACAAATGAATAAGGTAATGATTTGTGTTACAATAAATTACAGTTTTTTGAATATTGCTGAATTAAGCAAGTGTCCCAAGACTTTGTGAGCACTGCATGGATATATTAACTTAACAAAACTCAAGAAACACAACATTATTCAACATTACAACAGCATGGTCAATCCTGAGACCTGCAACCTAATGTCCTTAAAAGGGGCAGAATCATCTTCTCATTGAGCATCGCTGTCTCTCCACAGGCAGAGAAAGACTCCAAAGAGGAAATCCTGAAAGCGTTCCGTCTGTTTGACGACGATGAGACAGGGAAGATATCTTTCCGTAACCTGAAGAGGGTGGCCAAGGAGCTGGGGGAGAACCTCACAGATGAGGAGCTGCAGGTGAGAAGCAGTGGGGAGAGCTACACCTTTCTGTGGTCCCTTACAAAGCTGCTACACATAGGTTCACATTAACTAACCAGTGTTAAGAATTATGGGTAAAAAATAAAAAGAGAGCGATACCCCGGTGTGTTGCTCTTTGATTTCACCGTGACAGACACTGTAATCACATTGATTCAATGGCGTGTGTTCATAGCCTTTCACACTACCATTAATGGACTTCCTTGTTTGATGGTGCCCTTCCTCTAGGAGATGATTGAAGAAGCTGACCGGGATGGCGATGGAGAGGTGAACCAGCAAGAGTTTCTGCGCATAATGAAGAAGACAAGCTTGTACTGAGGGCAGTCAGCCCCAGGAAGGGCCAGTATCCCCAGATGGGTGTGCTGACCTGCTCCCTTCTGGGGGACACAGTTACCTTCTGGTGCATTAACACTGCTTTGTGGGGACCCACCATCTCCTGGGGAGCCAGAGTTACCATTTGGAACAAGAACAAAGCAAAGGGAGGGGAGGGCAATTCAGAACACAAGCTGAGCTTTAACCCAGTAAAGAATGTTTGTTGAGGTACCTACATGATTTTGGACCAAGTTCACTATGGAATGTCTTTGCCAGGCTGAACTGGTTTTTTAAAAGTATGATTTTCAGAGGTCATTTGAGCTTTAGCCATAGTATACCTGTATCTTTCTATATAGTAAATGTGTATTACATAGGGTAAGAGAGTTCCACAAGATAGACAACTAATGTGCCAAAAACTGTAATTACTATTAAACAGCCCCCAAAGCATGGTCTTTCTAAGTCTGTTTTCTATAGGAAATGTACCTCCAATGGGGCTGTGTTTTCAAAGTTACATCCACAGTGCCTACAGGTATGTATATTACAATCTGTCACAGGACTACAAGAACAGGGCAGTTGGGATTTTGAATCTGCCCTCTAACTGGAAACCTTATATGCCTAGATCCTTTGCCAGATAAAGTACAATTGTAGTATTATTTAGTACCCAAAGCATCAGGCTCACCCTTTCATACGTTTTTGTGAGGTATTATTGATTTAAAATACAACTGAAATCAAATTCTTGCTTTGAGTCACCTTCAGCCAGTATTGCTGTGAATATATTTATGCCTGCTTGTATACGCTGTAATCTCTGCTTTGTACCACAACCTCTGTAGAGAAACAAATTAGGTCAGTTCTTCCATTGCCCTGCTAGCGCCCCCCGATGGCTATTGCCTGTATCTGAAGTGATCCTGTTGCTGGTTTCTTTGTTACTTCTGCTACATTTTTGTCGTTGTATAGTTTTTGCTCCATGTTGTGTATTGATGGATGTTTTGTACATATGCACTGCATATTCTATTTAAATATCAAAGAAATCATTAAAAGATTTAAGTCTTATTCTTATCAGTGTGCTTGAAATACTTTACCATTTCCTAGCACGGTTCACGATTATTTTGCCGGCATCATCTTATCTTTTCCATTTACGTTTGTTATAGGGAAACAAATGTTTATCATGCACTTCAGTGTATAATACATCGCCTTCATTTCCCTGCCATTGGTACAGAGCATCAGTTTAATTTAAAAATGTATGACCTAGATCACTGAGGCTGAGGGAAATGGAGAATAACTGCCTGATAACATCAATAGGTGTAGGGTGTATTATTCTCTCTCTGTGTGTTTTACACAAGAGACGAAAGAGTACAAAAGGTTACTAGGCAGCTGGGTGGCATCATGTAGAAGGTATGATTGTTCTACTCGGAAAACCTTCATGCAGATATAAAGAGTTCATGGAGAACGATTTAGTGCAGTTTCCCAACCTGGTCCTTGGGGACCCCAGACACATTTTTGCTCCCTCCCAGCTCCCAGTAGCGAAAAACATAGACTGCCTGGGAGTCCCCAAAGACTGGGTTGGGAAACAGTGGTTTAGTGTATCAACACCACCGGGATTTCACATCAGGTGACCAATAACCATTGGGGCCCCTTAGATTGAGTGTCACTTACTGCTTTCTGTCTGTGCTGGGCTCGGCTCAGCCTGGGCGAGAGCCTGTGTGGGCCAGTTGGTCACTGGTGGAGGTGGATGTGATTTCTCAGGGCACCTGGCAGCACCCTGTTCTGCAGTTCCCGGGAGCGATAGCCATACACCAGTGGGATCAGGGAGACTCCCAGGTTGTAGATGGTGTAGGTGGCGGTGTCCAGGGAGTCACAGTGCAGGGTGCTGGGTAGCAGGTAGCTGTCCATGAGGATGGGCACTGAATAGAAGAGCATCTGCACTGCCTGCATGGCCAGCGTGACCCTGGCGCGGCGCGAGCGGAGCAGCCCCCTCGTGTCCCTGCAGAGCAGCAGGAAACAAGCCAGCATGGTCAGGTAGCAGGCAGTCAGCACCAGGGCGCCCATGGCCAGGGAGAAGGCCCGCAGCATATGGGTCTCGGAGAGGCAGTCGGCCACCAGCAGCGTTCGGCACCGCGGCAGGAAAAGGTCCACATTTATGTTTTTCAAGGCCACGTACAAGGCGACCGAGCCGATGAGGAGGGGGGCCGCCCACACTGCCAGCACCAGGACCCGCTGCCGGGTGGGACTCAGCAGCAGCTCGTAGCGGAGGGGCCACTTGATCGCCACGTAGCGGTCCACCGCCAGGGCGGCGCTGAGGAGCACGTCCACCATGCAGCAAGCCTGCGAGGCCAAGGAGAAGACCAGGCACTGGGTCACGGGGATGCCCTGCCTGGAGGTGAGCAGGGCAGCCTGAAGCATCAAGAAGAGCAGCTGCAGGCTGTCGCAGCAGAGCAGGTGGGCAAGCAGCATGAAGCGCAGTTTGCTCAAGAGCGCAGGTGGCCGGATGATGGCAAGCAGCAAGGGGGCACTCAGCAGCAAGTTAACCCCGTAACTCAGGCAGGTCAAGGTCAGCTTCATGTCATAATAGAGGTCAGAAGTCTGAATGGAGGCCTTTAGCTCCGTAATATTGCACATCACCATCCCTCCTGCAACAGTGAAGAATGTGAGCATTACTGCACCACAGACAGGGGAATAAGGGTTTGCATGCCTCAAGGTTCCTGCCACTGTAAAGCATATCTCAGCTATTCAGGGGTCAATCACTTAATTATAAAATAACAGATATAATTATTCTAAACATTCTAAAAAAAGAAATCCGATAGTCAGGAAAGCCAGAGGCTATGACAGCTTGATAAGTTCAAATGTTAGCAAAGTCCTTAAAACGCTTGAGAAAGAAAAATCAAAAGACAATCAAGATTTTTTTTTTTAACCCGAACGATCAATCAATCGAGATTAGGGGAGACTATACAAATTCATGACTTCATTTTACTTTGTGTCAATGTAATCAGCTGATAATGCAACATAAAAATGACAAAGTAATTAAGTGTTACCTGAATATTTAACAAATGCTAATAGCTAAAACCTTTATGAAAACTAAGCCCACAACCAAACTGAGGAGCAAAGGAAAAAAATGTACTCACCAAAATCTTGTAAGTGCATTAAAAGACAGGGACTATTGCAGATGCATGCTTTTAAATGCGCTGGAGCAAGTATCACACAGATGTGAGAGGCTTACATGGAAGAGAAGCTGGGAAAATCTACCAGCCCTCCTTCTGCATGCACTATGACAACATCCCACACCTTGGTGATCACCTTATCAGACATCACTGAAAAGGTTTTTTTTTTAATATATAAAAAGAGAAACCTCCACACATCACAAAACACAAAGGTGGAAATTAAATGTTTGTCACAGCAGCGCTTGCTGCTAGTGTCAATATTTATCCAGCCACTTGCAGTGCATAAAACAAGGCTACATGTGACTAGTAGTCCAATCATATTTTTCCATCCTCCTACTGTTGCTTGGTGAGACCCAAAGGGGGTCCATCCCTGTATTGCTGTATATCAGGGCTATTCAAATCATGGTCCTCAAGGTCCAAGCCCTGCTGAGTTTCCAGCATTCCTTTACCTGTGAGTCAGGTGTGAGGTACCTTTTTACCACGCTCACTGGAAAAGTACTTCACTGAGGGTGCCTTCAGTAAACTAGCAACTTCTATTAAGGATAAAATCACAGCCAAATCAATAGCAAACTGGCTGGCATTTACTGTCCAATTAATAACTCAGTAATAACTAAGTAAAAACTCGACACTACAGCACATGTACAAAACTTCCAAAATATTTATTAATTCTGAATAAGAACACTGAAAAAACATCGAAAGACATACAAAGAATAGATAAACGTTAGAGGTAAAAGTACAGTTCTGCATACCAGTAAATTTCACTATATATGTCACATTTTCTGGAGCATCTGCAGTGTTGCAGGTCAAGACCGATGGGCATTACGCCTTTTGCATCCCAGAGCAACACATCATCTAATGCGCCATGCAGTGCCAACGACATCGTGAACCACTTTCACGAATGAGAAACAGGGATAAAATCAATGACTGTTCCCTGCAGACTTGTCTTTGTGTCTGTTGAGGTATTCTTAATGTCCCATCATTCCACAGACTGCATCTGGACACAAATGTTAAGGGTTTCACAAACATCAAAAATGATCAGGCGAGAATGAGGTGATTTCAAATAAGGTCCCACCCTGCATCACCTTAGGCAGAGAAAGACTTTCTGCCTGAAAAAGTGAGCCTGACCCCCTGTCCGGAGGTGCTTTAAGGGCCCCAGGTGGGACTGATGGGGGGGTGGGGGGGGTTCGCGGCCCTGAGGCCCTCAGCTGCTTCCGAGCTGCGTCTTGGCGGCGAAATCGGCGCTGAGCTTGCGCATGACCTCTGCGTGGCCCTTCCCCCCCAGCTCCTGCCGCACATTGCCATAGTTCTCCTTGACAAAGGCAGCGAAGGGTGTGGGGCCCCGAGACTTGGCAGGGGTGAGCAGCACCAGCTGACCGGTGCAGAGCGCGCAGACGAATCGCTGTGTATCCAGGGACTTTGAGTGGCGGCCGATCCTGTGCAGGGGGAGGGGTCACAAAAGAATATTTTTGACAGGTACAGTACCAGTGAGAAATGTGTGGACACGCATACAGAAAATCATTGGTTTTTCAACAAGAAAATGACCCTAAGCACACCTCGAAGTTATGTAGTAAGTATTATCGTGCGTTCCATTTGCCTTGGGATCCGATTTTCAGATTCTAATATTACGTCACATCCGCTAAAAACTCGGGAAAACTGAGTCGGATACGTTCCATTTGCCACAAAAGTAGCAATACCATGGACCCATATGAAAAAGCAAGATTTTTTGCTTAGCCGGACAACTTGGCGGATTTAAGGTACC
>JAODJW010000002.1:22244360-22254904 GCA_026777045.1 Hyperopisus bebe | reverse complement strand
AATGTTCTGATGTTTAGTTCAGTTGTTATATTGACTGCTGTCATTAAAAGAAACACATGAACACCATGAATCCTGTCAGTGTCCGTCTGCCCACCCCCCCAAAAAAAAGCTGTAAACCTTGGGGAAACACTTTTCATTTATAATATTATGTTCAACTTATATTTTACACTTATGATGAGTTCATCGGATTGTAATCACGTCGTAATTCAAGGAGCACCTGTATAAACTTGCGCATCTCTCACAGAATTCTGAGCATTGTCATCACGCTACAAAAAACACACACCTTTCCTCACAAGCTGTGTTTTTCTCAGGCGGACGCCGTGCAGCAGGTGTGGCCCTCGCAACAAGAACTGGAAGAGCAAGGCAGGGGACAGGATGGGCTTCCTATCACTGATATCATTCTCGTCAATGCACTGGCAGATCAAGGTCCACTTACACACATCAAAATCATCATCACTGGAATCCAGGGGAATCGCCATTTGTCGAGTTTGTCCTTTCAAAGGACTGTTCTCTTTTCCAGAACTGCCGCTGTCTGAATCTACAGCTCTAGAAGGACCCTGATGTCTACTTTTCCCAATGCTCTTTATCAGCTGAAGGTAAATAGACATTAACAAATGTGCTGTTAATTTAAGTCTTCACAGGAATTTACAAATTTACAATTTACAAATATTAAATCACAAGCACAGTTGTTAGAGTTATTTATTGTTATCAAATAAATAACTGAATTACTACTGCTCCTGGGCCGCACTGGCGCTCACCTCCTTCTCGGCTAGATCCAGCGCCCCCTTGGCAGTCCAGCCTAACTTCTCCGCCACCTTCTGGAAGAGCCTGTCCGTGCTAGCGTCCATCACTGCTCTTTAAATCTGCATGCATGAAAACAAAACAAAAAAAACCTAAACCTAGCTTGTACGTTTGTGCACTACCATGAACTGATATACGTTCATTTTTAAACAGACATTCCGTTTACTGCAGCTACTGTTAAGTTTTAAAATGTTATCTAGCTCATTTATGATCTTTAAGATACGTTCCGCTTAAAGGATACTTAAATCATTAAAAGCAGCGAAACGTACTTTTCCTCGCAAGTATCAGGTTCGAGCAACAGCTACAAGTTAATTAATGCTAAAATCGCAAATACAAAGATAACGAATGTGCGCTATCGTTCCTGGTAGAGCTAGCCTCGCCAAGCGACAACTTAAACTCTAATATAATATTTTGCGTTTTACATTTGTTTATTTTCCTAATGAACTGGATATCGGCATTCTAAGTACAACGATTTATTTTCACTACAAATGGCTTGTTCTTCTATAGAATACCTACCTTCGTTTCTTCATTTATTTCAAAACTGGCGCATCGGAAGCTCGCTGAGTTACTAAAGCATGTAAATGCATTAAGGCTCCCCCTGGAGGTCTGGGGTGAAATTGTAAACGCTGTGCTGTATTACTCTCATTGAACTGTTTTACAACCTTCATGATAGGCACACATGCATAAATAGCTTTCGATGTATACATAAAAGTGGAATAGAATAACCGACTAATATTGATTTTCTTTATGTACTTGATGTACTCTCAATTATTGAAAAAAACGTTTTGGTTTGGAATTGCAACAATACATAAAAATATTCGGTTATGTACGTTAGATGTGTTGATTTATGTCCTATGTAGTGTATTCTGTCCGTGTATTTATGAGCATGCTTGTCATTGCAAGTGATAGAAGTTCGCATTGCTGAACACGGAGGTTAGCGGGATCGACAGTACGAAGCGGATGAAAACCATAATTATTTTCAGCTTATAGATTCATCGGTATACTAAAAGATGACAGAATCGTTCAGTGATTCGTGTATATCCGAAACGTACTTTTCCGACTTCACATTCCCCTGGGACATTCCTTCGCCAGATAGTAGGTCCCTTATGTTTAATAAATTGTTCATTGATATGTTACAGTACCACACATTATACGTAGTAAGCATTTCATTACTTCTTGGAGAGAATTCATATGAAAATTGAAGCCGTTCTTAAGGTTGCTCCTTATTATGGCCTTGCTGTTGATTTAATAGACCATGCACGTTAGTTACATTTTGAAGGTACCCAAATAAATGTACCGAGTTATTTTGGCCACACCCTATATTTCGTTTAAGATTTTACCAGACCTATGGATCCATATTCCTGATTTTTTTTGGTCATAACTTAACATTCTGTATTTTGATTGAACGTTTATTTGAAGTACAATTTCCCTCTAAATCTATTAGGTTAGGCCAACATGTCATGAATGTAACGACATCATATGGAAGGGAAAAGTCAAATTACCATTTTTGGGTGTGAACTGTTGCTGCTCTGGGGGTAATAAATACCAGAATACATAGTGGTGATTACGACTTGCAGGAACAATGCACTGTGACATCCCATTTCAAGGGGAACATTTTTGCACTTGATCACAGCATTTCTTCCAACGAGGTAATGACTATCATAACCAATATGTCATAAATTTTCAGCCATTCTCAAAAGCTGTGTGCACATCACTGAAACAAAGGAGGCCAACATTTCAGACTGACAAATTTATTGATATCTTAATTGAGAATGTGACCCGGACGAAGCTGATTAAGACACCCAACACCAACCAGGAGCAGAGGAGATACATGCTCAGGCAAGAACATTCAAGAGAGCAATATGGTGACATTCTTGATGAGACTTAAAGGGATATCAACACACGGATAAGACTGCTGTCAAGGAACACTGGGATAAGCAGACTTAAAGGATCTTGCTATTGAAACAAATACTGAATGGTTTGTTTCAAAAGATTAAAGGTATGTCAATACACACTCAACAGAAGATAGCAACTGGCTAGCTGAAGCAAAGCTAAACCTTCATGACAAATTTTTCTTCAAAGGAATACCTTCTGTATGAAAATCTGGGCTGGAACTATAATTCAATCATACTCTTAAGACCCTGGATGGAGAGGACCAATTAAATGCCAACATATGACATTTAATTCAAATACAGACCTTCAAAGGCTTCTACTCCAACAATATTTACTGCAAAGCAACACTGAACACATATTACAGTCATCACATCATTAAAGTGTAAGACCTGGGTTCAGTTATATTCTGTGAAATTTAATTCAACAGCTTTATTCGAAACCTTAACTGCGTCGGAAGGTAGGAGTACAGCACATTCAAGTATAAATAAAATCTAAAAAGGAGGGAGGGAAGCAGAGTACAAAACCAAGATAAAATACTTACCTGGGCCACTAATGGTAAGAGCAGTAATTTCTTTACGTGAGTGGACAGTAAATATATGCAAGGCCCTTTTAATGAACAAGTGTCAAGCTTCTGTTCTTTCCAGTTTCAATATTCCATTGCTTGGTCTTCAAGACATTGTACAATGGGGAAAAACAAGATGACAAACCTAAAAGTTGGCTTCTGGTATGGGGAGGGTGGTGCAAAAAGATGTCTTGTAGCCAGGACCACAGAAAAAAGCAGGTTTAGACTAAAGCAAGTTTCATATCCAAGTCAAAGCTGAATTTACTCTCATACACATCAATTAACTTCTTTTTTCCCCCCATAACCCATTATTGTTACTCTAGACAGAACTCAGAATTTGCTGAAAGGGATCTCCAACTGCAATTGATTTGGTGTAACTATTTGGGGAGAGTCAAGTGGAGTTTGAAAAATTGTGGGACGAAATACCCCAATGACCTGTAATATGTGCTTGGTGGTGTGTGTGTATGTATGCAAGCATGTATGTGAGCGTGCATGTGTGAGGTTGTGTGTAGGTACAAGTTCCAGACAAAAAGCTCAGCCAAGACCCCCCCCCATCTCCACCCCTTTTGGATTTGAGAAAGAACCACAATGTTTTTTGACTGATCTGAGGGGATTAACCTGGCAGGCTCCATAACAGAGTCCATGTGCCTAGGAAGGGCGTGGTGATGGTGGCTGGGATCAGAGCTGGACTAGGGGTGCAGAGCTCAGGCGCTTTCACTGCTTTCCAGGGGCTGGAGATTGACAAGATGCTCAGGCTTGGCCCCTGCAGAGTAATGCTCCCACATCTGCATGTAGAGCTTCTCCAGGTCTATGGTGTACTGCTTGGTATTGAACAGCGGGCTGCATATGCGCTGCTTCCAGACCCGAGCGCGAACCATCTTCAGGCTGGTATGAGAAAGGAGATGATTATTTGCTGTGCCCAATATATACCAGCTCAGAGATCCGTAAAAGTAACAGATACTCACTACTCCATGTCAGTTCCCAGCTTGACCGCCACATCTTCATAATCCTGACGACTCTTTGCGATGAGCTCAGGACAGCCGAGACAGGTAAGCTGGGAGGCAGCCACTCGAGAGGCTAAGGTTTCACCTGGGGGAGGGACACAGATGATGTGAAGACCAACGAGACATACTGCACTGAAACTAAAGGTTTGTCTACATGCTGCTCCAGCAATCCATTACAACTCAAACTCATTGTGCAGGAATGCCACTTAGGACAGAACCAGTGTCCATGTCTACTACATTTCATCATTCAACAGCAAACATTACACTAAGAACTAAGGCATAGAGCAGAGGCTAGGTTTTACTAGCATCTACAATAAACTTCAAATTTATTGAAATTCCTTCAACTGGGACAAAATTTTGTTCTCCTTGAACAAGCTCAGATGCAGGTGCAGAGATTGACCACTGACCACCCAGGTCCTACCTGGCATGGTGACCATGGGTGTGCCGGCCCAGAGCACGTCCATGCCAGTGGTGTGCCCATTGCAGAGCGGCGTGTCCAGGCAGACGTCGGCTAGCTGGCCACGTCGGACGTGCTCCTCCTTGGGGGCCACGGGCGAGAAGATGATGCGTGAAATGGGGAGGCCCATGCTCTGGGCACACTGCTGGATGTTGGGCTCGCCCACAGCCGGGAAGCGCAGCAGCCACAGCACACTGTTAGGTACCCGCTTCAGGATCTGCAGGACAGGTGGGGAAGGTCAGCAACACTAGGCACTAGAGTCCCATCACAGACTGCTCACTGAGCATGTGCTACAGCAGGCCTAGGCAGTCCCAATCCTAGAATGCCGATACGCAGCAGATCTTCTATCCTACTTGGTCTCTGATGAACCACACCTGGTCTCAGGCAGGATAGAAAACCTGCTAGATACCAGCACTCCTGGATCGGGGTTGCCTGCACCATGTGCTACAGGAATTACAGGCAGAGAGATTTCAAAAAACACACTAAAAATCTCTCAAGCCCAGGATGTGCCAAACTCTCAGATCTAATGTAACATTTCTAGTGTATATTTTTGCCCTGACATTTTATTATGAAGTACTATAAATATGGACAGATACACACACACACACACACAAAATGCGTGCGTAACATGTTTGTGAATTCCTAGTCTAAAGATGAGCACTATCTGACTAGACCAGTTACATTTCTAAACGCAGTGCAGTGGGCATGATAAGCGGGACATTTCACTAATCAGAAAAGTAGACAACACCCACACTCTCCAGCTTACACCTACAGTGAACATAGACTTCACAGACACATACGAACTGATGTACGTTCATTTATTGCATTTTGAAGCAAAAGCTTTTTACTGGGATTCAGTGAACCTGTAGAGTGACTTCTGCACTTACGTTGACCCACATCTGTAGAGTGGGAGGATCAATCTTGTACAGTTGGTTGAAGTTGCAGTATACAATGGAGTCCTCTGGGAGGCCATACTGGGAGCGTGTCGTGACCACGATTGTGCGTGGGACCTCCTCTCCAGTGGCAGCCTTATTGTTGATCTACAAGTACAAGACAGACGTGAGAAGGGAGGGCCACCATATTCTGACGGCGATCCCAACACCTCTTGACATTCCATGTCTGTTTGAGCCCCACGTCTGCCATGCAGTGCCATATACCTGGGTGGTGGCCAGCCCATTGCTGACAGTGAAGCTGTTAATGGTGACCTGGATCTGGCCCTGGTTGATCATGTTGATAATGGCCTCAGCAGCCGTGTTCATGGGGATGACGGGCATGGAGAGGGCGCCATTGCCATCAGTGGTCTCTTGGCCGTCGCACTTCATCTGAAGAGAGAGGTCAGGCTAAGGCAGAAGCCACGGCAGAAAAGAAAACAGCTCAAATGTCTTTTCAGCATGAGCCTCTTGCCTATAGCCCTGCCTTACCTTCACAGCCTTCACGTCCGGCAGGCTGTCCAAAAACGCCTTCAAATCAATGCCGTTCAGCACAATGCGATTGTCGAAGATGTGTCCATTTGACTTGAAGTCAATCACTGCCTTTTTCTGAAACATACAAAAAAGCCATTAGTTACAACATCAGCCAATACTGATAACACTGACCACCATATTTGTTAAGCATTTACAATCACACCAATATTTTCCAACAAATGCACACGTCTACCTTGAGGTGCGGGAACATGTTGGCATGATCGCCAATAAAGAAGGTGTTTGGCATGTAGGCCAGTTTCTCAGAGTACTGCTCTGCCAGCTCGATGGGAGAGGTCTCCAGGTCAGAAATGATGTAATCCATGAAGGGAGCCCCACTCGTACCAGGGTAGCCTAGCCACATGGCCTGAACAGGAAGGGAAAGAGTTTTAGGTTCAGTATAAAAAGCTCCAATAGCATGTCAGTCATGGATTTTTCCAATGTGCACAAAACTGAAGTAGAAAACAAGGAAGAGTCCCCTTCATTGTCCAGAGTCTTACCTGAATAGGTGCTGGCCGCAGGGCAAACAGTTCATTGCGTGCCCCCTTGGTATAGCCATTCATGTTGATCAGGATGTGCACACCATCCTGGTGGATCCTATCCGCAGCCTTCCCATTGCAGGGAATCTGAACAAGATAGGAAGGGACAGGAGCAAGAGAGAACAAACCAAGGCTTAGAGGATGCAAGGAGGAATGATCATTAAGATAAAATAAATTTTAAAATACCACACGTAACACCAGCAATGGCTGGCTGAGAGCACAGACTGTCTGCTCTGTGTTGCACTTACTTGGGACAAGTCTACAAAATGGTGGGCCTCTGCCATCACTTTCACACGGAAATTGGTGCTGTCATCAGGGCTAAGGGCATAACAGAAAACCTAGAGAAAAGAGCAGAAGGTCATCAGGAAAATCCAGGGCACTGCAAGGACATCGGTAAGAACATAAACTGCTCTAAATGTCTGCATGTTTAAAAGGCATCAGGCTATTCCACAGTATTCAAAATGATCACGTGGCCCTCACCTCAAACTTCTCCGAGTTGTGCATGCCGGGGATAGACTGCATGAGGTGTGAGGTCGGGTGGTTCCCGAAATCAGAGCTGACGTAGCCCACACGCAGACGCCCCCCGCTGGCCTTTAGGTCCTTGGCATGCTCGTAGGGAGGCTTGTGTAAGGCATTGATCTATAGGTTAGAAAACCAAACGACATACTATGAAACAGACGGAGTATTATACTCAGACTTTTGCCAGGTCTTCTCGGTGGGGTAAATAACACCTGGCTAACGCGGAATACTGAGAAACGCAGGTACCTTGTCCAGGCAGAGGTTGCCGTGTCTCTCGGCAATGGCTTTGCGGAAGCCATGGGACAGGGGGTACAGCATGCTGTGGTGGGGGTGCACCGAGGGCAGCCTGTTCTTCTCCAGCTGGTCAGCCACGATGCTCACCAGCTTCTTCATGCGCTCATCATAATCAGTCCAGTCGCACACAATCTAGAGGAAGCACGCAATAATCGGGGTCACCTCGCGTGAACCTGCTCTGAGGTCAGATGCCAAGTCTACAGCAACTTCTGGGAGAATCCTAACTGCTACTGAGAGCTGATGTTCTGGAAATGCAGAAACACGGGAGAAATGTGGAGGTTCTATTCACCTGTAGGCAGTGTGCCAGGTTACAATAGGCATCCGGAAAATCTGGCTTCAGCTTCAGAGCAGTGCGGTAAGATGCAATGGCCTCCGGAATATTTCCAGAATCCTGCAAAAACACGAACGCGCACAAGTAAGCTACAACTATCCGATCAGACTGTGAAGGAGCGAATGAGCCTCAAACACAAGGCGATACCTTGTGAATGGAAGCCAGGTTGCTATGGGCGTCAGCAAAGGCTGGGTTGATCTGAATGGCACGGGTGTAACACTGGAGCGCCCCCTGCACGTCCTGCATCTCCTTCAGCGTGTTACCCATGTTGGAGTAGGCGTCGGCGAAGGTCGGGCTGATCCTGTGGCAGTGACAGGGCCGCTTACCAAATTGCATGCAGTGATATTTGACATTCCTCTAAAGCCAAATAGTACAGTAGGGACAGGGATGATGGTAAGAGAACGACTGCGGGCAGGACGCGCTCCGAGAAGACAGCGGCGCATACCTGATGGCCTCCTTATAGTGCATGAGGGCCTCTTGGAGCTTTCCCTGCTGCTGCAGGACGCTGGCCAGGTTGGAGTGGGCCGCAGCAAACTCGGGGAAAACCTACAAATATGCATTTGGTCAGAACAAAGACAAGAACGAGGCCACATTTACTAACCACTATCTTCAAGGTGGGTATCCTTTGTTACGCTCACCTCAAGAGCTTTCCTGTAGAGCTGGATGGCTTCCTCAATATTGCCCTGCTCTCGCTTGATGTTGGCCAGATTGTTGAGGGAGTCTGCGTGTGTGGGACACAGGCGTAGCGCTGTGTTATAGCATTCCTCTGCCTCTGAAACCTGGAAGGACCCACAAGATGTCAATGGCCCCCTTCACTTGGGAAATTGAGACCACACAAAGAATCCAGGGTATTTTATCATCAACTAAAAGGTTCTAAGACATAAAATATCACTCTGCTTCTTAAGTTTGACTATGGTAAGAAAACAGCAATTACAAATTCGTTTTAGCCAGGAAATCTAACACAAAAACAAAATTTACCAGCTTTTAGGACAAGCAAAGGCAAATCAAAAGGCAAGCAAGGCAGGCCAGTTCCTACCTTGAAAGTAGGACATGACATAATTGGCACTGGAGATAGGCTTAAGTCACTTACATTGCCCTTCTCTTTGAGGGCATTGGCCAGGTTGCAATAGGCATCAGGGAAATGAGGCTGGAGCTCAATGGCACGCCTATAGGTATCGATGGCCAGGTCAATCAGGCCCTGCTCGTAGTACACACAGGCCAGGTTACCATGAACCACGGCATGGTTAGGGCTCAGGCTGAGGGCACGGAGGTATCCTGCAACAGCCCTGTTAGGGGGAAGACCACAATTCAGTTTATACACCTTTATGAACAAGTAGGGAAAGTAAGACACAGAAATGAGTTAACTATGGGGTTTGTGCACTGCAGACTAAGGGGAAAACATGGCCTGAAAGAAAGCTAAACATTCAGATTTAGTTTAAAATAACTATCAATAAAAGTTACCCACCTGTCAAAGATCCTTGCTTCTTTGAGGACATTGCCCAAATTGATATAGGCATCCAGAAAATTAGGATCCAGAGTCACAGCCTAAGACATACAACATTAAGCAATTAAAGGTGAATCATCCTATGACGAGATACCAAGCACAGGTTAAGGCAGGGACAGGCAACGATGTAGTCACACCCATTCACCTTCTCAAAGTGATGAATGGCCAGCCAGATCTCTCCCTGGGCATTGAACACACAGCCCAGGTTGCTCCAAGCCACCGCAAAGTTTGGCTGAGTCTCAATTGCCTTCAGGTAACAGGCCTTGAAGGGGGGGTTAATAACCAAAACCAGAGAAGAAGAGGCAGAGAAGTGTAGGTAGGGGAAGGGGTTATAAAAGGAAAAAATAAAAAGATTGAATAAAAAAGGAAGAAAACAAAAATAGACAAAAAAAACACTGTTAGTTTTCACTCTCCACAAAAGCAAAAAGTGAGCCTGCAGCATGGGCTCGCGTGCGCAAAATCTGCCGCGCTAAGCCGCCCGCTTTTTCCTGCGCTGCGCGGATCCGACCGACACCTACATGCACACTGGCATTTTGCAGTTATGGCCTTCGTGAGAGAATGCTCACAGGCACTTGACTTAAACCCAGCTGGGGTGGGAGCTGCACCCCTATAAGACATGCTAAATTCACACCCAGTGTAAGAACAGTCTAATGCCCGGGTTACAGAGATGGCACACGCTGCCCAGCAGAAGGGCTGAGTGCCAGGGGGGTCCCTCAAAACCTTAAATACCAGGTGCCACATGCAGATAAAGGTCCCTGTAATGCAAGCGCAAAAGGTACGCGTGCGCGCATGGCTTCCACCATGTCGCCACTCGCTGGCGCCAGCCACACTAACAGCCACGTTTGCTTTCCCGCTCGCTTGCTTGCTCGCTCGCTCGCACGCGCCAACTCCAGCCCTATGCGTCGGCTGCAGACCGGAAGCCCAGAATTCCCGGCTGCCAGGCTGCCACACTCTAGAACCCCCTCATGTTTTAGAGGAACAGGAAGACAAGCTTCCCGCACAATGTGGGTCAGAGGTCTGCTATGAAGGGGGGAAAGTACTCTAGGGGGCAGTGGGGAGTCAAAGCCAAAAAAAAAACCCCATCTCAGAGGGGAGGAAGGGGGCCACCTGCCCAGGATCAAGATCGCTGCAGAGGAGCCCCAGTCATATATTAATTTGTGAATCAAAGACTGCTCTCTTC
>JAODJW010000002.1:22216951-22228332 GCA_026777045.1 Hyperopisus bebe | reverse complement strand
ACTCTTAATGTTTCTGCATACCAAAATATTTTGGACAATTCTATGCTTCCAAATTTGTGGGAACAGTTTGGGGAAAGCCCTTTTCTGTTCCAGCATGACTGTGCCACAGTGCACAAAGCAAGGTCTATAAACACCTGGTTGGGTGAGTTTGGTGTGGAAGAACTACACAAAACCTTGACCTCAAGTCCATCGAATACCTTTGGGATGAACTAGAATAGAGATTGCAAGCCAGGCCTTCACATCCAACATCAATGCCTGACCTCGCAAATGCTCTTCTGGATGAATGGGCAAACATTTCCATAGATACACTCCAAAATCCTGTGGAAAGATTTCCCCGAGGAGTGACAGCTGTTATTGCTGCAAAGTTGGGACCAGCTCCATACAGATGCCTGTACGCTTAGAATGGGATGTCATGAAAGTAGCTGTAGATGTAATGGCTGGTGTCCCAATACTTTTGTCCACATAGTGTATAGAAGTATGTATAAGATAAGATCTCAGTTGACACCAGTGTCCTGCTTAAATCATGATACAGTACCAGGAATAATGTAACTGTGTCATTAGCTAATGAGTTTGTATAGTAGGGGGTGGACATTTGCTCATTTAGCTGATGCTTTTACCCAAAGTAACATGAAACTGAAAAAGCAGGGTCAGGCAATCCCCAGATCAATAGGGGGTTTTAGGGCCTTGCTCAATGGGCCAAGAGTAATATCACTCTTTCAGCTACAGGAATCGAACCGGCAACCTTCCGGTCACAGGCAGTAACTGTAATTTGTAAATAATCCCTGCAAGGAAATAATACCGGAGATACAATATTCTGTTAGTTAAATTAATGATAAGGATAAGGCACACAGGCTGGGAGGTTTTAGGGCGTTGCTCAATAGGCCAGCAGTGAAATCACTCTGCTGGTCACGGGAATTGAACGGGCGACATTCCAATCGCATTCCAATCACAGGCACCGATTGTAATTTGCAAATGACCCTTGCAGGAAAATAATACCGGAGATATGATATTTGTGTGTTAACTGTTAGTTAAATTAGCAATAAAGATAAGTGACACAGGCTGGGCCAGTGGTTCTGAGGGCAGTGCCACGGCCACAGAGTTCCTGGGTGAGATCCCCTTTCTGCTCTATATGCAGTGTATATGTTCTCTTCCTATTCTGCAGCTTTTCTTTTGGTTATCTTGTTTCATTCAACAGTATAAAGATAAGTAATGGATTCACTCCAATGGATTGGCGTTATGTACTGGGTGTTCCCCTGCCTTGTGCCCTGTGATAGGATCCAAACCCCCCACTACCCTCTACAGGAGAAGCATTTGGAAGATGGATGGTGTAAAAATATTTAATACAGAATCTATTTCACTGCATATTAAAAATCTGCTTGAACGCAAATGGAGCCTCTCGTGACTGCAGAGGAACATTTTACCAATGAGGCTGCAAATTCATGGGATTACAATAAATAAAAACAATAGTGTTGTTGAGCCGGTTGCGAAACACAGTGTTTCCTGTGGACTTGGTCTTGACTCAGAGGTCATGCTGGCGCCCTGTGGATATTTTTCCCTGGGAAGGAATGATTTCTCGTAAGTACTTGTCCTTTCCAGGATAATATGTCTTTCACTTTAATGTCCTGGATACACGCAGAAGCTGTTTGTAACTGGCCTATAGACAATTTATCAGCTCCCTTCCAGAGATTTGGAACAATGTAGTATAGTCCCCTATTGGCTTTTTACCCACAAGCACTGCCACCTAAAAGGCTAAATAAGTGCCTCTTAGAATTAGGAAGGTGCACATGGTGGCTAGTGTTACCAAACATATTCTATAGATAAATGAGTTACATAAATTACCATCCAACAGGCAGAGTCTGTCACTAAACCACACAGATCCAGTTATTGCATGGACTGCATGTGTCATGTTAATCTCATGCTGTGTCAATGTACCATGGGAGGCCACAGCAGCCTGCTCTGTGTACGTTTACATGTGGCATTATGTTTGTCTGAATGCTCGCTGTGTTGGTCATTTTCAGAACCAGCCCATGCCTCTTTAGCAGGATGGGGTGTCAGATCTGCTCCTGACTGCACAGTGTCATCCGCCCTGGAACAATAGCAGGAATCACAGGGCCCTTGGCTTCTCACTCCCTGTGACAGAATCACAGATCCCAGAGCCCACGGTCCCACAGCTAGTTGCCACTTTCGAAGCTCCAGTGTCTAAATGTACATTTTTATTTCTGAAAAATGAACTGAACAGAATGGAATAATTCTGGTAGAAGTTCTCATAAAGGTGGAATTTCTATCATCCATTTGTTATTTTTCTTGTTTTTTCCTTGCCTAGTGTGACATTATTGTTTAGATCAGTATTTCCCAACCAGGTACCCCGGGAAGCCCAAAGCAGTCCATGTTTTTGCTCCTTCCCAACTTCCTGCCAGACAGTCCACATTTTTGCTCCCTATGAAGAGCTGAGAGGGAGCAAAAATGTGGACTGACTGGAGGTGGCCCAAGGACCAGGTTGGGAAATACTGATCTATGTGATTTATTTAGAACAGGAAAGCTAAGTGCAGTTTCCCAACAGTTTACAGTAGGAACCCTGCTGACCTTCTCACATCTATCCAACATGAAAGGGTCCAGGAGATTACGTCACTAGACATGTGGCTGATATTCGTCACAGCGGTCTTCTGTTTTGATGATTTTTCTATCCAAATAAACAACCGTTTGTCCAGCTAGATATGCTGCTTGACCAATCGCATACTTTCCACTATCAAGGCAGCAACAACAGGTTCTTAGCAGAATTTCTGCAAATTTTAACCAGAAGTTTCAGTTTCTCAATCTGCCTAGAGTTGAACAGGGCTGATCAACATTTCCATCCTGTCATTGTCACTGATGTTACTTTTTCCATCTGCCAGTGAGGTTGCTAGCATGAAAAATATATATTTTATAGATGAAAAAATCATAAATGTTTCCACCATCAGCTGTGCTTGGATGCTGATGATGAATTTGTTTATAAAAGCAAAGCTTATTTCCCATATCCTGTAATTGTTATTCAGATGGCTAGAAACCAGATAGCGTTTTCATTTGGTAATTAAGTACAATACAACACGGAGCAACTGCTTACTGTTTATTTAAATAAATCTCATATTAAAATCTCGCATTCATTTCATGGACTGGTCTTGAACTCTGCAAAAATAATAATCATTAGCATGGAGAAATTCTTCTGTTATCACACCATCACCTCTCTCTTTCTGTTAATATTATCGCTGATTTCCACGTGTACATCAATCACTATCCCACACCCATTTTGTTTCTCTAATGTAGACACCCCTTCCTCAATATTTCACACCCCCACCCACTCATTTTTGAAATTTGCCACATTTTGTGTCTGTAGGCATCACAGTGAAGAATAACAAAGCCTGACCAAGTGTAACTGACCCCACGGAATGTTGTACTGCAGCCCCACCCCTTCCGGACACGCCCCCCCCCCCCACTCACTTTTGACTAATTGGTTGATTGCGGGTTACTTAACAGGGCAGTTTCCCTGTTTTATTTGGCAGGTCGTACCGCAGTAGGAGGCTTTCTGATGCCGGGGCCAACGGTCCAATTTAAGGAATCAGACTTACTTCCAGACACATGTGTGTGTTTTTACAGTCTGATGTTGTCCGTAAAATTCTCCCCTGCTGATTTTCAAAGGTCAGCCTTCCCATAACATCAGGCAACATCATCATACTTGCATATCATTTAATGCATCTTTTGATGAGCTATTTTTTTCTATGAATAATACATGGAAAAAAACTATCCAATGTAAAAGTGACAACAACAAATTTAACGATAACAAAAAATGGAATCTATCTTGCCATTTTCCTTGAATGCTTATTCCATACTCAGTTTCAGTGTGAGTTTTAATTAAAACACCCACCAAATGCAAAATATACAGACATATGTAAATCATGCCTGTGATTAAGTGCTGTTTTTTGTGATCATCATGACTAACATGGTTACCAAGAGTCAGATAAACATACTGTTTAGATACTGTTTAGTTCAGATACTTGTTTTCAAAATATACCTTTTTTTCTTAATTCAGTTTCATTCCTGATAAGGTGATTGTCAAACAGGTCATTGGCCTCACCATCAAAGTACCTCTTACACCTTTCATGTCAGTAAAGCTAAAGTCCCGATCTATGAATAAACAAGTCAATGTAAATAAAATTAATGTAAATATGAGTACTGCAGCATATATTTATGCATTAGGAGTTCCTGTTTTCATCAGTGCAGTATAGCAAAGTTTGCCAGCGAAGTGTCCTGATGAGCAACCTTTGTTTTTCAGTGTGTGTACGTGTTTGTTGCTTTTTGACAAGTGTACACCTTGTCATTACAGCTCTGCGGATTCCTGTGGCTTCGTCGCGAGCATCTGCCACACTGCAACGCTCAGATCTGGTCTCCCGAGGCAAATCAGTCATACGTAGGGTGGTTATTAAAGTTTGAGTCGCAGTGTATCATTATGGCACAGAGAGGCGCTCTCACAGAGCTCCCACATCTGGGGGGCCGTTTGCCGCCGTAAATCATGCCGGTGGATTCTACAGGCTTGGGCTAGCAACCTAAGGGACGGTTTCCTTTATAAGGTTTGGTCTTTAGCCGTAGCATGGCCATAGATTCTGTCACCCCTGCACAGAGAACGTCTCGGCACATTCCCTGGTGCCTGTCCTGCAGCTCCAGTTTATCACTGTACCAGTAGGGGGCGAGCAAGTGCGACCTGGTATACCACAACCAAAGTGCCTTTTGTGCTTTGTCTGTGCAGATGGCATGGCTAATTACAGAGAGAAAGCATGTACCTACTGCTTCACCGACTCCTGAACTGTAGGAATGTGGGATAGGAATGTGCACAGAGGTGAAGCGAAGGAGTAGGAGCAGAGTCTGATGGGGGTGCAGGGGTCTATCTATGGCTCTCCATGGTAATATATCATACAAGACTGAATAAACCTAGGAAATAAACCTATAACCTCATATCTTTACTTCACCCCACCCTCTTTTTCACATCCTCTACCCAAAGCCAAGTTCCTGCTTCTCTTCACGGGATCCTACGATCTTCAGTCATTTGTTTGGATGAAGAAAGTAAATATGATTTTTCAAAAACAAATAGTCGTTTACAGCCATTTTAGAACAAGCATTTTTTAAGCTTTCCTTTTTTGTCGAAATCACTTGCACTGCTTTGCTTTTTAAGGCTTTCCGTGCTTAAGAACTTTAGCAATCTTGGCCACGGTCGGGTGCAGTACTGATATTGTCCCATTAAGGATGTAATATTGCCTGCACTGTTACTGTGTCAAATTCCAGCGTTGCACTTCTCAAATTACACAAACCACCCTATTTCTTGCCTAGCTTGCATTTACTCCTCTCTACTGTGTATTTTGTGCCTTGAATTTATTGTCTGTCATTATTAATAGTCCATTGTTACATACCTAACCGCTGTACACTGTGTCAACAAGAATTACTCCCAGTGTTGGTCATGAGGCAAAGAAGAGTCTGATTCTGATTATAGAGCTCACTGTAGGGAAAGAAAGTTCACCAGTTTACATGGAGCAGTATTGTCTGGTCTCCCTTTGTTTGTGCTGCCTTTATAATGCTGAGTGATGAGCAATTGACTGGTGGAAATGTTAACAACGCACCGGAAGTCAATGCACATCCTACCCCCGCTGAGCCCTGATGTTCACCCACAGCTTCAGGCATCTCCTCTGTACAACCATCCGCTGCTTAGGGTACAGAAATTCTTCTCCGGTCAATGAATCATGAAGGTGCACCATAAACATACAGCCTAGCTGACTAAATAGCGGGTTTCACTATAACATTCCATTTTAACAGTCTCCTGCAATCTTAACTACCAGAGAAAAAAAATCACACGTTTTTGATTATGAGGCTACACTTTAGCAACATGGTGCTGAAGCTGGGGGTATTCGGATCACTCCCAGGGGCCTGTTTCCAAAAGAAAAAGGAAACTGAGAATGTCGAGAGTATTTTGTGGTCTCACCTAAACAATAGGAAAGTGGATATCTCACTTAAGTGGTAGCTTTATAAAAATGCAGGCAAATATGTGCAAACAATGTGAGAGTATTTCTGTGTGACAGGGTGGGGGCAACAGCGAGACAGCGGAGGAACCAGCAGCAAATTTGCCCTATTTATCAGAAACACCTTCACGTTTTCCAGAGCAAGGCCAGATAAACATTACGGCAAATAAAAACAGTCGGGAATGACATATGTGTTTAAGCTGGAAACACTCCGAGTGGGTCATGTGACTGTGTGTGCGCATGGTGTGGTGGAGATAGGGTGGGTGTGGTGCTGGGGGGTTGGAAGGGTGTCACCAGGGGCTCAGTGGATTCCGCATGGGGATTTACAACAAGCTCGTTGGAAAAAACCACAAATTCTGACCACAAACGCCGTCAACGGGAGGAAATCGATCTGTTTTGATGGCGGCAGTGCACCAATACAGTTTGCCCCTAACTTTCCAATGAATCATCAGAGGGCTGTTTTTATTGCAGGGGGGCTAGAGGACAAACTCCACCAGCTCCTCTTTAGCTTTTATGGTAATTCTGAAGCAACCACCCCCCCTCCCCGGGCTGTTTGTATGACCACCATTACTGGGGCTGAAAGTCATCCATAAGGAGCAAGTCTTTTTTTTTCACCAGCAAACAGTGCCTCTCGCTTCCACTGGCTTTTCGGTCACTCTCTTTGTTCCCGAGCAGCAGCCTAGCAACAGGCTCTCCGATTTACATGCTGTCAGCCACAAAACAGTGCTGTCCATCACATCCCCACACCGGTCCCTCCTCTGCTGGGATTTTTCCATCCCTTTTTCATGCCAGGCCTTGCCTTCTCACCATGTTCCTCAGAGAGTAACAGACAGTGAGTGAGTATGTGCTGTTTTGCCTTTTCATCTTTCATTTCAACAGATTTTCACTTTCAACCCTTATATGGCTATATGGTTATTATGACCACCAACGCATCAGACGCCAGTAACAAGAGAAAAGAAAACTTCAACAGTCACTGATAATGCTAATTCACAGTTTGAATGTGAATTCTTCTTTTTCAGGTGACAGTAATTCTCAAGGAAACTGGTTCCTCTCAACAAAGGGAACGTCAAGCACAATTAGTTTCTCAGATTATTCCTGAATAAGACCGGACGCACTGGGCTGCGTCAGATTACTCATATTCCCGGGCTGCTAACTTGAAAATAGCAGCGTAGCATCGGCTGCAGTTAGTTTAGCACGTAACAAAATGTGACAGGAGAAGCAGGCATGACTGGGGGAGGAGCGATTTGCTTGCCCAGCATTTTTTAAGGCCCGCATGAGACAGTGGGGCCTGTTGCTATGTAACAACTCAGGAGCAGGTGGCGACATTGGGGGGCCAGACAAGGCCTGGAAATGCGGACCTGGGGATCAGGAGTGCAAAGACGGAGAGGTTAATTCCAGCATTTGTCCCCACATGCTCCCAGCAGTGTTTTCTTTTTCGCTAAATGCGGCTGTTTTTGACTTAGGGGTCATTAAATTAGAGAGCCTTTCCAATTGTCATCCTGGGAGCCCGGCACTCTAATCTCCGTCGCCGTCAACGCAAGGGCCAGCAGAAATTCACCCAGCCCTTCCTTCCCCACTCGAACCCTGGGCAACCTGCCAGCTTCTCCGTGTTCTTGTCCAAAATGACATCACTGTTTAGCACAGCCGGGGGGGGGGGGATAATGAGGCTGGAACCTTCACAATGTGCACATGTGTCACTTCTACGCTCAGCGTGATGGTCTTTCTGCTTGTCATGTTTACTGAAACAACACAGAAAGGCACTGGGAGGAACTGGTTTGTACATATCAAAGCCATACAATATAGAAAGAGACCCATATCAGTTGATCGATCCATCCATCTGGTCCTTATTATAACATAAAGATTTTTCAAAGAATTTTGACGTGTTCCCAATCATATTCCAGTTGAATTTACAGCTTGACTCAGGAACAAACTGAGTTTCACACCTGCTAAAAGAAGTCAATCTCATCCCTATCATTGTTATGTGAATCACTTCAGGAGTAACACTTAGAGTCTCGGTCATTCTGATTATCTATTAATCGGTGTCTTTACAATTACCTGAAGCATTGTTGCACAGAACACTGGACTTAAACAGATATGAACCTAAGCACAGCTTTTGGTTCATGTTTTGTGAAATATTCTTGTGTTCACTGTAAAATTCCCTTTTGCATGTTAGCCCTTCTTTGTCCTTTAAAAAAGCATGCATGCATACAGCATACATTGTCATTCAATCTACATTAGCTGGATTTATATATTTTTATTTTACGGTGAGTGATAACCAGTAAAATACTGCTAGAGCATAACTTTTAACTGTTTATGATAAACAAACAAATATATTACAATATGGTATGTTATGTAGTTGTTATTTACCTACCTGAGAGCTTATGGAGTACAATTCATATGCATTTCTCTCAATATTCTTGGTTTTATGGCTTGCAAGTTTCCCATGGGTTAAATATTCATAGTAGACAAGTATTTTATTATTATTATTATTGTGATTATTATTATTAATAGCAATAGTAGCAGTAGTAGTAGTAATAGTATTAAATTAGTGTCTTTCTATTAACCCTATTATCAAAAAAATCATTTCATCAAGAATACCCATAATCCATTTCTCTGTCTATTTTCCATTCCACTTACTGTACTAGGCCTGAAGTGTATGCCACATAGCTCGGTAATGAATTTACAGGCCATTCCGCCGAAAGGTATGTATATATAATGTTATTTACAAGCAGTGCAGACAGTGAGGAAAACTACAGAGTATGAGAATTGTCTAGTTAAGGCAGGCACTCAAGGTCTCTTTGGGGGGCCCAACAGCTGTGGAAGTGTCTTGAGGAGTAGGGGTCACAGTGACCCACGTTTAGTCGGCAGGTTTCTTGACACAAAGCGCAATGTATACTGACACCCACTGTGTTTCACACCACGAAGCCTCTGGTTTGGAAGAATGATGAAAGCGACAGAGCAAAAAAGCAATAGCAAGATATGATTAGGGGGTCCAGAGACCTAATCTGGGAATAAATCACGTTTCACCCAAATGACACTGTCTTTGATAAGTCTAACTGGGGCCTCTCAGCCAGGGGGGGGGATGGTGGAGGGGGGCAACATAAATGAAGACTGTTTTAGGAAAAGGATCAAACAAGCAGAGACTGATGTTTCTCAAGGTAGAAAATCAGATATAAAGGGCTGTAAGCATTGCAAAATTTACTGATATGTGTGACAAAAACAGCAAGAGACTTGGAGGACAGCCTCAAGGACCAGAAGACATTTTAGGGACAGCAAATGGACTGGGCGGCCATCATTAAGAGACCGATTCTCCTCCATATACATAACTTCCTCCTCAAAGTGAGACCTCCCTGCCCCCTGCCGCCATTAACACGGCCCATTTGGCGACGGCTCTTTGTGCGAGATGGACATGCTTTGTCAGCTTGTCTTTGGAGCAGCTCCCATTACAAGGAGCCAGACTGTGAATATTAACTGTGCAGGCATTCGGGCCACACAAGCAGGGGCCCAAAGTTTCTGGGTGAGTACTATGCCTGTAGGGGGCGCACTTCATGTAGCGGCTGCAGTTCCTCACCCCATGGCTGCATGATCTTATATAGAGCAGCCGAGCACTCCATGATGTCAAGAGACACCTGTGTTGTTCTTCCTGTTTCACACATTCTGATTGTGTGTTCTCTGGTAATTAGGGCCTCACTTTCCTTGCTTGGGGGTGGCTCAGTGGGTTTGACCTCTGTCTCAGTGATCTGAAGGACACTTGTTCAAATCCCACCCTTTGCAGAATACTCTC
Organism: Hyperopisus bebe; assembly: GCA_026777045.1. Lineage (NCBI taxonomy): Eukaryota > Metazoa > Chordata > Actinopteri > Osteoglossiformes > Mormyridae > Hyperopisus > Hyperopisus bebe. Next base: position 22,218,510 of record JAODJW010000002.1, on the reverse strand, counting down.
ATCTCCATTGGGCTGTACACTTGGACCCCAAGCTGCGTGTGTGTGTCTCAAAGGAAAGCATGATGGGATATATGAAAAGAAACATTCCACAATGCTTGCGTTCACATTCACACTGCAAATAAAGCCTTTAGTTCATTGATGTTGAACCTGCACCCAGTAAAGTTGCAAAAACATAGACCCAATCTCCTACTATCACAAAAACATGGAAGCTGGGTTTACTATAGTAAAATAAAAGCGAAGCGCACAGAACACGCTGCTGGAAATGGGTAGCTGGATGGAAGGTTCTGGAACCAGGTGTGCAGGAGAGGAAGCCATTGGTGGAGAAGGGTGGAAAACAAAACTAAAACTATGGACATGAGACAGACAAGACAGGAACAAAAGAGCAAATCAAACTGAGTATTAAATTGAGAAGCATGTCCAAGTCATGATCCGCAGGAGAAGCCAGACTGAACCCTGAGCTGTATCTGTTAGCCTTATTTACTTTAATTAAGTCCCAGACGACTTGGGAGTAACAACAAAAATATCCACTAGGTTATCAGCTTCTCACATTCAAAGTGCATCGCAATGATAAAGTACGACATCTCACGGTTCACCGCTTGTATAAATACTTTTGAATAATTAATTCTAAATACCCAATGTGCTGAGCTTAACTGATTGTATTAGCTGACACATCACTTTTATTATAGTTTCTGATATTTTGACAGTACAAATGTAGGAAGAAGCATAACTCTAAAATGGTTTTCACTACATGATTTATAGCAACAGGTAAATGCTTGCTTGAACGATAGCCTCGGGGTAGACAGCTATATCTGGATACACAGATAATTGAGTCTGGATTTGCTCCTCTATTATCTGTGAAAGCACTGAGTATAACGTTGTAAGACAGCAGCAGTTGCAGCTAAAGAGAGGGATCTTTTCACTCTTCCTCGGTCATGAACTGTGAGGTGTCTTGCTAAGTAAAGCAAACTAAGACTGCAGCTTGAGTTTAGCAGGGTAAACAAAACAAAGAAATCCAGAGATACTCTAGGGAACTGGCAGAGACTCCGATGCCCTGTCCACATTCCTACTTGACGAGTAGTTTATTTGGAGGGCTATGTTTTCTCTCTGCTTTGCTAAATGATGAAACACCAAGAACACAAGGAATCTGCAACACTAGTCTACATGGTCTACCATTGTCCCAAACAGTGGAGAAGATAATGGAATACAAAACCTAGTTTAGTATTTATTTTAAGACAAAAGCACAAGATATTTAAAAGTAAAATAAAATATTTGCATTTGTGTATGCTTGCCTTTCTTTAGCTTCTCTCGTTCGTCTTCTTCCACATCTTTGTGCCCTGCCCACCCTTCAGATCATTGTTTATGTGTGTGTGTGTGTGTGTGTGTGTGTGTTGGGGGGGGGGGGCTCTGCAATTAGAGGAGACCACATCTGCCAGACACCGGTATGCCGTCAGGGATATTCGCTGGCCCTGTTAGAGATTAGATCCAGGCCTGCCCTATGACCCTTCACTATCGCATTTCCCCATCAACCGCCCCCCCACCCCCCACCCCAAAACATCCCC
>JAODJW010000002.1:22198849-22216851 GCA_026777045.1 Hyperopisus bebe | reverse complement strand
AAACATCCCCCGGGGTGAAAAAATGCAGCCATCCTTATTGGCACATTCGAGTCCCAACAGCAGGAACTGTCACATACGTCCTGGTGAAGTTGTGCTTCTGAATACCCTGGTTACCCAATAAACTGTGAAGTCACTGGGGCTACTACGATTGGAACTAATCCTTGTAGCACCAGTGGGTTTTTGGTTTCACAGTGGCATGTCTGTTTACTTTCTACACAAATTTCTTATAAGTTATGGAATCTGGTCCCTGTGAACCATAACTGATGAAAACTAGAGCAACACCAATATAACACACTAGAAATATATAGATTTATGCCTAGCCAAGAAAACTAACAATATAACCTGTACAAAGGTGCTTCTATAGCAGTGATGCTCAATGATTGATACAATTATGTTACTACAATCCATGGCTTGACCAATGATAACCATTACAGGAGTGGAAAAAGAACTTGTCAGACAATGTGACCCCTGACCTCCCAAAGACATGCATTTGACCCCACAAATGGGAAAATGGGTCGGCAGAAGATCAGGTACATCTTACACAGTGAAAGGCCGAAAATAAGTGTAAGTAAGTAAGTAAGTGAAACTTTATTGTCATTCACACCATACAACAGTACAAAGACGGATGCAAGGCACATCATCAGGTCTTACAAACTAAAATGCAGATGATTTCACTGTAAATCATTGTGGAAATACATCAAGTGATTGGTAATAGACAAAATTAATTGTCATGTTATGGTGCCTAAATTTTGTACTGTAAATATTATTATTTTTAGGGACCCATTTATTTAGTTACCCTGAAACAAACATTTTTTGTTGTTTCCTATCCAGCCAGGAGCTTTCCATAATTTCATCTCAAAAGCAAATTTACTAAAAAAAAAATAATGCAGACTTTCCAAAAAAATGCAGTTATTTCAGATGTATAACTGGAAACTGGATGCAAGCAAGTAGCATATTATAATGCAGGATTAGGTGCATCTGAATGTAAGTAAAGCTGTTAACGATGCTTCTTTTAAAGCTACAGGCTTTTTCCAAACACTGCAATTATGCCATGTCAGCTTTGCAATGTGCTTAGAAGTAGTTATTCATTTTTGCTTGTGGTGTCATGCATCTTGATGCCTGACTAACGTTTGAGCAGCATTGATTCAACAATCAAAGGAAACAGATTACCGCTGGCAAATCTTTACTCAGGTCCCTTCTCAAAAAGCTTCAAGTTAACTATTATCTTGACTTGATAGCATTAATCTTTATTGTCCTAGGCCCTGTTTTGCTGACAGCAAGGAAGCCACATTCTTTTGTTTCTATTGCTTTGTTGTAAATAAAGTAAAATCATTATGAGCAATTAGTATGATTGCAGAATTTTCTATATATACTGTAAAGAAATCTTTTAGACTATATTGCAGCTGACTGATACTGCCTTTCTGGCTCTTCTGAGTTTGAAAACAACTTTTGCACTGACTGCAATTGTCCATGATTTTCTAATTTCCAAAACAGGTATTGGCATTATTACCTAATTACAATAACCGGGCAATAATTCAAATGGCTTAATAGAACTTCCCTTTGTAAGCTATCAAAGAGGTGACTAGCTGTTTGTCACAGTCCATCGGATTGTCTTGTGTCATTAATTTCCAAGTGGCAGGTCACCCTTCCCCTACTTCATAGTCTCTGTAATAGGACCCCTGCCAGGGATGTGGTGCAGCTGAGGGGCAATGAGGCATAAACGCAAGCTGACTGGAGCCCCTCTTTCCACCCTAACATTTATTTCAGCTCTACAGTACAAGCACTTCAAAGGACAGAGATTAAGATTTCAAAGGGGCCCGGCGGTAATCCTGCTCCACAGCCCCTACTGCAGTGCCACTCGGAGTCCACTGGCAAGGCGATCCGAAACACATGCCGTATAGGAGGGGAGCAGAGAGGGGAGGGGCCCTCGCCAAAGTTTCTTACCGGTCAATTTGCTTGAGCAATCACACACCCCTTTGTTTCATTCCCTCACCAGNNNNGGGGGGGGGGGGGGGAGGCACACAGTTAGGCAGATGTGTTCCTAGTCTCACGTGGAACCTTGCATCGGCGGTGCATGCAAGGCCCATTTCGCGACGGAAAGAGTGACAGTAACAAGACCCGGTGTGGGACTGTGGGGCTTTGGGTTGGGTTGGTGGGCCATGCCTTTGATCTCCAGGCCCACAGGTAATCCGAGGACTTATACTGATGAGAATGCAAGGATCGGCCCGGTGGCCTACAGTAAGTCTGCCCAACAAAGTACAATAGGCAGAAATTCAGGTCAGGCCCAAGCAGACACACAAAGCCTGAAGAAGCAGACCTCCTGGGAATTTTTCTCAAGGGACTTGAGGTTCGCCACCCAGTACTGGATAGGCGGTTAGAAGAGTGATGGACGGATGAAGATTTTGTGTCACACCACGACACAAATGCAGTGGCATCTTAACAAGGCAGAAAATTATCTTAGAAACGCGAAGTAAAGTCCTCAATAGGAAACAGAAAACAGCCCCCACCCACACAACATTGCTGCTGACCAACACCTCTTCCCTTCCTGGACAAATCCCCCACCCCTCACTCACTGGCATGGCACCCCCGAATGCCTGTACGACACCCCCAAATTTAGCTATGGCTGCTCTCCAGCAGTTCCTCCTTTGTTGGAAGCCATGTCTTTTTTAAAAATGTAATTATATTTCTCACTATACTTTCCTGTAAACTTTACCTTTACAACAGTTCATTTCTAAGCCCACTTTACCCCATATCTAAACGAATGCTACTGGGTTTATTAAACCCAGTCATAATTCACTTGCTTTTCCCATGCTTGTTATCCATCTGTTCTCACTGTCATCACCCCAGTCTATGATCAAGACCGTCTCTCCCGTCAACTGTCAGCGATGACAGCTCTACATAAATCTCATCGCTCCTACAAGGTTCCCATTCCTAATTATACTACGATCCCTGGAAATTCCGCCAGCAACCTAACCACGAATCTTTCACGCAAACCGAAAGTTAGTCAAGTCCCTAAAGCAGTTTTTGAATGGTGAGTATAGGTCTCATTTCGGCGAGTGGCTGCTGCGCAGGCGCGCTGCAGTCTCGCTTTCTTGAAGTTTTAAAGGCAGAGAAAGCGCAGTAGTTGGCTTTAGTGTGCGAGAAGGAGAGACGCCGCTAAAGCAGGCAGGTTGTTAAAAGTTGGGAATTACAGTTACGAGGCGCTTATGGATATAAATGGAATATCAATGCAGGACGCATACAGACTTCTGTAACACTTTGTTGTAAGTTTTGCACTTTTGCGTTAATTTTATAACTCATTCACTGAAGTTTAGCAGAAATGATTGTAGTTAAGTTTTATGTTTTAGATCATAGATTTTCCAGACGAAAGTAAGATTTTTTATTAGGACTTTAATTATAATGATCGCAACTTAACTTTTATTAACGATATGACGTTTATAATTATTATAACTTATTATTTGACTGAATTCAGGCACAATACTCTGAAATCGAAGTGACAGTTTAATATTATTTAAGGCGCTATTTTTTTGTATTTATATCCGAAAATAGGCCGTGGGATTGAGTAGATAAATACAAATGTTGGGACTTCATCTCTATACTGCCTGAATCGTTTTGCGATATTTTTTTCAAGTTGTTAAAGTTATTTTAAATACAGTGGTATATAGGCCTAAATGTTAGCGTACCAGTGATATTTTACAGATTATAATGTTGTGTACGGTGATTTTGATGGTTTTTGTCCATATGATATATTCACTTTTGGGTCTTAATTGCGTCTTTTATTGAATGCCCGGAGTGTGTGCAGCGCTTTCACGCGGTACCCCAGGGAATAGCAAGTAATTAAGGTGCGTCTCGAATCCGGGCTAGTTTTTGCTCGACCGTGAACTACTGAAAACACGCGACAGACCTTAAAATGATACCGGCATGGCGTGTAACCTCTCTGATTGCCTTATCTCTGAGTTAACGAAATGCATTAGTCATTCTTGGTGAGGTTCCCTGTAGAGTTACAGCCTTATTAAATGTTTCGTGCAGTTGATGGTTGCATTAGTATCGGAAAAAAAAGCATTTACAATGTACAAAGTTACTTTTAAAATTTATTTTCTCCCGTCATAGAAGTGGCACGGAGTTTTGCTTAGTGTTGGCTGTTTTACGGTTCATCTACAGTTTTTCCACTCTCCTAGACCGCTAGGAACTAAGTAACCCTAAAGAAAAGCGCGGTGTTTTCATAGATCACTGTCTACAATCGACTTAAATATGACGATATAAATGTGATAATAATGGTCTTTTTGAGCAGCACTAGATTAAAGTAAATGTATGGTAAAAATGTGACTTATCGGGTCCTCAAAGTATTTGTACTTCTACGCTAACTCGGTAAAAGACCGATTGTTGATCTGGCAAATTTTGGAGAGAACAGCATATATTGTTAAATTACGTCTGATGACAAGGCTTTATCGTTGAGCAAGTTGATCGGAAAAAACATGAAATACACAGGAAAAATCCCCGGCTTTTCCGACAGCTTCATAGCACCATCCCGTGTCCCCCATTAAGGGGAGCAGCCGGCTTGTTCTCCTGGCCGGTGGGATGTAATTAAGAAGTAGCGGGCAGAGACGGCGCGCTTGGCGAGGCGTGGAGGCGGAATGAAGGCGGACAGGACGAGACAAGCCGCTCGGGAGGGAGTGTGCGGCTGCTTCCACAGAGCCGTAAATCCGGCTTCTATACCGGCAGGCCGAGCCTGACATCGGCATTAAACCCAGGAATTAAAATGTACTATTTACACATTAAGTGACTGTCGGATTAGTTGCGGGGGGAACCACACACGTGTATAGCCCCTGGTAATTACAGAACGTGGGTTTCCAGGTGGGGGCGTTGGCGCCTTCGGCCCAATTATTAACTAGGTAGTCTATTGAACTGCACAGCATGACGTGAAGCCGGCTTTCAAAAGTACATATTGTACAGATTACCTTGGATTATTCTTAGGCTGTATTGACTGTGTTTATCTTATTTTAAGATGCAGTTATATTTCTGTACCGTCCAAATGTAAGGGGTTGATTATGCTTGTAATGCCTCCCTTGTGCGTCACGTTGGATAAAAGCTCTGCTAAATAAATGAAACGTAAGTCTACAAAGCGGGTTGATTTTTTTTTTTTTTTTGGCCCTCTGTTGATATAGCTCTTATTTACCTAACAAACTGAGATTAGTTTATTTAAATTTAAATGAAAGCAGATTTGAATATAGTGCTTATATTTCAAGTGCAGTTAAAGACCAGAGATTCTGCATGAGTTTAAATGTCAGGTTTAATTTTAATAATTCCCTGGACACCAGAACCAGTGTTGGAATTGCAAATAGATCATAAGTCATTCTCCAAATGAGCACGTCACAAATAATGTATCTGTGTATTTGAATTTTTTTTCTGATCTATTTCCATCCATTCATCCATTTTCCAAACCACTGACCCCCCGTGGGTGTCGTCATTGTAAATCCATTCTAGTAAAATTGAATGGTTTTATACTAAAAGTATTTCATAGGATAACTATGATATCTCATTTGCTGATGTTTGCATTCTAATGTAAACATGTATGGTGACATTTTCTTGGTCTTTGTCTTGGTTTTGACCCTGCAGGCTGCTCTCCTCCCCCAGATTCTGGGACGCACTGGATGCTGAGGCTGCAGGTGCCAGGAGATCAGTAGGACCTGTGGAAGGCAGCCTCCATGCTGATAAATGTGACCGTGTCCTCGAAGGAGTTTCAGGCCTGTCATGGAGTGTCACCGAGCGGCCCCTGTGACGCGGCCATGGAAGTAACTGGCATGGACGTCATCGCCACACCGCTTGCCCCGCCTCCGGCACCACCGCCACCGCCCCCTCCACCCCCACCCCCTCCGCCATCTCCCGCCATCACGCAGCTGCACTCCATGCCCCGTTCCAAGCTGCGTAACCTTAACTGGGAACGCATCCCCAAGGAGCGGGTGGAGGGCCGGCCGAGCGTGTGGAGCGAGCCCGCTGCCTCCGAGGACGACTTCGCCATCGATCTACGCTCGCTGGACGAGCTCTTCAGCCAGAGGGAGGCGCCGTCTGTGCGGAAGGCTAGCAGCTTCTGCCCAAGCCAGAGGCGGCGCACGTTGACCCAGGATGGTGCTGACAAGGTGAGCGGCTTCTCCCTCGGCCTAAGGCGTCCAGCGTTGCGGGCTTTACGATTTCCAGGGAATTCCATGGATGTGTCACCGTGTTTGGCACTGTAACCCACCAGACTTATGGGTGTCATTTGCCCTGATATGGCTTCAGAGAAAATAAAAAGCAATTACACCACCAACGCAAGAAGAGGCTGCGGAGAGTCTTTCAGGATACTGCAAAGGAGGGGAAAAAGAGACAATGACTCATTTCCTCCCTGGAGAAAAGCAATTGATCCCAGCACTTGTAGTTTTTATGTATAGCTGGGATGGTTGTAGCACTGCTGTAGTTTATATATTTATTCTTTTTATGGGTCTCTTTTTACTAGGTTGTGTCTCCATGGTGCCTGAGCCTAAGACCCTGCTACAATTTAATCGACTCAATTAACAAATATCAATTCATATCATTAAACCCCAATGAGACGGCAAAACGCTGTCACGCAAAGCAGTTTAGAGACTCCACTTAGTGGAGAGTACAGACCAATACATCACAGTACATTTTATGCGGTGTAGTACACTCGTGTTTCTGTGGTTTCAGAGAGTAAGCTGTGTTGTACATATCCAGAAATTTGTTGTTAAAGTGCAAATACAAGGCAGAATGATTCTTGCACAGACATTTTTTGAGTTTTTGAGACATATATTTTTTTAAATATACTCCTTATTAAAATGAAAATCTATTGTCTTTTTGAATTCAGATAAATTCCAGTAAATTCAGCTCATGTTTCACTATTGAAAATATATATTATGTATTACTGGATCGAATCGTGTCATTTCGGATATTGCCAGAATCATAGCAAAGCTTATGATTTATACCCCAATTCAGTATGTGTGACAATCCCTTGGTAAAAGTGTATATTTAAGCCAAAATTTGCATTGCATCTTCTGCTAATCTGCATATTTTGCAGTAAATTCCTTGTCTGCAAAAGTACTGGGAATAAATAAACCACCCTCATTCTGATGTGAACATTGGCACCTCCCTTACAAACACCCTTTACCTGAATCTATGTATTGCAATCAAAGGAAGGAAACTGTATTAGTCAATCCAGTCAATCTGATGTCACTTGTGTGTCTCCTCATACAGGTTTCACTTTTAGATGCCAAGCGCAGCATGAATGTGGGGATTTTTCTGCGTCAATTCAAGAGGTAAGACTTTCTATTTTGGTGTTTTCCAATCCAGTCACCAGGGATCCCCGGACTATCTGGCAGGGAACTGGGAGAGAGCAAAACGTGGGCTGTCTGGAGGGGTCCCGAGGACCGGGGTGGGAAACATTGCTCTATATGTTCCTAAGTTGGCTTTATTGCAGATAAGTGTCTCCAAAAGAGCTCTATAGTTGTGTGCCATTTGCTTAGGGTGCTTTTCCACTGCACAAAGTACGGTACTTTCGGTACTTTCGCTTTTCCATTGACTTCCGGTTGAGTACCAGTACCAAAAGTGCCAAACCAGCTGGGGAACTTCGGTACTTTGGGGTGAGACTTGCAAACGTATTTGCTGCTGACTGGTTATGCAAATAGCCTGCCGCTGAAACACAAAATACAACCGCCATCTTTTGAAATACACAGCAAACGGCGAGAAACTAAATAAAAAGCAGTAGAAACAAAAATATAAAAAAAGTAAAATGGAAGGATGGACAAATGAGGAAACGCAGGCTTTAATCTCCATATGGTCGGATGAGCAGATCCAGCAGAATTTGGATGGCATGACTCGAAATAAAAAAGTATTTGATGTAATAGCAAGCTGCTTGGAAGAAATGGGGCACACGCGAAACACCGAACAATGCCGCTTGAAAATCAAAAAACTTAAGCAGGACTACAGGAAAGTGTTTGAATTCAGCGAAAGAAATACAATGCCATGCTTTGCACTCTGTCAGTCAGGGGCGGTCAGTGATGATGTAATTTGGCACCAGTACCAGTTTTTACACCAGTGGAAAACCGACACAAAAGAAGTACCATACTTTTGGTACTTTATGGAAGTACTGAAAGTATGGTACCTGGTGTGGTGGAAAAGCGCCCTTAGAGAAAGCAGAACCGAACCAGGAGGAACAGGTTCCTAGCTTGCTTGTTGTGTGTAGTCCCATAGGTGCAGAAGATAGATGGTACTTCACTAAGAAAGTTAACACCCTCAGGGTGTTTGGAAGGGGGGGCAGCAATCGTCTGAGGTTTTTGTGGGGGGTGAGGGCAGGGTCATGGACAGAGACAGACAGGTGTGGAGTGAGTGGACAGTTTGAGTTTACAGCTGGGGTGTAGTGTTTAAAGGTCATTGGGGTCAGAATTGACACCTGCTTTGAACCTTTAAGCCTCATTTTAACTGTTTGTTGACCCCCCACAGAGAGAGAGAGGAAGTGCTCTGCTTTTCCTTTTCTCTCCTTTGTTTGAGCTTTTTTATGAGCCAGAGAGCTCATTAAAACATTTTGTGCTCTCCAGGTGTCATCCACTTGTATTTACTTGATAATGGTTAATGGTTCCCCCCCCCTCCTCCCCACACTCTCTAATTTACATTACTGGGAATGTTAAGTCATACTTAAGAGGGTTTGCATTTTAACTTGCCTGTCTGTATAACATTCGGTCTTTCTGTTCAGCGGGCGTGATGTCATGCCCCTACTTGTGCATTGAGCAAGTGAGTGAGCGAGGGTGTTTCATGCCCATCTTCAGTACGAGGGCTGTGCTTCCAAGTGGCTGTCAATGTCTGTCAGGACTTGCATGGAAGACTCGATATAATGAGGGTGCTTTTGTGGATGGAAAAAAAAAAGTTTGTATCCACCCACTCATTTGTCCTGCCCTTGTAAGAAATGGGAACGACATTTTAATTCTTATAGAAACAACACTTTTGAAGTATGTTTGGACTGAAACCTGTCGGATATGTCGTGCTTATGTGTTGGATACTTATTTAATACATAGATTAAGCTATGCAGACTGACAGGCTGCCATTAAGCTTTTTTTTTTTTTTTTTTTAAATGTTACACATACTTGTCATTGGCCTAACTGCTTGTCTTCCAGTTTAATATACAGAATCTATGTGAAGTCTTCTCTGGTGTTTTTCTTTAAGAATATGCACAGAGATAAAATTGTTTTAGGGTTTGACTTTTGTTGAACTGTGAATAATGACGGTTGTGAAGTATGAAGTGCATCCAACATTTCCTTTAAAAACAAAAAAAGATCACCTATAAAGGACAAAAGGTGTCCAAACGGCTCCCGTATTGCAACAGTGTGTGTTCAACTCCTTTCAAGGGAAGATAAAACCAAAAATAAACACGATCAGAGGCACCTGTGTGGGTTTGTTTCTACTTGCTGTTCTTTTGTTTTGTGACAAGAAGCCAGACGGTCTGTCTTTGGGCGAGGTTTGTGTTGATGCAGACAAAGGGAAGGACGAGCGGGAGTGAGAGAGGAGAGAGCAGAAAGGGGCAGAGTCTGTTTCTGAGTAGTCACTTAGGCCGAAGTGAGTCTTTCACGTAGGAGAAATGGGGATGTGTGAACTTTTCCTTCTCGAGTGGAAACGTCCTTCCCCAGACGCACTGAATGGTATCACACCTCCAGAACGGTGCCGTATCTGGGCATGGTGTTTATGCCTGTCCTCCAGTCTCAGGGTGACTTCCAGGGATGCTTTTCTTGTTTGCATTTTGCTTCCAAGTGTCGCCAGTTTGGCGTGAGACCTGTTACCCATAACCCCTAGGTGCAGATAAGCAGGCTCATGGAGGATGATTTGCTGTCCGTTTGCATGCTGACCGTAAAGCGTACGGTCCAGAGCCTTGTAAACCGGACGGAGCGATTTCTTTCTGACCTCTGTTAAATGCCTCCTGACTCCAGGCCAGCAGGCAGGGTGTTGCAAGGGAGTCTGATCACATTCATGCAGTTTTTACAGTATCAGTCACAGACCCGTCTGGCTGGTGACTGCTTAATATGCATTAATCGTAGCTAATAACCTGAGCTCCTGTTTGCAGTAGGGTGGGGAGGTGGTGGATTAAAAGAAAGATGAAGAAAAAATGCCTGTGAACAAGATGTTTGTTTCTAAATTGCTCCATGGAGATAATAAGTGCATAGTCGCATCAGGTAGTGCTTGAGGCTGCCTCTGTAACAGATGAAGGTGATGTAATGCTACAGCGGGGGAGTTTCTCTCTTTCCACAGCCCCGCCAGGGAGATTGTGGAGGACATCAGGCAGGGGGATGGAGAGCGGTACGGGGCGGAAAAACTGAGCGAACTTTGCAAGCTCCTGCCGGATCGAGAAGAGGTATTTCTCCCACTCTTGTTTGTGGCACGTCAAGCCGTGTGCCCATAGGAACAATATCACAGCCATGGGCTGAGTTTGTTCAGGAGCTTCTATTACAAATTTGAGTCACGTACATATTATCTGCACATTCATGCGTCTTCGGGCTAACCGTCGACGTGACTTGTCTACCGTGCAGGAGAAGCGCCTACGATCCTTCCAGGGGGACCGCAGTCTGCTTGGGGAGCCTGATCTCTTCATGCTGCTTCTAGTGGAGTTACCCAGGTAAGTCAGATGCCCCTGGCGGCTTCATGTCAGCGTCTCCTCCGCTGTCCAAGCCCGGTCACCCAGAGCTATCCCAAGGATAAAACAGTAAGGCTAGCAGGAAGACTGACAGAGGGGTGTATGTATTTCCTGGGGGCTGATGCAATACATTCTAGTGGGCGGGGGCTCTTTCTAATGTCACTCTTCACACCAGCTGTGCTCAACCTCTGCAATCTCCTCACAAATCCCTCCCCCTCACTGGAGCAGCCCATCTGTGACTGCCGCATTTATTGCTGAATCAGTTAATCAGTTCACTGCCTGCATCCTCCCTCCCTTTGTCTCCTTTGTTCACACCCAGTCCCACCCCCCCACCCCACGTGTCTTTTGTTATCTTCCCCCCCTCTCCAATTTCTCTACTGAATCTCTCTTAATTGCCTTGGCAACAAGTCTCATTGCCGAACTGCCAAACTGATAAACGGAACAAAGAGCGCGTTCAGGCATTAATTGTTCAGATGTTCTCTCCTAAACCTTTGCCCACCTACCTAGCTGCGTTGCAGAGACTAGTTGTTAGTTGCTCTCCTCTGAGTCTTTCTTTGTGTGACCCCATAGTTTTCGTCTGCGTCTGGATGCCATGATCCTCAGGCAGGAGTTTGAACCCTCTGTGAGCTCCCTGTGTGTGGGCGCCCGCCGGCTGGGGGACGCGGCTCGAGGTGAGAGATCAGGAAGGGGGGGAGGATCTCGCCAATCACAGGCCGTTTCACGCTCATCCTAAATTAAACGTTTACACAGCAGCCAAGGAATTTTTACATTGCACTTAAGAGAATGGGCAATCATGCGGTGCACAACAGCTCTGGGAATGCAATTGTTCTGTGTGGTTTGCAGACACTTGAAACTTCTTTTTTAAAAAAAGTTCTAGAACAAATATTCAGAGATTTTTTAAGCAGTTCCTAGATGTGATTTCTAGAGATCTCGAGCAGCATGAGCTCAGCTAATAGGCTCATGAAGGCCCAATAGGAATGTAAGGTTGGTGATTTATTATTTTCTTTTTCCCCAGAGCTACAGAACTGTTCTGAACTGCACGTGATCCTGCGTCTGGTACTGAAGGCTGGAAACTATATGAATGCAGTATGTTTTTTTTTCTTACTTTAACACAATGTATGGTTGTGGATCAAGTCGTGTGGAACTGATACCGTCAATGTCTATACCTGTTCCAAATACAGAATTTGCTGGCCTGTACCAATATGCTTAGCAAGTGACTTTGTATTATCGTAATCATTTAAGTACTGCTTATGTGCTGCTGCTTCAAACTAGGTTCCTATTTATAGGGTAAAGGGTCCAGTGTTTGTTCTTGGTCCAGCTGGGCACATGACTTGTGTGTTAGTGTGTTTGATAGGGGCTGATTTCTGCGTGGTCGTTCACAGGGGAGCTACGCTGGAAACGCTGCCGGCTTCCGTATCGCCTCGCTGCTGAAACTGGCTGACACCAAAGCCAACAAACCGGGCATGAATCTGCTGCACTTTGTGGCCCTGGTAAGCACTCCTAGACTTCCCAGTCAGTTCCTGGGGGACCCAAGGATGGTCCACACTTTTGCTCATTCCCATCGTCCAGGGGAAACGCTGTCCTAGCATTTTGACTGTTGCAGCATTCCTAACTGCATAAATGTAATTTTAAAACTAAAAAAACTATTGCTGAAGTGCGTGTCCTTTTTCATCTCTTTGTCCAGGAAGTGATGAAAAAAGACCCAGGCTTGTTATCGTTTCCCAGCCAGCTGGAGCATGTGGCAGAAGCTTCCAGGTCTGAACCTTCTTGATGCTGGACACTTGACTCCAATTAAACTCAGTATTCACAGCGCAACAGCTGTGGCTCACCACATGGCCATAGCTATCCCTGCCCCGGGTGCATTGTCATCCTCTACTGGACCTGCTTTACACGCTTTGCTCCTTTGGTTTGTCCAGGGGATTTGAGTACTAGGCTTAGGCTTAGGCTTAAGGCTGGCTCATACTTTTTCCGCACAAGTGCAACACTTGCATATCCACTATGCGTATGTGGACACAGATACGTTCATAGTTCTCTGGTCAAGCTGCATACTTTGCACATATGCACAATGTGTTGTAGTCATAATAATAATAATAATAATAATAATAATAATCTCTAACCTCTAATATTTTACAAATTCAGAGAGTTAGCTCATAGGGCTACCAACTTTGGTCAGCCGGCTGGCATGAGAATATCAGTTTGAGACAAGTCTGCACACACATACACGTGCTTTTAATAATAATATTAATAATAATTGATACTTTATTGTCCCCGTGGGGAAATTGTTTTCACGCCTCCTTCAGCTTGCTCTTTGTAGAGTAAGCGGTCCACGGAGGGCAGCCACCAGTAGCAGCACCCAGGGAGCTGGGGGTTATGGGCCTTGCTCAAGGACCCGCAGACATACTGAGGCTGGGTTTAAACCTTCTGATTACAGGCATTTGGTGTGCAGCAGGCGTTTGTCCATGGTGGTCCACATTAAAACATAAATGTTTGAGTGGACCCATCCACTCATACACGTGTGCAGAAGTATGAATCAGCCTTTAGGCTTAGGCTTAGAGTTGACTTTATTAATCCCCGTGGGGGGGGGATATTCCTTCAGTCCAGCAGCAGGTATGCGGATATAAAGTGGATTTAAAAAAAAAAAAAAGTTGCACGTGCATCACTTCAGATGTTTTCTCCCGCATTTCTAGGCTGTCTGAGGAGTCACTGCAGGATGATGTCTCCCGGTTACGGGACAGGCTTACGGAGCTGAAGGCCAGCATTCAGAGTGAGCCTGAGGTCCAGCAGCAGATCCAACAGTTCCTGGAGGTGAGTGTGTTTTTCCCAGCGCTATCAGATGAGTCCATCACAGAGCTTTATGGTGATGCAACCCTGTGACCTGCCACCAGTCCTGAAACATGAATGGCCATTACATGTTGAGCATGTTGCAGTTCTATGGCACAAATGAAACGTGATACATTTCCATTGACAGGTCGCAGAGAAGAAGCTGGAAGTGGCAGAGGCTGAGACAGAGGCCTTACAGAATGACCGCCAGGCCCTTGTTGACTTCTTCTGTGAGGACGAACAATCTTTCAAGCTGGAAGAGGCATGCAAAGTCTTCCATAGCTTCTGCCAACGCTTCCAAAAAGCAGTGAAGGTCAACATCGTATTTTGTTTCCCTTTTAGTTGTATTTTATTTTTGATAAATATGGTATTTGTTTCATCCTGACTTAGGGTTGGGGTGAAAATCGATTTTCTTACAAATAACAATTCTTCAAGGTGGTAATGTCCGTATTTAAATATAATAATTTTGTTAGTTAAAAACTACAACTAACCTTAGTGTGTGAGATGTAAACTTCTTCCCTGAACACTAACAGCTACGTCTAAATTTACACCTTTATTAAACTATTTGCACGTTTTTTAAACTTCTCCGCTCTGATTGGCTGTGGCTCGTTGCCACACTCATTGCCAGTTGCAACACATTTCACAGTACAGGATTTGGAGGTGCCAACAAGTCCAGATATTTAGCCTGCTAGATGCATTGGTGACTGTCAGTCACATCTGAACTAATAGTTCTCAAGCACCCATTTGCCAGTGCCAAGCAACACAGATTTGCCTCTAATCTGGGGCTTTGGTTGGGGATCACCAAATACTTTTGGCAAACGTAAAATAAGGGTTAAAATCATGTAGTGTGAGCTTAGCATTAGTTATTTATTTTTAAGCCCAGTCTGAATATTTTGGCAGAAGCACATACTTAGCATTTTGGATGTGTTTCCAGGAAAATATCTGAGTTTGATATATCAGAACCGACAGATATTCTTAGTATAATCAACTACTCTCTCCCTGGTGATTGTGTAATTATTGGGAAGCCAAAATGTTCCAAAACTATTGATTTAAGTGATGTAGGAGGGTCTTTGAGGTCTGTAGCACTAGCTGTAAGTAATTCAAAGCCACAATTAGCATAATTTTCTCCATGTTAAACATCTACTTGTGAATTTGTTTTAATGGTGTCAAGAAATGTTAATTTGTTTCACTGCACGTTCCAAACCAAAAATGCTGTAACCGAAAGGCACATGAGGAATTCGTGTACAGTTATAGCCCTTTATTTTGAATGTAGACCTCGAGATGCTCATTAACAAAATCTATATAAAAATCGAGATGCATGTTGAATCAGCAAACATGCATCAGTATTGATTTGGCCGGTCACTGGTAATTCCCACCTCTACTGACACTGTTGGACTACTATGAAACGCACACCTTTAATGATTTATGTGTGTGTGTTTTCCCCATTGTTTCCATCATGTAATTCAGTTATAGGATTATGTTGTGTTTCTCTCACTCTCAGGAGAACGCAGAGCGTGAGCTAAAAGAGCAAAAGCAAGCGGAACGCAAGAACATGGAGAGGCGGCGTTCTGTGGCTTCCTGCTCAGGCCTGGACCTCGACATGGGTGACAGCCTGGAGCGAGCCCTGGAGAAGACCCTTATCTCCGCCCAGACGCGCCGTAGCCTGCGCCATACTACATCCCTGGGGCCCCACGACAGCCCTAGAGTCGACATGACACCAAGGAGGCTCGGTTCTGGTGATTCACCCAAGCAGCAGGAAACCTGCACTGCAGCTACACAAACACAACTTGGACTCAAGAGGGATCAAGAGGGAATGAACACTGCTGACAAGGAGATGCAACATGGACTGAACACTGCTTCTACAGTTGGTGAACATGGACTGAATTCTACATATCATCAGAATGGGTTAAGTACTCATACTTCAAGCAACCATTATGGGCCCAAGTCTGAAACTCTGCAAAGTCAGTGTGAACTGAGCACTGTTACTAAACATAGTACTGATCTTACCACAGTCAAAGGTACGTACAATCAACAACAGGAGAGCACTCGTACTATAAATAGTCAAAATAGGCTGATCTCGGATGCTGCACAAAGTGCTCAGGACTTCACTAAAATAGGAAACAACTCTGTGTGCGCGGGCTGGAGGCAGAATAAGCAGCTTTCCGAGAGCCAGCCTCAAAACTCCGTTCTTCCCGGTGACTTGCAAGCTCCGGCTGTAGAGACTGTCAGCGATCCGTCCACGGACAGCGCTCAGTTGCTGAGACTTGTGTCCGAGAAGGTGTTGGCCCAGCAGATGGGTTCATCGCCTGCTGCTGTCCTGGAGGTGAATAAGTGTAGAGGTTCGGATACGCCAGAGCGTGTTCCTCAGCTAGCTGCAGAAGCTGAACCACCGAAGTTGGTCAAGGCGCGGACATACTCGCGTGTGGGCGAGACGCTGGAGTGCCTCACCCTTGTTCGTGGCCTCCACTCCTACGAAAACGTAACTGTGTCCGTGCAACGGGCTCCACCCAGCCACTGTTCCAAATGGAGGAAGGAAGTGGGTGACAGAGAAAGGTCTGTATCTCAAGCAAGCAAGGATGACACTCGGAGTGCAAAGTACCCTCTACGAGTTCGCAAGACCCAAGCGCCAAGGCCAGGGACCCTTGTCAATGCTAACATTTCCAAGGTCCGCGGCAAGGTAGATCAAGCCCCTGTTGAGGAGACCTCCCCCGCACGTGGGTCACGCCTGCCCATTACACGAAACAACTCGGGGCGCTCCACAATAGGCCAACGACCCCCAAGTGCCCAGACCCAAATCAAACGAGCTAGCAGCACAAGCGATAAGGCTCGGGTCTTAGCCAACCAGGCCGTAAAAGCTAACCGTAACCTCCCAGAGAATGCAACAAATGAGAAAGACAAGGCTGGAGCCACCCCGGCACCGTTCATCAGGGGCTCCCCCATGCGTGTCTCCAAGCGACTGGCACCCAAAGCCGAATCCCACATGGCAGCCGCAATGCTGAGTCCCTCCTCAACCACTGCCAAAACTATACGCACTTCGATCATTGCCGCCGCTGTGGCCAAAGAGGCCAAGACTTCAGAGTCGGCCAGTAACAGGGTCTTAGGTTCACGGCTACCTGGGCCCAAGGTAGCTCGGCCAGCTGCCCAGCCCATGTGGAGGTGAGGTCTGAGGTGACGACCTTTGACCATTTGACCATTAAATGGGTGTTTCATATTATAGGAGCAAAAAAATTTATTTTATGTTCACAAGGAAGTGGATGTATTTTGTTTTTTTATTTTTTTTTATTCAGGGCAAACACTGTCAGTGGGATGTGCATTCCTTTGAGAGGACCATAGTTTGCCTTTGCTGCTGGTACTTATGTAGTATGCTGGTTTCCCAGCTTTATCAGTGGGAGTTTATCCGAATCTGCAATGTTGTCAGTGATCTTTATATGTTTGGAGAAATATGGGCATCTGATCCAGTGGAAGAGACTGTTAGGAGGCACAGAACAGAGTTTAGTTGAATTGTCCACAGCCATCAGCTTTTGTGAGAGGTGTGAACTTACTTTCTCAAGCTCAACTAATTGGCTTTGGTGGAAATGTTGAACTGTGTGTGCATAGGAACAGTAAGGAAATGCGTCAGGCAGAACTCAGTTTACGTTCTTCGGCCAATTTATACTTCTGTGTAGAATCTACAGCTGTTGGGAGCTGCGTACCTTACACCAAAGCCTGACAGTGGAAGTTGCATTTCTGGGTAGGTGTGTGTCAGGTTGCGCTCTAGGGTTTGGAGCTGCATCTTACTGGTGGCGTAGATTGTACTCAGAGGTATAAATTAGCCCTTAGATTTGACACTCTACCTCCAGCCGTTAGAGGAGGAGACGAGAAAATAAGGCCACCTGTGGTGTGGGAGAGGGTGTCCTTCGTTAAACCTCTTGATAAAACACCATAGCACCCATAATATATTGACAGCACGCAAGGTGCTCTTGATTAAAGTGCCTAATAGATGTGATCCTTCATCCTCTGGCACCCTGACTGAAATATCTGTCTTTCTGTGTCTTGTTTATGCTAGCAGTCCAAAGTACTACTATTATTGTTAAACATTTAGCTACATATGGTGAAAATGCATAGGAGGTGTCATCTTGGTTAAACCCCACCCTACCTCCATTGTGCTGTAATAGCCTGCAATATTCCATTGAGAATATCGTAGCAGAATGACCGAATGGGCTTTTACCAACAAAACCCATTTGGCAGAAATCTATTAATTGGGGTGAAACGGTTCTCAATAACCGCATTTGAAGTGGACAGCATTTCAGGGCTGATTGTTAATTGTGACTTGATCATCTGGCACAGCAGAGTACTCAGTGCTGTACTTGTACCCATCCTATCCCTCTCAGTAAAACCTCCTCATTCTGGTGCACTTTACTGGCTGGTGAGGGACTGGGATTGGGTATCTGTATTTCTGTAATTGTGTGTGTGTGTGTGTGTGTGTGTGTGTGTGTGTGTGTGTGTGTGTGTGTGTGTGTGTGTGTGCGCGCGCGCGCGG
>JAODJW010000002.1:22151355-22182198 GCA_026777045.1 Hyperopisus bebe | reverse complement strand
TAGTTACTGTAATGTTGCGCTGCTTTATTTGGTTAATCGTTCAGTCTGTGAAGAAGGCATTCAAGTAAGAATTGCATCGTAATATGACTCATTTCCTGGCGCGTACAATTTATATTAGGTCAGCGTTCACGGTTCGACTTCTGATATTCAGATCGAGCTCTAGGTCAAACTGGTTTGTTCGACATTTAAGAAATTCAAGTTCTAATGAGTTTGAGAACCAAGGTACCACTGTACATGGAAAAAAATATATCCAAATAAACATTACAGTTAGTATCTGTACAGTGTGGAGTATAATAGAATATATATGAATTATACACATGCACACACAAACACACACACGTGTACTTTGCAATACAAATACATTATGCTAGTTGTTGATGTTAATAGACCTAAGACGGATGTCGTAACAGCAGGTGAGGATTAGTTCCTTGAGAGTTCAGAGTGTGTTATGAACAGCTAAAATGCTGTGGTGGTATGTCCTGGTATATAGATAAGCTTATGTTTTGACTAGATTTAAATATGTGAATGCCTCTTTCGTCAATTGCACGACTTTATGGGAAGTGGTAAACTGACTTTTTCCCCTCCTTTTTAGGCTTGCTCTTACCAAACTTGATATCCTGGATACGCTACCTGAGATCAAAGTTGGTGTAGGCTACACAGTTGATGGACAGCCACTTCCCAGCTTTCCAGGTGATTATGGTCACCCAGTCTCATCCTTGTCCAGAATTTCACTGGTTCCTGAAGCTTTCCTGGAATTAACACCAGCTATTCATTGTTTCTGTGCTACCACCTAGGAATTAAACTAATATTTAAGCTGATGAAGTTCAGCTGGGTGTGCTGAAGGTTTAAGAGAATCTGGAAACACTGGGATGATTCAGGGTGAAGTTTGGGAACGGTTGCTGTAATCTCAGATGTTTCGTCTGCCCTCCTTTGCAGCTAACATGGATGTGTTGACCAAGGTCTCAGTGCAATATGAGACATTGCCAGGCTGGAATTGCAGCACTGAAGGGGCTCGGAGTTTTGAGGAACTTCCCCTCGAGGCACAGAAATATATCCAATTCATTGAGAACTTCCTTCAGGTTCCTGGTAAGCCCAGACATGCTTCTGTATTCCATAACTTTAGTAGGAGCTTAATACAAGTTTAATTCCCTGCATCAGTCTTATGAAATATCTCAAACCCCTCAAATACCTCTGCCCAATTTAATGTACGATATACCGCTGAATATAATATGTTGTTTTGGCATACCAAACATAAGTTGTTCCTTTGTAGGTATTTTGCTTACATAACAGTTTGACTTAACATTGTTTCTCTGTCTCTTATAGTGAAGTGGGTTGGCGTAGGCAAGTCACGAGAGAGCATGATTAAACTTTTTTAGCCAAAGGAGTGATCTGGGTCCCAACACTCAAGTTCCTTTGGCAGGCACTCAAAATGCAATAATTCCAGACCAGCACCTGTCTTCTATATTGCTACTGAATCATTTACATTGGGACCACATTGTCGTCATTGTCATCAAGTCATCTAACAGAGCAATGAAGTAATGGATAACTTATTTAGTATTAAGTGGGATGCTAGGGACTGTCTGTTTTTATAATAAAGTTTATTAGTGAAGTTTTTTTAAAACCATAATGGGGGGAACAGTACCCCCACATGATTTTTCCATTTGTAAGCATTTCATCAATTATTTTCTGATGGCTATCTGGCTCTGCAGCCTGAAGCCTAGCTTTTATCTGTACCAGTTGGTTTATTCCAACTGAAATTGTTTGTCAATGAAAACTATCATTGAGCTATTTGCCAAACTGAGGCTTTTGTGGGAAGCGCTTTGGAATCGGTGAACACTTCAAGTTACCTCGAATTGTGTTATACCTCTTACAGTAATCATAGTTTGATACAAATGATTGATTCTTGCAGTCTCATCGCAGAGGATTATTTTGAACTTGAGTTTCACTGATATGTGCTTATTAACATGACCAGTTTGATGCAGACATTTCAGGGCATGTAAAGTGAAGGGATTTTGTATTGATTTTAAGGTCTTTAAAGAGCATGTTTTGTGAGTGGAAAGCTCACCCTGATTGATGCCAGTGCACACAGACAAAATCCTGCATGCTGTTCCATCTAAAGAAAGGTTCTGAATTGTGACTAGACTCCATCGGGTGTGGGGCATGAAACGAAACACACTCACTACGCACTCTTACTAGCTGCTAATAAATGTATTAAAATCTGATTGAGGTGTATGTTATTGCATAATGTACAGATGAATCCATGCTGAGGGTAGATGTGAAGTCTTAGGATGACACCCAGTTTAAGGTGTTGATCTACTGTTATACAAAGTCCATGGACAGGTATAATATGGTACATTTTGGTTACTTTTTCAACTTTGTATTTATTCCATGTCACTGGTGATTTTCTACAGAAAATATACAGTTGACCTTTCCACATTGTAGGGCAGGGATGGGGAACCTGTTGCATGGAGGGCTGACGTGGGTGCAGGTTTTTGGGATCGCCTCTCAATCAGCCAATCACAGAGGCTCCCCAGGACTGGAGTTGAGAACCACAGCATTATTATTGGTTGATTGAGAGGCCATCCCAAAAACCTGCACGCACACTGGCTCTCCATGGATCAGGTTCCCCACCACTGTTGTGGGGTTAGGGACATAGGCCCCCCTGCTATCTGGAAAAATGGCATAATATATTTTGTCAAAAAGATATGAGTGATGCAAGATATCGCATGGGAGGCTGCCATGAGCATAACTGGCGTCCAACAGACCAGCACTGGACATATTGTTAATGCATTTATGACTTTCTGAGCTTTTTGTGTCGTCCATGGCTCTCGCAAAACTCCTAAAAAAATTCCCATTTAATTTCATATGCCAACCACACGATGGGGAAAGTCGCGATGGAGAAGGGTCTATTGTAAAGTGTAAATGATTTGTTCCATTATGATTGGTCAATATCTTGTATATCTTGTACCTACCTTTGAACTGTCATCCCCATCCATTGTTCATCTCTGCAGTGCTTCACATGAAGGATTTTGTTTCAACATTCCACATCAGTAGCTCTCCAGATATAGTCTGCCCTTCTATCATCTGTTATCATCTGCTTATCAGGTTAAGCTCACAAACAAGGTGATTAAGAGTAACTTTTCTACCAGATCTTTATTCCAGTCTGAAATTGTGGCCTGGCAGAGTCTAACAACTTTTTGCTTAGTCACTGACAGTCCCAATGTTGCAAATTCTCCATTTCACCCACAATGCTTATCTAACTCTGACCACCTTAAAGAATCCTCCCTTCACCAACTGGCTGTAGCAGCTGCACACTGTACAGTTCTGCATATTTTACATAATTTATTCCATGTAGCTTGGTTTATTCAGTTTTACATTTTTCCGTTTACATATCCGGGTATTAGTGGAAACATTCAAGGTATGTTCTTCACCCAACGACACGGGTTAGTTTTGATATATATCTTCAAATTATGTCGAAATCAAGTTCCTTAACGGCTTCCACCTGATGGCTCAACATGTCCGACCTAAAACAACAATAGTACCTCCCTGTCTTACAACAAAATATACAGAACCTTAATACAGTTGGACACTTCAGAACCCAGTTACCCATGAGAGTATTAGGCTGCACGAGTATACTGGTGTTACTGGTTTCAGTTAAAACACATTTATCGATACATGTAATACTGCACAGCAGCTGCAATTTCACTCAATGAGCTGTCCCATGGCAACCGGATGATCTGAATGAAACGATTGCACTGTGATTGTGAAAGCACTCCAGCTCCCGCTCTGATCTTCATCTGTCACTCCAGTGGAAGCTTCCTTATCAATGGCACAATCGTACTTTCATCAACTGTAAAGCCTTGCTGTTTGATTTCTAATATTAATGGTTCTTTTTTACCCTGAGATACCATTTTAAAATTTATGTTATGGTAATTATTCTTTTGAGGTACAAATTTAACACTGGCTCAAAGATTACACTGCAGGAAAAAAATGTACAAAAATATATATTTAAATCCATGTGTTGTTTGCTTTAAACAATATATACACTCATTATTAATGAAAAGAATGTGTATAGTACACATTTATAACTTTACTTATGATGTAATGAGATCATATATACATTTCTCTTGACTGCATTTGTCCTGAGTTACTGTGCTTTTACACACTTATTTAAACCTATTAACTGTTTTCCATGTCTTGGCTCTGCTGCCACCCTCTACTACCAATCAATCCTGGTCAGGAAGAACAAGGCGATACAGCACCACTGCTCCTTTTGCAGATGGACACAGATCAGACCACAGGGGGGCGCCCTCGTTCAACTGCAGCACCTCCTACAGAGCCAGCACACAAACATTTCAGGTGACAGATCAGCCCCCATTAATCAGTGCAAGCAAAATCAAAAAACGTAAACTGCATATTTTCATGCATAGCAAAAGCAAATAGTTTTGCCATAAATATGATAAATTCTCTGATGAAATGCTGACATGGAAGTATTAGCCAACATATAACTACTACAGTCGTTACAGAGGTTCAGCAGGCTAAGTCGCTGTGCCCAGGATCGGAAGGTCACTGGTTCTAGCCCTAGCCTCAGCAGACAGTCCCGTGTCCATGGGCCTTTGAGCAAGGCCCTTAACCCCCCCCAGCTCCAGGGGCACTGCACGTTGGTTGACCCTGTGCTGTGACCCCCAAGCTATGGAGAGCAAGATGAGGTAGGCAAAGAGGATAATTCCTATGTACCTGTACTTATACTGGTGCAATGGCCAATAAAAGATAATTATTATTAAAAATCTGATATGCTTTGATAGGCTAACAACCACAAAGGCCTTATCGATAGAGAGGGTAAGCCTAAATAAATCAAGTAAAAGTTGTGCAGTAAAAGGACTTTACATAACAAAAGGCTGCCCTTTGTTCCAAAGTCTCCTCCTCACCAGTCTACTGAGAAAGACGATATCCGTGGACTCGCTGGCTTCTGGGCCACCTTGCGAGTAGAAATCCTTCACTTCCTGGGCAGTGAGGGAGCAGCTAAAAAGGAGAATGATTTAGTGTCACTGTAATACTTAAGACAAACAGCTCTGCTTCACACGCCACATGGAGGTCTTGAGATATCGCAGTACCTAACGTAGAACTCTGCGCTGGGTCGGCCGGCACTGGTGTGATTAAGGGCGATGCCCATGAGGACAGGCTCGCTGAGGCAGCTGAGGGGAATGTTCACCTGAAAACAAAGAGCGGAACTTGGCTCTGCTGGCCTCCTACGGACATTACTGTTATGTACAAGGAAGTAGCACTATACCAGAGGGGTGCCTTCACCTCATCCCGGATCTCGGCCTGAACAGAGGAGAAGAGCTCTCTGACTACAGCCTCCTGTGTCAACTGTTCCACCCGGATGCTATCCTCGTTGACCCCCATGCACACAGCCTGCAGACGCACAACCCAACGTCATGCACAGGAGATTAGCTATTGATGTCATCTGTAAAGATAAACACTCAGGTATCTGGAATTCTGGTCATTATGTATTGGTAAAATATGCCTTTATTAGTAAATATCCTTAGGTGATTCATTTGTTAATCCTAAATGCAGTATCACGCATATGGTCATGGTACCTGTTCACCCTACACTATGAACTCGCCTTAGGTTCTGGATGTCCTCCTGGAATGTCCAGAAGTCCCGATGCTTCTGCCACTTTTTGGCTCCTTCTGAGAAACACCACCAGATTGTCAGAGGTCCGCAGAACCGCGCCAACCCCCAAGGGCTGGGCCAGTAAAGAACTTGGGTCCCCAAATTGGTTTGTTCCCTGTCTCACAAGGTCCTCTACATTCTTGGACCAGTTGGTCCCCAGGAAGTCCTTGTAGCAGGTGAGGCCAAGGTGCAGGGTGAGAACAGGGCATTTGTGGCTCCCCACATCTCTTAGCGTGCCGGGGCAATGTGATGATTCTCTCTGGGCTTCACTGACATTTGTTGAATGCATTACCATGTCATGTGTCCATGTGTACGCATGCAAGCTCACGCTGTTCAGCACATCTATTGTCTTCTTGTCTCTACATTTGCATGCTCCTGCCCCGTTTGTATTTTCAGTGGTTCTTTGTGTCTGGTCTGGCTCAGTCTTGCCTCTTTGTTGCACTGTCCCTCCCCCTTCGGCACCACTGACCCACTTTTGTGGCCCGTTGCATCCAGCTTGACCCAGTGGCAGACAGAGCGTGCTGTGGGCATCTGCTGCATGAACCTCTCCTTGTTGATCCTTCTCGTTTCTGTCTGCTTCAGGTTTGTTCTGGAGCTTGGATGTAAAAGTGGCTGAATGCAGCCTGAATTTAGCCCCGTTGAACAGCCAGGGCTCACGGGTGACTCGCTCTCTCCATACCTCCTCAATCTGCCGCTCGAGCTCTGGCAGGCAATGGCAGTTGTACCTGCGAGCCATCGTGAAAGAAAGTCTAGCAGACCTTCCATTTGTGATGCACACGAGGGGCATTTATTTCTCCATTATGTAGCACAAAGTTGTAACATATCACACTATTGTGCTGCAATCCACCAAGTGACATCATGGCATAAAAAAACAATCATTCTGTTCAGAGGGTAAATGATTATATGCATTTCTACTATTGGTCAGCTCTTCAATACAGGAAGCTGAGAAGCAGAGGGCGCAAACCTGGTGGAGAGCTCCACTCGTACTTGTCCTTCTCTCAAGCCTTTCCAAGGTGTGCAGTGTAGAAGCACTGATACCTCAGGATCCATCATGCTGATACTCATACTGCGTCTCCCTCCACTGCAGGCAGTTTGCCCGCTGATGATGTCCGTTCCTTTTCCTCTATAACAGAAACACTGAGAATGGCTAAAACGTCGATTAGACAAATATCAGGATCTATATTTTGCAGATCAACATAAATGAACAAGCTAAGAATAGCCAAACCGAGAAGTGCAGTAAATGGACAAATGTAACAAGTATCTGGCCAACATATGGAATTAGGGAGGATTTATCATATAGGGTTAATTTTGTTGACTCTTACACATGAGTGTTTCTTTTTTTTCTTTATTTTCTTATTTATTTTATCCACCGGCCTTGTTTGGATACAGGAAATGTAGGAACGTCACCACAAAATTACCCAAATGCTTTCCAATGGTGCCATCTGTAAACTGTCAGTACCTAGGAGTTGTGTAACTGACCTCGTCCTGACAACATCATGTGGACCAGTGTGACACATTGTATCATAACATGCAAACAAACAAAAGCTTATGAGTCTCTATGCATCGTACACATATGAAACCAGCAGGGTGAAATGAGTAGAACAAGCAGTACCTGAGAATGGAATACAGGCCTCTTCCAGTACACTAAGCTCTCTAGGACACCCCTAGAATCAAGCCTTTGGAACAGTATCCTGAGTGGATTTTTTTAATACAAACCTTTAGTAACACTTTACTTGAGGGGGTACAGATGATGTAATATTATGCTATTACTTAAGTATCAATTAACCACAAATTAATTCTTACATACTGATCTTAAGTTCAATCATCATTAATGAATCGTGACATCTTTCGTCAAGCAATTACTGTATTTATTACTATATCTGTTAATTCTGTACGACTTAGTGAGTTACTGAAGGAGCTACTGAATGAATAACAAGTGAAATACTGATCTCATGTTTGTTCATCATTAATGAATCATGAAACATCTTTTATCTCAAATAGTTACTATATTTGTACATGATTTATACTTCAGTAGTAACTAAGTTACTAGTATATATGTATTTCTGCCCTGTCGAGTAAAGTGATACCAAGCCTTTTTCATTCACTTTTGTTTTCTGCAAACTAATGTTTAGAATTTACTTAAAATATATTGTTTTATATACTACAGTATGTATTCATAAGTAAACAGTTTGTGTTGTTTAGGTATATTCTCTTTATGTATTATTTGGAGTTTTGTTACAAAAACCAAAGAAACCAATTAGCAAAATAATTTTGCAACGATCAAATTCCAAGTTCAAGCCTCAGAAGAAACACTGTTACTGTTCTGTTCTACCAATGTTTGCCTGCCTATTCATAAATAAGAATGGCGTGTAGATACGCCCTTTTTAAGCGAAAAGGGGCTGATCATTGAAAAGTACCGTTAAAATGCTCTTCGTAGAGTATTGTATTTCCATCGATAAATCCCTGAGGTGTTTCTTTGCGAAGTAAAAACCGACCTTCACGATGCAAAGTACATCACCTATTTATAAATACTCAAGGACGTCATACATAATTTCCGATCTGCTCTATAGCTATTTTCAAGAGTAGATATTACCAGCCTATTCTTTTAAATTGCTCTCAGACCACTTTACGCAAAAATGGAGCTTTATATTTATAGACCTCCGTAGATTTGGACAATAATAAACAATGACTTGTGAGGAAAAAGATTGATCCTTTGAAAAAATAGTACCGTGTTGTTGTATGCATTTTGTCAGACCGAGTATTTCCTCAACTTCTAAGTAGTATATTTCTGTCGATATATGCTGCCTTGTCGAAAAATGCTAACGTAGTGCTAATCGATAGCCCTAATCCTAACTCTTAACCCTACCACCTAAAACCCTTACCTTAACCCTAACCCTAACCCCTAAAACCTGACCCTAATCCCAAGACGGTGGAACTCCACATGCGCAGAAAGGCTCGATAGCACGTCTCGATAGGTAGAATTTTGACAGAACAGTATAACTTCAACCAGTTGTCACTGATAAAATATTAAACAGTTTTGCTGAAATGTGCCGTGCTGTTGTTTTCAGAGCATGCCACTTCGAAGTATCCCTTCTGCTTTTGGTTCGACCTCAAAAATTTGGATTGTTTGGTTTCAAAACTGTACTTTTATAATTAATAAAGCTTTCATCTAATGATGCAGAATAGATTCAAATATATTTAGCTTCTATCTCGTCAACTGTAAAACGAACCTTTTCCTCAGCGGATTGATAAATGTGTGATACTCCTCGATAACGCAGTTATTATTATTATCATCCTAACTGCGTACAAAATATAAACTGGACAGTTGTCTAGTTTTGATCTCATTTGATGGAGAAAAATGACCTCTGCCAGAGACAACTAAAAAATAACCAATATAAAAATATCCAACAAACCGGAATCGTACCGACACGCGGCGCAATGACATACCTTAGAGGTCTCCTCGCTGACGTTAGCCATGCGACGCGGAAGTAGCGATATTTACATTTGATTGGCTCCACCTTCACTTTCCGTTTTTCGTCATCGTTTCCCGTTGGCTACACCCTCAGGACTAGGCACGAAAAACAATGCCGAAGTTGTATGCGACGCATATGATAACTAGAATGTGATGTCACTTACAATGTCAATCCACCTGCTGAAATATTATATTATATTATATTATATTATATTATATTATATTATATTATATTGTACGCGTTTAAATTATTTCTGTATATGTTTAGAATCAGAATCAGCTTTATTCCCCAAGTGTGCTGGGGCACGAGTTAAAAGCTGCTCCTATGTCTGGTGGTTTTGTGTTCAGATTTTAGTTAATTTCCATATTATATGCATTTTATTCTGGCCAAGCAGTTCAGGGATGAACTGTAGTTGTGATTCCAGCATGAATGTAGGACATTTGGTCATTAGTTAGTTAGATAGATAGATAGATAGATAGATAGATAGATAGATAGATAGATATTTTATTGTCATTGTCATACAACAACGAAATTGAAGTGCCTCTTCTGTACAACATTCATCCAAGATAATTTAATAAATACATAAATACAAATACATTAATTCTGGCCCCTCCACCTGTGCCCACTCACCCCTTTCTTTGATAACGCCAGAAATGAGATCATTCTATTTCAGTATTCACTTAGGATAAAAACTGTTTTAACCAGTTTGTCCTTGTTTTTATTGCTGTAAATCTCCTGCCTGAGGGCAGCAACTCAAACAGACAGTGTCCTGGATGTAAGGATGAATGTATGAATGCACTAAAACTTGGCTATCATAAACTATGGATGTTTATCAAGTTAGCAACTCAGAACGCATGGGATTAAAGAAAGAAGCAAAACTATTGTAAAACAATACAGCTGGTGCCTCTAAGTACATAAAAGGAGTTTTCAACATGCTGTATATTTTACACCTCATAATGCAATTATAATACTACATCGCATCAGATTATGAATGAGATACATGTTCATTATCAACCCCCTGGTGAAAGTCATATTGGCAGCCAAGTCAGTCTACATTTTCCCCACTCGCAGAATGAAAAATGTGACGTGTTTAGAAATAAATACTTTATGATGATGGAACATTTTAAGTATTGTCATGCTGAGCCGTTTGACGCATATGGTGATGTATATTGCTACATGCTATTTTTACATTTCATTTGCTAAGCTACCAAGGATTCCATATGGGTAATATAAATGACAGTAGTTCACCCTACGTTTGGTGTATTATGATAATAGTACATAGTATACTGTTTATTTTTTTAAGAAGAAACGTCATTAGAAGGGATTCAGCAGCAGAGCGATCCCCTAGATAGTCCACAGTGGCAGATAAACGCGGAAGCAGTAAGCTAAAAAGCAAATAAACAAAACTGAATGGAAATAGGAGAACGCTCGGCTGTATGCTTTCTTTCCGTTGAATGAAACTGCACAATGGCCTTTGAGGTATGCAGAGTAACACCCCGTGAAAGGGTTAAGCGCTCTAAGCACCGCGTGACTCCTACGTTATTCGCCTACGTCACACATTCAAGCTCGCATATTCATAATGAAGTGAAACGTAAGTAGAACGCGCAAAATGTCCCTTAAATTATTGTATTTACTGAAGTCCATCAGATTATCTTCATTTCCGCCTTTTTAGCAGTTCTAACATGTCATATCTGTGACCATTGCAGTGCAATTTTTGTCGCCATTTCGATCATGGCCACCTCCGTAGTGTTCTCTGTCGTAGAAACATTCAGTTATATAACTTGGTTTATATGTGTGATTGTATAGTAAGGAAGATTGTGTTAGTCTCCCAAATATAGATTTCTGTCTAATTTTTAAACCTTCTAAGTGGCTAAATTAGTCGTTATGTACAACAACGTATACTAGCAGGTTGTATTTCACTAAATAAAGTTTAACCTGGATTCTGATCAAATTCTTCTTCTCTATACTGTTGCATTGTACAAGTTTGCACTACACCGATTGCCAACTTGCAGTGCAGAAATGTTGTCACCTAATGGCGAGTGCAAATAATGACCCCGGGATTTAACAACTGACAACAGTGACAGTTCTCATCTACGCCTTTACGCACATCCTTTAAAATCATTGTTTGGGTATATTTTATAAATTTTGTTCTTTAAATCACGTTCCAACATATGACCAAACGCAAAAAATGTATGTCTCCCTAGCTGAAAAACCCGATGCTATAAAACCAGCAACTGCTTTCGCCACTTTTATGCCACTTATTGTGTTAGTGCATATTGTTTATTTATATTTAATATTATTTGATACATTTACATATTGCTTATTTGTTATATATCTATTATATTTAAGCTGTTTTTACTTTTTAGTTATCTGTGTTTATTATAAACCAACACGCAGGGTTACATTTCACTGCATTTTGTACGTGTTTAACTGTGCATGTGACAAATTCTTGAATCTTGATATTATAGTAGTTAAAATGCTTGCCTATGTTTATATAACAAAAAAGTTTACCGACTTTGTAATTCCCTTAGGCTTTGATTGGTTGGTTGATTAATTGCTGATTCGTATTGTCCCACATAGAACTGGTTTTAAATAAGGATAAATATATTAATACTTAGCTGAGATCACAGCATAATCAAAACCAATTGTAATGAGATCATTGTATTTAGATAATGAGTTTGGCAGGCAAAGCCTCAGTTGTAATGGTTGTGTTAGTTTCGTAGGTGGCTCTCCAGCTTGGCTCCCCATTACTTGCTGGCATGCAGCTGGAAGTGCATCTTCGCTTGTGTCAACGCTGTCTCCTTTATTGTAAGAGTGGACCACGCCTCTTCTCTCTCAGCACTTTAAATGGGTATGTGGCTCAGTCAAACTTCTGTAGATCTTTACCGCACCGATATGTCATCGGTGCTGCGGTGAGAGCTATGTAAACGTGACCCGGACCAGAGGTCACCCAGTTCTCATGCAATTAGGAATGGGATGTAGGCTTTCACAAGCCCTCTTTCAACAACACTGAGCTAGTTACAATCCCTATTGTTAATATTTGAGAAAGATATTTTTTTAATTCTGCACTTTAAGTTTATGCTGCCATTTATGATTGTACGTTGAAGTTCTGGAAATAAAGCAAACTTTTATCCAGCCACAAAGAGCAGACGTGTACTGGAATATCATGTTAGCATGCAACAGTCGTGTAGTTGGTCAGCTGTACAGTAGATACCATTTTCTAATTTGTGATAATTCTTTAAATGTGATGTAATTGTTATTTTTTATATGCTTAAGCTTTCATATGCTTTCATGCGCTTGCAAATGAGC
The DNA here is from genome assembly GCA_026777045.1 of Hyperopisus bebe. NCBI lineage: Eukaryota > Metazoa > Chordata > Actinopteri > Osteoglossiformes > Mormyridae > Hyperopisus > Hyperopisus bebe. The sequence continues at coordinate 22,169,740 of JAODJW010000002.1, read as the reverse complement.
TAGTGTTGGTTTGAACATGGCAGAATATTTATGTATGTTTAATAGAGTTCATATTAATGATGCATTTATTTATGGTTTTAAATTTATGTAGGTACATAGTTCTGGATCCTTCCTACCTTATTTCCTTTAATTTATTTCAGATCTGCTTTGAATTACTACGATCTTCTAGGAGTAAAACCAGATGCTTCACTGGAGGAAATTAAGAATGCTTTTTTTAACAAGTCCAAAAAGGTAAATCCTGCTAAATTGTTGCAACTGAAATTTGTACATGTGTGTCAGCCTAATAACTGAATAAACAAACAAATAAGTCAATCAATCAGTCAGTCAGTCAGTCAATCTTTCGCACAAGCTTTCGTGCATTTTCACCTGCTGGGCTGTTCTGTCTACTGTCCACATGAGGAGGCTCTTGTACAGGGCTGTAGAGGGGCAACGCTAAGCGATTGTCATTCTGTAGTCGGTACATGTGTAGGAGGGGCTGTGTGTGTGTGTGTGTGTCAGAGTGTGTTTGCATATCTGTACAGAGATTGTGTGCATCTGTCTGTATGTCTGGACAGAGCTGGAGGGAGAGATGCCAGTATGTGTGGTGTCATAGAGCGGCAGTGTCTTTTGATTTGTAGCGTGACTGGGGTGAGGGACTGAGGCTGCTGGATAGGGGCGTGTTGTCCTGTGGAGAAACGCTGATGGCAATGAGATAAAGCCCCCACAAATGACAAGAAACGAGAGGAACTAGGGGCTCCAAAGACCTTAAGCAGTTTTTTTTTTTTTGGTCCATTCAGTCTTTCGCATTTGAAGGTGTGACCTTTAAAGGTAGATTTATGGTGCTGGTTTTCCTCCGTTGAACTGTAGCATTGAGTCACCTTATCTGAGGACTCTCCATCTACTTCCAGTCTCGCTGCCTCTGGCCCAGATATTTACCATTACTGTCTGGCTCAGAAGATTAATCATTGCCAGTTTTATATGCGTATGTCTGTCCTACGTGTTGATGACATGCCACGTCATTGACTCCCTCCTCTTGATTGCATAATAAAACATGCAGAAACTGACGGCAAAGCATGTCCTGCTGGAAGTTTCACATTATTCTATATGAACAGAGGAAGTTCAATGTTATCCCTCCCCTGTGTTTCCTTACGCTGTCTGCCTGCTTGTCTGCCTGCTTGTCTGCCCTGATAAGCTGCCTGCAGTTGTACCTTTTTCGTCTGGCTTCAGGCATAATTCCTTTGGCGGTCTCTAACCAGCTCCTCCCTTTCCTGTGGTCTGGCAGTTACACCCAGATAGCGACCCCAACGACCCAAGTTTGCACAGTCAGTTTGTGGCCTTGAACGAGGCCTACAGAGTGCTCATCCGCGAGGAGTCCAGGAGGGAGTACGATCTACGACTCCGATACCGATATCATGGTGGGGAACCTTTCAGCCCAGCATACGGCTACACCTCCAAGCCGCCATCGAGGTGAAAGAGAGGAGCAGCACTTACAGTCCGTCAGACACTGACATGCTCCTTGTCCTTATTTTCACAATCCACAATTAGGCTTTATAGCCCTGTGTAAGGCCGGATAAATACAGATGGATAGATGGTACCAATCATCAGTGGCTCCTCATGTGAAGCACCTTATTCATGCCAGCGATCCTTCTGCTGGGCCCACTGAGCCAGCTCCCGCTGTTTCCCCCCAGGAGTGCGGAGCATGCGGAGCGGATGCGATATTGGGAGCAGTTTCGTTACGCCCCACCGCAGGAGAACACCGCGGAGCACCGGCAGCGGCAGAAGAAGCAGAACATGCGCCTCGTCGGTTATTGCGTCCTCGGCATGCTTGCCAGCGTTTGCATCCACTACCTTGGCTTCAGGTATAACTTGATAGATCTAAAAGGATTGCAGCCCTTTACGCAGGCTGTAATTTTAAATTTCTGAAACTGACAGTCTTTTGTAGAGTCGCATGAGTAGAGTTGCGACCAACCTGATGCCATAAGCATCACTTTTTTAGAATTAATGTTGTTTACTATAGATTGCCATAAATACTCAGAAAAACATGCATGTATAGGCTCTAAGATCAGGTGAGGACCATGCTAAAGATTTTGTGCAGGTTTCTGTTCGAATGTAATGATGCCATTTATAAGAGGCGTGACAGGTACCAAAAGGTAATGCACAAGTGACAATCAGACAAAATGGATCACTGCTTATTTTGGGGAAAAGCAAACCACATGTCAGCTTGAATTTTCAGGTTATTTTATTCTCTCACTTGTAAGATCTGGACATTGTAGCATAAGGTCCGGATATTTTCCGGAGTTGCCCTTTCACACATGTGACATGCGGCTGGAGATTGTCCGTGTCACATGCATCTGCACTTGTTAGAAATACTCCAGTTGGTTTAGACTAGAAGTGGCGCTTGGGTAGAGAATGCAGGTGGCAGGATGTGACGCAAAAAAGTACATCACTGAAACTACAACGCTTTGTTTACAGCACTTCTGAGTGAAGTTCCCAAATCTCCTCGTCTCTCCACTCAGCCATGTTTGTTAGGGTCTTCTTCCTGTAAATGACCTTCACCTTTGGACATTTGTGCTCTTCTGTTTTTGCACCAGTTGCGTGATAGAAACGTCATCAACACACCCACACGCTCGAAGTGAACTTTCCGGAATTCTCCCTGCTTCATTCACACATAGGAGTCAATATGAAATTTCCTGGACTTTGTGCTAGGGAACTAGTAGGGTAAAGTCCATTTAGCATCCGGTGTGATTGGTTCGGGCACTTGCCTCCATACATACAGCCCCCCCAGGTGATGTCTAGAAAAGTTCAGGATAGCAGGGCATGTTTGATAGGCGCTTTAGTGATGTACACAAACTACTTACCATTCAAAGGCCTTGTGCATGTTATTCTTATTTTTTACTTCACACTTTATTATCAGTCTAGTTAGATAAATTTGCCTGGTACGGGTGCTTATAATATTTCCAGGTGGGAACAAGCAGATTTATTATTATCGTTATTATTGTTAGATAATGGATGTTTTTACACAATGAGTAGCAATATCGAAATTATGTCTCGGACTTTGTTTAAATTAGTAGATACTGTTTTCAGTTGTGTCACATTGGTGGAAATACAGGATAATACAAATGTTTGAAATGGTAGAATAACGTAATAAAGGTATAAATGGTAGAATAACGTAATAAAACATAATAAAATCATTTTTTGCCTCAAATAATAATTGCCTCAAAATACAAAAGTTTTAAAAGCTTTAAAACATTTTATATCAACTAAAAGATGTCCCCACGAGTCTGGGAATAGACTGGGGATGAAAAATGGGAACTTTGAAGTTATGTCTCTGAATCCATGGTTTCATGGTGTCTTTAGCATTGACATGGTAGTGAAATTTATGCAACAACTGGGCTGAAAGAGTAGGTTAGTTAAAAAAAAAACAACAATTAAGGTGCCAGAGTCCCTGTGAAACCCAGAGATGTGGCTGCCTGAATCTCCCCTGCAGCTGGCCAGCCAGGGAAACATTGAAAGTGCTACATGTTGTTTATGTTTCAGTGCAAATGTTGAAAATGCTACATGTTGTTTATATTTCATTGTTTACTTAATGTCTCTGCATGTATGTTATTGTTACCTGTGCGAGAGTATGATAACGCTCAGTGTTTGTTCATGTTTGAGTGCCGTGTGAACCGTCCAAAGGCTAGACGGCCTTGCTTTTGTTTAAAGAGAACAGTCCGGTGGGGCTTCATATGGACCCCTCCATTTCTGATACTTCTGATACTGGATTTAATAACAAAGCCATATCTGGAGATTTCAGTAAAAAAAAAAGCGTGAGGAAATGGCACTGCTGGCTGCAGTAAAATATTGACAGACTTTTCAGATGTGTCTGGGTTTTTATAAATGGCTGGCTAATAACATTGTGGATGAACTGATATGGACTGTGTCCAGCGTGTGAGCATCTGAGGGGAGTTCTATTAAAGGCAGGTTATGGGAAATAAAACAAGGTCCTTTGTCTGCCGCCTTATAGTGGCTGGTGCATTGTGATTAAGGGCCCGGCAATTTAGCACCTTGTTTTGGGAAAGGCAGAAGGGACTGACTTCTTGACCTTGCTTTCTCTCCACATGGGCGTTTTTTTTTTTTTTTTTTTGCACATGTGCCCTTTTGGCTGATGTGATTAATCTCCAGCTCCTGTCTGTGTTTTGTGCATGTGGGCCTCACCTTGTGACCAGGAAGCTAGAGGAGATTCACAATAACTTCATGGACGAAAAGGACAGAGTGATCACGCAGATTTACAACGAGTCCAAAGAGAGAGCCAGGTGAGTGATGTAACACGCAGACACACGCGTGAGCTGTGACTCATCACATTGGTTTATCAGAAATTGAATAGAATGCAACACAAGGGAATAATTGTAGCTTTTGTCCATTTTACAAGGTCAAAAAGGCATGGACAGAAATGACTCCCTTTTGTTTTCAGTAATATATTTTATTTGGATTCAAACATTTGAAAGCAGTATAGTCAATTTAATGCAAACCTTATTAAGCTAAACTGAGATTTAAAATCATCCTTCTAATTACCTTATGACGTTAGAACTCTCCCTTCTTAACTACGAGCTATTGATTTAGTGATTGCAGAGAATACATAATGGTTTTGGCGAGTAATTTGAGGGAAGTCAATTTCAGTGGTGCTTGTGTATTGACTGTCTTCATTGATCGTGTGATTAAATATTCACAAAGGATGACCATAATAGTAATTATTTGTCAACCATGTGATTAATTTTCAGGATAAATGGGTTCCAGAAGCAGACGGAGATCCTGAGGCAGAAACACGCTGAATTTCTTGAAAAATACAAGTGGCGCAGGGGTGGAGACAACAAATAGAATTGGGTTCTGGTGGGTTGACAGTAGGGGGGTTGGGGGAGGGGGCAAGCCAGGGAACAATGGGTTATGGGCATTATGAGTGACAAATGCCAGCACAGGAACTGGTGGATTTAAGAGTGGAAAATTGTTATATTTAATTGAAAATGGTTATGTGAGGGATTTGGGAAATGTAACATAAGATTCTATCAGGATGATGCTGAATTTTTACAGGTTTCACAGATTTGAATTATGACCTGACTGATTCCTGAAACCACAGGTGTTTACTGGGCAAAGGATTACATCATTGAAGCAGAAAAGGTGAAGGCACACCCTTTAGATCCCCTTAGATCTCCAAGCACACCCAGCTTAGGATATTAAATGGTTAGAAAGCACATGAATGAGAGGAACTTGGACTTGAATTGCCAATAAGGAACCTCAAAGAAATTAAAAGGTCAATGATAGTGGATAGCATTTAACTGTACCAATTATAAATTAAGTCATGCAAATATCTTAGCCAGTGAAATAAAAGTAAAAAGGAGTGTTTGTGTCCTTAATTGTCTTTATACTGGCACGGTATCAACCAGGAGGCAGCAAAAACATGGACTGTCTGTGGGTCCCCGAGGACCGGATTGGGAAACGCTGACTTATATGACTTTCAGTTCCAGTCATAACTTTTAACACAGATGAACGAGGGACCCAAGACACACAGCTGCTAGCCTGTGTCCACCCCATTGTTGTGGCTTTTAGTACGTGTTGCACTCAGAACCTGCAGTGTTTTGTACACACGTAGTGTAATTTTCACACGTAGTTAGAATGAGGTACCATCTTCACCTCGGTTGAATATCTATGCCACACAGCAAGGCCCTTCAGTGTCAGGAATATGCAAGACTGGGGATATAGATCTGCATGAATAAACAAATGCTGTAAACCAAAATGTGTTGACATTACTTGGAGAACTAAGTGCTTAAATTTGAGTACCACTTCACAGTAAGTGTTTAAATGTAATGCAGTGTAGCATAAATTTGAATTACTTATGAACATGGCCATAAATGCTTAAAATAATTAAAATCCCTTCAAGCCTTTGCCTTTGACTACTTCTGTTGGAACTGACATTTACTGCTAATCTTGTGCTTGTTGAATCTGCTGGATTTTAAAATGTAGAAAGTATTTCAAAATGTTTTCTTACAGAATGTCTGTCTTTCAGAGACACTGCCTGGAATATTATGATAATAGGATAACCGTTTTAAGCATGGTGTGCTTTCCTGTTAATAAATACCAGTGACACACGAGCTACTGTTTGCTTTAGCTCGTTCATGCGAGCGCTGTAGGTGTGTTTAAAACAGCGGGAGGTGAAACACCGGCAGTCTAATTGAGACTGACACAGGAGGAAAGGCGACTTATAAACCGGACTCAGGTTTTCAGATACGCACCAACCGCCCACTTTATCCGCCTCCCTTCGTCTAACCCACCTAATTAAGAGAAAATACGAGAAGGAAAGAGGAGCGAAAGTGCAGTGAATAACTGACCGGCGAACAGGTTGAGGGCATTGGTATACCTGTAACTACTTCGCCTGGAGTGCTTTTCTTCAATACCAAAAATAAGACGGACGGCCGATGTGCGGTTTCTTACTTGCCCCACGCTTTTATTTTTGTTCCAGAGGGCAAAATAAAATCGCATGACATTTTTGAAGTATCGACTTTCTCATTTCAAGTATTCCTACTCATCGGGCGTACTGTTAAAAATACCACCCCAGTCATCTAAAACGTGGAGAAGTTTGCGCTTTAAGGAAGAAACTGTAAATCCTTGATGCCCGGTAGAGCGCAAATTGAGGCAGGGGTCTCAACTCTGATCTGCCCTTAAATTTGCTAGCTACCCGGAGTGGATTCATAGCCGGAACCGGTTTATTGAGGAAGATCAAGGAAGATATACGCCTGGAATAACTACATCATTCAAACCAATTGCCACGGATTTTAATCGAATTCAATTTTGGAAAAATAAATCTCGTATTGTTTATACTGTTCAGTGACCTTTGACGCGTCCTCGGTCATTTATGCCTAGCTACCACGCTAGAATTAAATTCGCTTCTCAGATATCCAGAACTCCTCCTTATTCCATAAGTGTAAATACAACTACGCGCAGTAATTCGTAAAGATAACCCTTTGACTTCTGAAAAAGGCTATAGGTGGATCCTGGAATACCGCTCGTTTGGGTAGAAAAATGTTTTTCGGCATGGTACTAAAACGGAAACGATGTAATAGCATCGGGGCTGTTTTACGCTGAATGAAATTAACTGCGCGTTTGACAGGACACATTTTAAAGTGGAACATAAATTAATGCGGGCTTATCATTTGTGTGTGCAATGTGGTATGATAGAGGCTGTGAGTACATGTCGCGGTTTGGAAATTTTATCCTCCGGTTAATCCCTGCTGCGATGGATGTTATGGCTTTAACCATAGCCTATACGTATAGTTGCTCATAAATTTTAATAAGGAGAAATAAAGAAGAAAGGACAACAAACGAAGAAGTTAATTTACGGAAAGGGTTTCACTTGGTGTCCTTTTTTGGAAACATTAACAATGGGGATTAAGCTTCAAGTTATTCTAGGAATGTTTCAGTTCGTCTTGGTTACCAGAATGCCCACGTCTTATGCCAAGGTATGTAATTAAAATATACATTTTATACTTAAATGCAAAAGCGCCGTGTTTAACTCCCAACCTGGATTGGCACCTGGAAATAATGTAATCATTTATTTGTATTTTGTTTAGGTTGGCAACTTCTGAAATAACATGTTATTAAACAGTACTGTTTCGATGTAGCTGGCTAGCTCCATATCACGATAAATGGCTTGTTAATATTTTCGGGTTTTATGGTCTTCATGTTTATGTCCCACCGGTCATTGACATAGCCACCATCGGTTTATTTCCCTCCTTAAAAGTGCATTGGCTCCAGAATACGGCCATATGCCTTTATTGCCATGTTCAACATAAGCGCACAATGCTGGGGCTGCCAGTGACTGACATGTACTTTGTAACAAATACGGAACGGAGCCGGTGGTGTACGTGACCACAGGGCGATAACTGATCCTTATTATCTCCCTCCAGACAATCGCTAAATTCACATAAATTTTATTTACGTCTACCGTCTTTCTTTCAAGAACATGCAGTCTACTGTTTTGTCGGCAAGAACCCCATTGGCGTTGTATTTAAAAAACTCCTTTTAAACCGTTCAGTCTGGTGATATCACGTCTGCGACCGTATGCTTTGTATGGAAAAACTAAACTCTTGTTAGTTACTCATTAGGCTGTCCCTATCATTTGTTTGTTCTTGTCGTAATTATATTTGGTTGATAAAGTAATATTTCTTCTCTCGGGTGGAATTAATCTTCATGGAGGTTATGCAATATTTCGTGTTTATGAGCTGCTGTTTCAAAATTGGTCATATTTCTATAACAAAATTAGAAATGTAAGATGTTTTTCTGGTTATGTCCCGATTTAGAGTGCTTTCCAGGAACTGACATAACCCAGATTATTCAGTCGGAACAATAAAAGTAAAACCCTTATATAATCCTGTTACCATCATACACTGGCTCGGGGACACGGCATATCTCGGGCAAACCAAAACTCTTCACGGCCAATTCAGCTATAATATACGTGTGGCAATGTGGGGAGAGTATATCCGTGTCATTCAGCTGTGGTTTATCAGTTTGTGGGGTCCAGTCTTGTTGGCTGGATGTGTTTAAGCAGCTGTGGGCTGTCTTGTGCAATGAGGCACGGAAAGTGCCAGGGGAGTCCTTTGCGCTCCTCAGGGCAGCAGCGCCGTGATTGATGCCTGGCGCGCGAGGCGAGGCGGGGGTACGCGCACGTCTCATTATAATGCGAGTTGTAAGCTCTTAAAATTACCGTCAGGGCGATCCGCTTTGGCTGACCACCAACTCTCACTTTGCTGTGCCTTGCATTCTAAATAAAGACTCTTATACACGATTTTTCTCCCATCTATTTATAAATGATCGGGTTTTATTTTCTTTCACGTTTGGAGCTCGTTGATTTCTGGCAGAGAGAGCGGCGCAGACAGACGATCTGTAATGTCTAGGGTTTACTGCTAAAGAAGGTGGTGTTAGGCGGGGAAAGTGATTCTTAACCCCAGGCAGTATCGTTGCTGAACTGAAGTTATAGATTGTTCTATCGCTACAATGCATTTGCTTACTTTACATTTGAATGGATTCTTTTTGTGAGCGGGATTAAGCGAGACGCTCTTTAAAGCCGGATAAAATACATCACGCGTTTCTTTTTTGGCTCAAAAAAATTCCGGTTTTGTTCTGGTCTTATTTTTATTTTGTGTGTGTTTTTTTATTGTGCTAGCAGGAAATGCAAAGGCCTATTAAGAGGCATGTTATTGTTATCCTGTTACTTGCAGGCACCCTTATGCACAACTTATTTTAATCTCTTTATCTCTCTTTTTTAATAAGAAAATGCAATTCATGTACAGCTACATTTCTAGTTCTTATTGCTCTTGGAGTTTAGACCTTCAGTGCTTAGGAGGTATGCATATATACACCATCGGGGATAAGGGGTCATTCAAACTGGAGTAGGGACTAGTATAGTGTTACTGGTTTCTTATAGATACTAGATAGTCATCTTGTCTACAGAGCTGTATAGGTAGCTGTAGTTGATGAGTAGAATGGACATTCTGTGGTTCCTTTCAGCGGAGTGTCTTGTATGCTAATTTCTTGAATACAGGTTTTTCATATTGGTTGTCATTGTATGGTGGATGAGGAGTGTTAGGAAAATGTCATTTTCATGGTGCGCTCCTAAACTATAGTGTTGTGCTGGTTGTGTTGTCTGTATACACTGTCCAAGTCTGTTAATTAAATGTTTTGGTTAAAGTACAGGAATATAGACACACATTTGGTTAATTATCATTATGGAATCTTTTATTTACACAAATCCTGTCTCAGGTCTGCCCGTGTGGAGTTTGAATGTCCTGTAGGTCCCATCAGGAGCCTGCATAGGGATAAGCCATAACGGAAATGTATGATAGCCATGTATAGTGAAAGTCAGTAGAAGTCAAAAAATAAGGTCTCCGCCATAGATTCTGTGAGCATTTTTAATATGTTCATGCACAGAAAACTTTGTGCCCCGTGAACAAAATAGAGTTTAAGTCATTTTTTTTCTGCGGCTTTCATACTGTTTACCAAACAACATTTCGTAATAACGTTTTGGCAAGAATTCCGGATTGTAGAAGAATATTTGCATTGTAGCACATCTGAAAATGTCAAGTTCTCATGAGAATAAAGTGTCTGAAGCAGACACATGCAAAGTTTGTCATTCTGGGTAGCTAGTGAGGCACAGCAGTTTAGCCTCAAAGAGTACAGAGCACTTCAGCGATCATGCCACATTGGTTAGTAATTGATATAATTATTGAATAGATCTGTTAAACTTTGAAGATGCGTGTGTTGTTGCAGTCTAAGTCCTTACTTGTACTCATATAAAACATCTGTGTTAACTTTATTTGGTGATCTGTTTATACTATTATTGGGCAATACATACAGAAAAACTGAAATGTTCACGATTCTCTGCAGCCCAATCTAAGTAAAATAATTGTAGATTGATTGTAGGATAAGTATTATTTAACTGTATCTCAGTAGCATCTGCAAATGAGCTGAAGCTAGTTAAAGCACTAACAAAAATCTTGTATAACTATTACCAAGTGCCTGGCACTGCATTGACATACTTTTAGTGTTTATCTGCTTTGACAATGAAATAAAAGCAGATCACAAACCAAAAGATTTTTAATTGGACTGAGGAGAGAGCGAGAGGGAGCTTTTTTCATTTATACTGGAGCATGTGTGAGAAATGTAATACACTTTATGTCCCATAAAGGATATAATAGAAAGCTTTTGAAAATGTAATAAGTGTAAGGTGTTTAAATATAGCCATTTACTTGTCTGTTATGAGTAAGGTGATCTTAGGGCTGGGTTAGGGGTTATCTGTCTTAAGCTCCCATATTCCTGGAGATTTTAGTCTGGCTGATGTGGACTACGCTTGACTTTGTGTAGTATTGCTGGTACCATAAGACCCGTCATTCATTAGAGTTAATTACAGTGCTCCTCTTTGTACTTCCATGTCACTAAGTGACAGCTGCATGTAAAGGCTGATTCTGTAGGATGAAGCCTCTTGTACAATTCTGCTGAATACATTTGCATCAATGTGGCATTTTTCATTTGATAAAATCATGGCAAATGTAAACCTAACTGTACATAAACGGTTACTCATGCTGATCAGGGATTACTATTCCTGTAAGTCATGTGCTTGATAGTCATGTTCATGTTGCTGCCTGGTTTGAATTCACGCCTGATTATGCATCTGGATTTTCTCTGAGGCAGTTAAAATGAAATATCTTGGTCATGGGTTAAAAACCAGACGCATAGTAATGCTACCTGCTGTTTAATTCTCCAATGAGTAAAGTTAGCCAGTAGATAAAGTGCAATTATACTTATATATGGAAGATTGGGATTTATAAAAGTATAGCCTCCCATAAGTCTTTCAGTCACTGGTCTGAAAATATTTGTGACAGTTTTTGTGTTAGGCATAGGGCGTACTTTATATATACTTAAATATAAAATCCACCAAAATTCTCCAATTTTTTTTTACTACTGCTGTCTGTAGTATTTAGGGTAACTTTAATCAATTTAATGATCAGTGGTCATTGTTGACAACGAACGAAATGTGTTCTCTGCATTTAACCCATGTGTGACAATGTGACATAGCAGGGGGCAGCTAATTCAGCCCCCAGGATGCACTGCTTGGGGGCAGTACCTTGCTCAGGGTACCTCAGTGGTGCCTTGCTGGTCAGGGATTTGAACCTGCAATCTTTTAATGACAAGTGCGCTTCCTTAACCATTAATCCATCACTCCCTACATTATATGGAAGTAAAAATGCATGTTTCATGTATTTTCCTCCTATGTATTAATTGAGGTTCAAACCCACCAGTTTAATAAAGTTGCCCATCAGCACTTGCCAACCGCTCTTTACCAAGCATTTGTAGAAAAAACTGAGATTAGAAACCCTGAGTAATTAGAGTACAGGGAGATAATTCTTTGGTTATGGACTCAATGGACATAAATCAACTACTGTATGAAGATCTACACATACAGTCATGTTTTATGAACTATAGAACACAGGTTTATTGTCTTCTGTGGATGTAAAGATGCTTCGATGGATTGTGATAAATTGATTAAGGTGCATCGATCTGTAACATCAGAATTGGTTAGAATCTATTATAATCGGCAAAGTCCTTAAAGATGCTCTTACTTCCAGGTTGCGCATGCTCTCCTGCTGAAATGTTGATGAAAGGTGCACAGGGCAGTAGCCGTCACAAGAGTTTTCAAAACATAAGATAGCCAGGTATTATTATTAAGTGCATTAATATTCATAAAGGAAGCGTTACTCAATCTTTGCGTTGTGATGCTCTTGGAACACTCAACCCTGTTTTGTAGTGCAGACCACTCTGTAACGGTTAAGAGAATTTTCTTTCTTCATTTTGCTTGCTACAGTAGCAATGGTCAAAACACCTGAGGTAGCTAAGTAGGTGACTAAGTAAAAAGTAGTTTAATGTATGATATATCGGTTAAGAAATCGGTATCGGCTGAAATTTTTTAACGAATCAGTCTGATGTCAGTTTTGGCTGATATTGCCAGCCGTTATTTAGACTTAAGTACAGACACTCCTCTACTTACGAACTTTCAACATACGAATGAAGAGGACCATAAGTCCAAATTGTGTTCGTTGGGCTCCTGTTTCCTGTCCACAACATATTTTTTTTTCTGTGTGCCATTTCCGCCTAGTACAACTTCTGGCCACTACTTCCACCACGCAGCAGCTTAGCGTGCGTACTCCCAGCATCATAGTTCTTTGTACTTGTGTATACCCTTAAAATGATGTTGAATAACGACAAACGAACATTTCAAGTTATGAACGGCCGTTCGGAACATATCTTGTTTGTAAGTAGAGGAGCATCTGTATTCAAAGTTAGCAGCACCAGAGGTGAAGACACAACTACTAATATAATGGAGATAATTGCCCTGGATGATCAGCTGTTTTCTCTATGGAAGTATGAGGGATTTCGTCAGCTCCTACATCACTTAGGGGTCAACATACCGGCCTGCGACATGTATATAATTCATTATTAAATCTGGCCCGCAGATTGATCCTTCATTTTCCACAGGATACAAAAAAAACAACATAGCCCTATTCCGGTAATCTGTGCAGGCAAGCTCAGCATGTTTCCACATCGGTGCACCACTAGTTATTGTTGGTGAAAGCAGCCAATCAAGTAGCTTTTCCTTCATGTGTTTGGCAATGTTTACATTGTTTTTTCCTTCTATACAGTTCAGTAATTGACCTTTTTGACAATTTTGCGCTGACTTGTCACTGTTTATTGGTAACAGTAAGAATTAATGTTCTGATAATCTACTTTATATACCATTCTTAATAGTGGTATATACACTTAATTGTGGTAGAAATGAAAGATTTCCAATGCATTGAGGTCTTCTGAAAATAATCATAATTGAATCGAATCGCCTTGAGGTCAAAGATTAACACCTATATTGTTTACAGACTTACAGTATATATTGAAAAGTAATCGGTGATATAACACACAGTCTTTCATTGAAGTACAATGCATGTTGAATCGTCTGACGATGAACAACATGTATGGGACTTTAATTGTTTAAATTTAAGACATTACCTCTCTACCAAGACTAAATACACATACAGTCATGAAAACTGAGTTAGAATGTTTAAGATTACCATCAGGATTGTTTTCTTGGAACATGCAAATAAATCTCAGCCTCTAAATATGTTCTACTGTATACCTCTACTAAATCACTGCCTTTTTCTCCAGAACAGTGTTTCTTGTCATTGTAATGTCATTGCTAAACATAAATGGAAGGAAGAATTTTCTGAATATGAAATTAAATTGAGGATATTCTTTTTTCTCTTATGTGATAGCCTGTAGGAGTTATTGGTTTAATGTAATTATAGGGGCCATAAATGAAGATGTGTGTCTACTCACGGATAGTTGCTTTGTGTGGATGAATGCTCTTCGTTTATGTTGCAGTGCCAGCCCTGTGTTCCTCCTGGCATCTAAGGCTGGCTTGCACAACTCCCTTGGTGCGATGGGAGGGTGTGACTCTTCCCTCAGATTGCAACACAAGGGTGCCATGTAGAATTTTGAACAGAACTGGGTACTGGCACACACAGTGCATACAGTGATATGCGACGACCCTGCCGATCGGACACACTGTGACTCTTGGCAGTGCCTGCCTACATGCTAAACACACCTGGCATGTAAGAAGTGATCAATAAAGCTGAATGGTGGGCTGACTGTGGTGGCTACAATGAGTAGTCATTGTGTTCATTGACTTTGTTGACCACAGTGCGTCTTAGTATATAACATCATAGGATGAGGTCTTTTCCACATCAGCATGCAGGAAATTCAATTTAAAAAGCATAATCACTTGTCAGAGCCAGCATATAATTCTGTGATGCATGTTTCCTGTGATAGTTTTGAATTTCATTAAGATAAATATTAGTTAAACTATGTCATGGAGCAGGGTATTTATTATTTTAAGTGAGCCCAGTGAAACCATTTGCCCTCAGATTTAGCAGCGCTGTTTACAGTTCAGTCTGCATGGCCTGTATCTACTCCTCCAGCTTGAGAAGATTGTTTGATTGAAGCTTTGGTTGAGTAATGTTGCACTATAATCTTTCATATTAAGCAAAACCACGTTCCCCATTCGCCTCATCCTTTTCCAGGCCTCCACAAGTTGACCTAGGACACAGTTCCTGCTCGTACCACGGAGCATGTGCATTGTGCCGGCTGGAAATGTGCCGGCGTAGATCTTTCTTGTGTGTTTGTGCACCCGTCTGTGTCTAAGTATGCCCCATGAGGGCTGGTTGTATACCTTTCATATGTGTGTCGCCATGCATTTGTCTGTGGGCCTAGAGATAGCAGAGCGGCCTGCATTCCTGCCAGTTTTTTCAAGATAAAAGGCAAGGTGTACGTCTAGTTGTTTTACTTGTAAGCTAACAGCATGTGACTGCTTTTTTAGCTGAGGGCCAAGCGTTTGGAGGGTAAAGCAAAGTAGCGGCCCTCAGATTTGTGGAGTACTAAAAAGCACCGTGATCCGTGTAACACTTACAGGAATGCAGAACTGTGTATAGACGTCCCATTTTTGCGCAAATAGGCCTTCCATAACTGCATGCATTTTCAGCAGGTTTTTGCACACGTTCCAGGAAGACACGTGGCTCTCGCAACGATCAATATAGAGGTTATGTAGGGGTAAGGGGTGGGGGGTGGTGGATTGGATTGTATGGTGTGGAGGAGAAGGAGAGATGCAGTAAAAAAATCTGTAACTACTGAAAATGTATGCATGCACATGAATAGCATGCAGATTACATACTCACTACAATAAGGCTATTTATATATTTGCATTCAGAGACACCTCATAGCGTGAAGTCCTGCACAGCCCAGGCGTACAGAGCTCGCATTCTGGAACTAGGGACGTGTGCATTTACTCACAGACTGGGCAAAAGCAGAAATGCTGGGGGTAGAGAACAAGGGGCAAAGTCTGCATTCCGCAGGTAACGGCCTCCTGCCAGACAGTGGACTTAGTGGCTGTGCTGAATGTGTGCGTGCGTCCGTGTGTACATGTGTGTCTGTATGTCTGTGCGTGGCTGTGTGTCTCTCACACACATTCATTCATTGTCACACATTCTACAGAAAGGACTAGAGGTAATAACATATTGCTGTACAATTTCTAAACTTTGATGAAGCAGGCAAGAGATTAAATGTATTCAGTTTTTTCTTATTGCGGATCATATTCTCATATTTTGATTATGACCTATGTTCTGTGCTAAATTTGACAGTTACATGCTTGGAATGTGAAAAGGGCCATGATTTTTGAAAATGCCTTTATTTTGTTGAAGTAATATGACTTCTTTAATAATAATCTGGTGTACCTTTTTTATGGTGGCTGTCTTTCAAAGCTCATAGGTTTGAATTCTTTAGTAGGCACACAATAATATCGCCGTTGGACCCTGACTTCTCCAGGGGTGCCGGCTAGGCCTGTGCTCTGACCCCAAAACCTCCTTACACCTGTGCATATATTTGTGTCTGTGACAGAGCGATGAATGAAGCATTCTGTATAATGAAAAATATAAATTTATGGCAGCAGTCGTTCCCTGTGCCTTGGTGCTCCAATAAAGGTTACTGGGTTTCATCCTCTTTGTATTCATTCGGACGTGTCAGCAAATGCTATTTTAGAATCATAGCGTCGGTAAAATGTATTGCCTTCCCCCCTTGTTTATTTTGTGTCCCCCCTTCCCTTCAAGCCATCCTTTTTCTGTTATCTAGGGTACATTTCTTGCTCAACCTCTATTCATCAAAGCCCGTAGCACAGAGTGTGTGCCCTCCTTGGCTCTTTGTATTCTTATCCACGCCATTTTGAGCTGAGGTTCTCTGGCTGGCGTACTCTAGGCCTGTACCACTGGTGTACCTGGTCACTGTGTCCTGCATTGCAGAATGTTGTCTGACATTTTGAGACGATGGAGATGTTGGAGCGAGAGTCTGCTCTCAGTCTCCATCTCTCTCTCTCTCTCTCTCTCTCTCTCTCTTGCACTGTCATTGTCCGGCCTTTCCGTACTTGACATTTGTTCGCCGTTTTCCTGTCTTCCAGCTGGCCCACTGGCAGCCTGCCGAAAGTCACAGATCCAGGGAAGGTAATGGTGATGATTTTGATGGTGTGTGTGTGTGTGTGTGTGTGTGTGAGAGAGAGAGAGAGAGAGAGACTGTAATTTAACATGCATAATATGACCCAAATTATGTCATCATCTGAATGCCAGTTCTAGTGAGGTGCAGATAGATGGATGAACAGACATATTTTAGTTTAATAACAGGATAACATACATAAAGCAGTCACAATTGATCGAATAACGTCGATTGCTTGTTTTTAAAGAAGTGCTGATTTAAATTTTACCATCTTGATCACTCAGCAATATGCCGGAAGGAAGACCAAGCATAGCAGATGCGGGTCCAGAATAGAGAGAGCAAAGGCCTCAGTTGTGTGGTAGCACTTCACATTAAAAATGAATGAAAATGCAGCCATCGCAGGACTTTAATATCACAACACCGGAACTGCAATACAATGACATCTTAAAAGAAGAGATCCATGGACTCACCCCATAATATATAGTTAGCCTTGGATAACTATAAGTTACGCGCCATTTGGCCTTTTGGAGTAGCCTAGCCCATCTTTGTCATCATTTTTACTTAATATTATTTAGGTTAATTTACTTTCTACGATTCTTGTATCTCAAGGTAATTGCCGCTAAAAGCCACATCACCTTTCACAATAACTGCATAATATTAATTATTAGCCATTATATGTACTGGAAAAGTTCACATTGCGATAAATATTTCCATCCATTTTCTACACCTGCTTTTTCTGTGCAAGATCATGGTGTTTGAAGCATATTGCAGAAGCTACAGATACAAGGTTTGGAAGAACCCAGGATGGGACACCAATCCATCACAGAGCACACTCACACTATTTGGTAACTCCAATTCACTTTACCATGTTTTTGGACTCTGGAGGGAAACCAGAAAAAATGGAAGAAACCCCAACACGACACATATAGCTCAGGGTCCTGCAAGAGCGCTAACCATGCTGCCCTATTCTCGTATTTATAAAACAAAGAAAGAAGTTGAATAATTACCCAAAATAAGCTATAGCCAAATAGAGCTGATCTAACAAAAGTGTGTGTCTTGTAAGCTGGTGGTGTTGCAAGTCATGCCAATGGACACAAAGCAGTACAGAGTAATCGCTTGCTTTTGCTCAATATCGTCTCTTCTTTCTATGCAGCAGGAGGCGAATGTGACCACCTCTTGTTTGCATTTCTCCTCCTCACTCATTTTGTTAAATTTCTCTATGAGAGTCCAGGAGCAAGGATGAAAATGCTTATGATTGGCTCAGAGTGCTTGCAGAGCTCATGCAGAAGCAGCGGTGGTAAACATTAGACGACTAGGTGTGTGTGTGTGTATAATATGTATAATAAACAATTACTCGATTAATCGGTAGATTATTTAATTGATAATATAATTAATAGTGACAACCCTAAACATTAAGTGCACAGATAGATTTGCACAAAACTGCAGAGCAGGAGACGTGTGATGACAATGCACGTATCTGGGGCAGCAAGTTGCATTTCACATATGTGCAAATTTATGTTACAGGAAGTGTGTAACCTATGTGTTGAATGTGCTTGCTTATGGTGAATTATGACTGTACGTGTTTGTAGTAGTAGATGATGTGTAATGTGTATGTATGTGCTGCGTAGAGTCTTTCTGTGTGTGTTGACCGAGGGGGCTGGGTGTGTCATGCTGTAATCTCGAATAGCGGGGCTGAAGTGCCGTCACAGGACTGGGTATGTGAAGTACGGCACGTCGTACTGGCCATCGGGTTGGGGGGGGGGGAGAGGTGAGGACTGGCCATTGGGGGGGGCGGGGAATG
>JAODJW010000002.1:22119909-22151255 GCA_026777045.1 Hyperopisus bebe | reverse complement strand
TTGGGGGGGGGGGAGAGATGAGGACTGGCCATTGGGGGGGGCGGGGAATGTGGACTGACCATCTGGTAAGTGTCCCCCACTGAGCCGTCTCCCCATAATTAGTTAGCAAGTTTGGCTTTGGTGCCTATATTCAGGTAATTGGCACTCTTGATGCAGGGTGAATGTGTGTGCATGTGTACGGCCAGGTCCAGCTATAGGTGAATTAGGAAGCTACTTAGGGTCTGATTGGCACAAGGGAGCCTAGACAAAGTCATGAAAAAATATATAGTCTATATATTTATATATTTTATTTATATGTAAGAATAATTTCGCAAAATTAAAAATGATAAAGAAATAAAATCATACACATCAAGTTCAAATATTTATGTGCAGGCAGAATCGTGGCCGCCTCGGGCTCCTGAATTACCTGCAGTGCTTAGGAAGTGAAATCAGATTTTTGGTAGTATAGCTTTGCTTAAGTGCGCTGAGAAGGTCGCGCTGGCCCTGCGTGTGCCATGTGTCTCCACGTGCCCGTGCCCAAGAAGACAAAACACGGGTCGTGCAACTTTTCATCCGCAGTGCTTAAGTGGCTGGAGGTGTACAGCCGGAGCCGGTGCCAGCCCCGGGAGACCCTAGTGGAGGTCTGGAGGGAGTTCCCTTGGGAGACGCAGCACCTCTTCCTGCCCTCCTGCGTAGTGCTGCACCGCTGCGGTGGATGCTGCTCCGACGAGACTCTGGAGTGTGTGCCCTTGCACACCTACACGCTCACCATGGAGGTATGGACGCGTGCAATGCAGACGCAGACATGGATACGCACATGCATCGATGCACATCCATGTGTACCTCTGTTGTGGCGCCAGAGAGCACTTGGGGGGGGGGGGGGGGGTGAGAGGAACTAAGGCTTATCTTCCAGCACATACTCGCACTCAAGGGAGGAAGTCAGTTTGCTGAATCACAGTGCCCATCATTCCTGTACGCGCTGGTAACCGCCATGCGGCTAATTGCCCTTGACATGTGACATATTGTTATCATGGTGTACCTTTTCCACCACCTCTCCCCTTCCCCCCCCCCCACAGCTGATGAAGACCACCTACACAAAGCATGAACTGGTGCAGATGCCATTCACCGAGCACAGCCAGTGTGAGTGCAGGTGAGCACACACAGACACACAAACACACACTATCCCCAAACTCATGTATATTCACGATGCTCATACATATTACTTGCTTAAACCAATGGACAGCTGCTCTCTCTGAGTAAATACAGATGCTCCCCGAGTTACGATGGGGTTATGTTCCGATAAACCTATCACAACGCAAAAATGCATTTTAATACAGTACACCTAACCTAACAACCATCATAGCCTAGCCTAGCATACTTTAAACATGCTTAGAACATTTACATTAGCCTACAGTTGGGCAAAATCATTAAGCCTATTGTATAATAAGGTGTTGCATATCTCATGTAATTTATTTAATAATGTACTGAAAGTGAAAAACAGAGTGGAACTGAAATACTCATCGTAATGTCAAAATATCGTAATGTGAACCATTATAACCTGGGGAGCGTCTGTATCCTAGACTGAAATGTAGCCCTTCACAGTATTACAGGCATCATGCTAATTTTTTTGCCTGTTCCTGACTAGGTGTTACCTTAAAGACTGTTACCTTTAAGACAGAGTGACAGGACAAGGTGTACACAGCTTTTGTTTGCCTGATACATCAGCTTTTTAGTTCTGTCTGCCTTCCCATTTTGCCTGCTGTCAGCGTGCCAACTGATCTTGTCTTTCTTTTCCCTTCCAGACTAAAAAAAGACCTTCACACTGTCCCCACCAGGTACATTCATTGTCTGTGTAGCGTGGTGACGCACGCGTGCGCCCAGGCGCCCGGCGGTGC
This sequence comes from Hyperopisus bebe, assembly GCA_026777045.1. Classification (NCBI taxonomy): domain Eukaryota; kingdom Metazoa; phylum Chordata; class Actinopteri; order Osteoglossiformes; family Mormyridae; genus Hyperopisus; species Hyperopisus bebe. The sequence continues at coordinate 22,149,381 of JAODJW010000002.1, read as the reverse complement.
TTCTTAAGAGCCTTCGTCCCGCGAGACGGCCCTTCCCGCCATGCCTCAGTGAACCCGGGGAGATGCTTGTCTCCTCTGGTGCTCAGAGGAACCGCGGCATGGCAGCCCTTACGCCAGGCACAGTCAGGGGCTTATGGGCCCTGGAGATAGTCTAGATGTTTCTGCATACTGTTTTTGTTTTTGTGGAGCCAGACACAGATCTGTGTGTGTGTGTGAGCCATTGTGCCGTACTTTTCACTCAAAACAGAATGTTACTGTTGGACTGCGTTTTAGGCCTTTGTGTAAATCCCAGGTTTGAGTCCTATGGTGTTTCATGAATTTAACATTTTTTATTGCATAAACCATGGTTTTTCCAACAAAGACAAGCAGAAAGGCCCCTTTTATATCTGTGATAAAATATGAAAAATATGTAAGAGTAGCTCTCTACAATCAGATTTCTTATGATTTATTTCACCAGCAAATGTATGAAGCCTTATTAAACATTCAGTTCTCTCCAAAAGTAATGCAAAGCCAGTTCTCCTGTTTCAGAGGGTTAGGGAAAGGGAAATCAGACTAATCTCCAGGTCACATGGTGTTCCAGAAATAAGGTCGGTACTTATGTTAATGTCGTCTCTATAGAAAGTCCAGAAGCTCTGGGGATCTTTGTATTGTAGTTATTTAGCTTTTTGTGTTCATTTTACTTTAAGCCAGAACACAAAATACAGTTTTCCTGTTTGACTGTGACAAATGTGACAAGGTTTCACAGCTTAGTTCACGCTGGAATACCGCCAAAGATTCCACTGTGCCTCAGGGGAATTGAGACACATTCAGCTTAGAAGCCATTATATGATGTGTATCGTAAATCAAGCTGCCGTATCCTAGATCGATCGCCGGTACCTTTATATAAATGAGCTAAATGCCAAGCGCTGCACATCGGTCATGTAATATCATAACATGAAAATCTTTACGGGTATTAAGCCACAAACAGGTTATGCTTATTTATATATTTTTTGTTTATTTTCTGCTTGTGCTAAAGGTCCTGCAAAACAAACACTTTCCAAGTTTATAGAGGTCAAGTGCAGCAACAAGTTCTGGAAAGCTGTGGCTCCTATGGGCGCAGGGGGAGGGGTTGCTTTGCTGTGTAATTAGATTATAGGGGGAGGAGGACTTTTCTCTTTTTTTCTTTATGAGGGAGTCCCCGAGCTAACGGTTGAAAACTCCTCCTCTTATCATTTAAACTCTGTCCTGCTTGTGTGCGTTAAGCTAAAGCGGGACACAGCGTAGTTTATATACAAAATTGATGCTTCTCATAAAAGAAGCAAATTCTTGTTGCATAAAGGATGAATGAGGTAGCTTTTTAAATTATTTTTTGAAGACAGGAACAGAGCCCAACAAGGAAAGGGGGAAAGAGAGAAAGAGACAAATCCAAGCTAAAGAAAATTGGAGAGATCAAACCATCGTACGTTGATTTCTTAAAATATCTGTGACGAGGGGTGCAGACATTCACTTAACTTCTCAAAATCCATTGTGAAAGAGAATATGCTTTACACAGCTTTTGACTTCTGAAGGTCTTTGTCCACAGCAATTTTTAGATTTGTTGTGGCAAAAAAAGTTCAAATAACGTTTCACCAGTAAAATCTGTTAATCTTTATACACCAGTTTAAGATGGGTCCAGAGATATTAGGTGAAAGTCAGTTGCCCTCAAATGATTTCTGCATACTAATTATGCATGCGAGATGCTGCTTGTCTTCCCTGTTAGCCTTTGCTGACTAGTCATTTTTGTTTTCCAAGTCTGACCCTAATTAACACCACAGTTTTTTTTTCACTCTTACAGTGACATTTCTGTCTCTACAGCTGTATTTGCGCAATTTTTCTTGCACACTAATTGCTTGACATGCAAACCTTTGCTTTTCTCATTATTCTTGATCTTCCTTTAAAGAAGTGGGTCATTTATAAAGTTATTTCGGGCTGTTTTCTTCCCTCCTGTAGTAAATCAGGTCGACCCTTTCCAGCTGCATGTTTGCCTGCATGCATTTATATGTTTATGCATTAGGCTCCACCCTACTCTGTCTTTAGACGTTTTACTTTGTTGTGATTCCCCAGCCTGTATTTTTGCTGGTGACTCTCGAATAGGGGTGCTACTGCCCATAGCCTTCTTTCACCCCTCCCCCCAACTGAAATGGTGTCAGGTGTGAAATCGGGCTAATTTGATCCTTAAATGTTCCCTCTGTCACCCAACTGCCAGTGCCTTAGCAGAGGCAAAGATGGATCCCCCCCCCCCAATTAAGTCACTTTAAAAAAAAAAAAAACCCTTCTTTCTCTTTCAAACCTTTTTAATGGATTTTCAATAGGGGGAATTTTCAAAAGGGCCGCTCTCTTGCTACTCGATCAATTTCGGTCCATTTCAGCACTGTGATTAAGGTCCAGATTTAGCCAGAATGTACCCCTGTGCTTCTCAGACCCCCCACTGATCCCCTCCCTGCGTTTTCCCAGCCTCCCCCCTCCGACCATGAAGCCACAGTGCACGCCCTGTTCTGGGAGAAGGCGGGTGCTGGACCCTCTGACCTGCCAGTGTCGCTGCAGCCAAACCTTGGACAGCTGCAGGCAACGAGGGAAGCGGCTCAACCAGCAGAACTGCAGGTCAGGATCTGGGCGATGGATGAGATCAGGAGATCAGCGATAGCTGGAAATCGTACAATAGACACAATGTAAAAGGGCAATTCCATTGAAATAGTTGTGGCATTTACACTCATGCTGGTAAACAAGATGCCTCAGAGCGCGTACAGACTTACTATCAATGAGTTAATTTGCATATCTTTTCATGTAACCTCTTGGGCTGAATATAAACAAATCCTCCATATTTATATATTAATTTACATAGCATTTTATCAGCGTAATTGATGTGACATCCCGTAAACCTTAGTGTGGAATTGCCCAAACAAGTACAATCACTGTAAAAAACAATATACCCAATTTCCTGATGGCTCAGTGTGAAACATCAAGCATGCATAAGGGTCCTATTATACTAGGGGTCCCCAGTTATTTTTCCCTGAGAGCCAAATTCCATGAGCAACACAAAGCCAAGATCCACTGCCCCTGAAAAAATGTTCGGTTTATGGGGCGGGCAAGTGATCGATTGCACGGTCCAGATTAAATTGTCCCCGGTTGGGGATCCCTGTTTTATACCATACAGTTATTTTACATGTTTATAAAATATAGAGCAATATATCCATTATAAATACATTTTTTGTCTTTTATTCAGCCTTATGTCTGCAGACATTCAAGAATGTATATGTCTACCTTGCAAATGACGAGCTTAGCTATGTTATTGAGGTCTGTCGGGGTTAGTAGAGGTTAAGCTGCCCTCCCAGTGTGAGACTCATGCCAGACGCAGCTGGATTGAATAACCAACCCCAACTCGCCTCCCTCCTGACCCACCTCTTGCTTTCAGATGCGAGTCTCTGCGACGGTGATGAGGCGAAATTGTGTCTCCCAACCACAGTGGAAATAAAGGAGTCCAGCCTACAAAATAATCATGTGACGTGATGGAGATGAAACAGCGAGATCAGGGGAAACCTGAAAGGACCGTTAAGGTGGACAGAGTGCGTGCTTAAACAAACAAGTCACACAAACCACTGTTGACCTCCCCTAACCCAACCACCTTGAAGCCACCACAGCAAGTAGTCTTAAATAAATATATATGTGTGTGTTATCAAGTCTCATCGTAAAGCTTTTCTGAGAACTGCTGCCAGACTGGATCATGTTGCCATGGCACCCCTTCCCTTAATAGTATAATTAGAAATGCTTTACAGGCAAAATTTGGAAAGGTCTGGGGAACAGAATGGTGGACATGTGGTTCGACGGAACACACGTTCATATTTCTTGAAACCTTTCATGCGATGTCATGGATCTTCATGCAAACATCGACCTGGGGGCTACGACTCAGATCTGTTAGTAAGGCATATCAGTCCGTTTGGAGTACAGTAGGTGCCACAGGCTTATGTATAACTAATGCTGCTCTTTAACAGGCCAGGACAGGTAGAATAGCCCTTGTAAATCACAGTCCTGAAACTGGAGTCCATATAAAGAATCACTTGCCAAATACCTTAAGTCACGTCATCAGAATTCAAAGCCATTTTAGAGCAATCCTACATGGTGATTTCTTGCTCTCGCTCGAAAAGGAAAGCAAGGTTGCTGATGTCCTCTCCCAATCTGAAGGAGTGAATCAGAGCAAAACATGACCACTGAATAACGGCAATGATATGCTTGGTGAACAGGCAAAAAGTGGAGAGAAATTAAATGTGTGGGTTTGCACAGAGAAAGACTGAAGTTGGCAGAATTTGACTGGCCTGCTGTCAGGGGAACACCCTACAATATGGGGGAACACTTTACAGCACATGGTTAGTATCACACACTGGTACAGGGTGCAGGAAGACTGGCACCTTGTGCCTGCAAACCGATTGACAATCGTTTGTCAACTTATGGCAGTGGTCTGAGGAAATGGATTTTTTAGCGGAAATTATCCAAGGAAAAGCGATGTGGGGAGAGCACAAAGGTTAATATGGTGAAAACAGAGTTTTGATGAAAATTAATAATGACCTCAATATTGTATCACCATACAATGAATAAATCCACACGTATGGGCACATATTGTTAAAATGATCAGGTTTCCTTTTTTTCTGAGGAATCAGTTTTATTAAAGTGACCAAATTTAAAATGACATCTACATGATCCCCACATGGCTGTCATTAATAATGTGTGTGTGTGTCTCTCTCTCTGTTCAGTCTGTGCATCCATCAGCCGGCCACAGACTTTGTCATTGAATCTTTATTTTTCCTGTTGGGTTGTTGGTTTTGTTTTTGTCTGATTCCTTTTCTTTTCCTGACTGAAAGGGCCTTTAACTTGGTCGGGCAGTGCTAGGAATGCCAATAGTGAAGAATATTGGCTTTCTTCCACAGGACCACACACAAGCAGACTTAAACACATACTTGAGTTTTTTTTTTTTACCCAATGCTATATTGTTCTTTTTCAAATGTAATTTTGTAATTAACACCAATGCCTTTGTTTTTTTAGTTTCTCACACCCGAATCCATCTTTAAATATATTAGATAATGTTAGGCACTTTAAATGACACACACACACACACACAAACATACAAATAAACACAATGGTTAAATACAGAATCATATCCCCAGAAGTTGTCCAGCGATTCTGAAACACTGTGATGCAAATAAATTCTGAACACGCATACATATACACAGGTAACAATAAGCTTTTTGTTGTTGTCAAAATTCAGTCAGAATGGAAAATATATTTTAGATACCGATATATATTCCTTGTCAGATGTTTAGTTGTTTTTTTATGCCATTATGCCTATGTTAAGATATATATTTGCAATGCCTTCACTGTGTTCATGTTAAAAAAAGCTGCCTTTTTTTTAAAAAAAATGTAATGTTTCTTTTGTGTTATATTATTTTCTGTTCGTTTGTTGTGTTCCTGCCTCTTAGAAGCACTCAGATTGGCTGGTTATTTCACAAAATGGTGCCTGCAGAGTATGTCTGTGTGTCTGTGCCGAAGACGAGGTGCGTGTGCTGAAAGAAAGAAATATATTCCTATGAATTTTTAAATGACCTTTGAACTGACTTTGTCTTGGAACATAAAAGTGAAACACACACACACACACACACACACACACACACACACGAAAACACAATGAAATGGAGATTGAGAAGAAGCCATTAGTCTTTTCAGTTTTGTTCTTTATCTTGTAGATTCTATAAGATGGAGCACAAGATTTCGGTGGAACCTACACCAGCATCCTAAGTCATTTGAGTTTCTCTGATTGGGCAGAGAAGCCGCAAATTTGTAGTAAAATCAATCAGCCTGTGTAATGATGCATTATCAGTGAGTGTTTCAGAATGATCAGCGGACCCGGGTGATGAGGAAGGGTCTTCTTTTGTGTACATAGCCATGGAATTCAATGAATTTAAGACTAAATCACTCAAACGAAGTGTAGCCAAGACAGGACTCAGGGAGAAGGTAATTAAATGTTTTAGGAAATGGGTTCAGGCAAACACTTTTACCTACACTCTTTTGTAAATTGTAAAATGTATAAAAGGAGTGACACCCCCACCGCACACACACAACCGTCCCCACCAAAGTTGTGTATCTAATTAGACTCATTCTGTGCATAGAGCGGAACTTTTTAAATGGAAATGAAGGACGGAATTGTGTAGCATGGCAATGGATCTTCCAAGTTAAGCCTCAGAATTAGAGGCAGATGTAGTAAATCTTTATTGACATGCGCAGCATCAAAATACTTATTTGCTGCTTGATGAAAAGCTTTAAGCCAGCGAACACTGATTATACCTTTCTTGAGCCAAAATGAAACAAAGATATCACACCAATGTGGTGGTATACTTTTTTCAAATTTAAGTTCCAACGTTCCTCTGGTTTAAATCCACACAGGACAATGGACTTTGGAACCAAACTAAATATTGCTCCATAGTGCTGCTTTTTTTGTGTTGTTTAATTTTTTAAAATATTTTTACGGCATTTTGTATTTCAGACCTCAGTCAAGTGACTAGGTAAACTGAGCAATAATTAATGTGGTCCTGGTGTTCAGTAACTTTTCTTGAAAAAGGCCCAAAATGTCACCTTTAATATGTTCTGTAACAAAGAAAAAAGAACATTGGCCTTCTAAATGTTCTTAGTGTATTATCTTCTCATCTAGATCAGTTAAGTGTTTTGTTTTGCGTTCCTTATTACCTCAAGTTGTGTAACCTTAGACCTTAGATCTTTTCAGTTGTCCCAGTATTCAAGCCTTAATCGCTTCTGTTCATGTCTTCCTGTTTCTTATTCCTTGCTTGTTGCTTGTGCTTCTCACCGGACCCTGCCCTGTCACCCGGGGGTAGCCTATCAGGAGAATATACAAAGGACGCCGTTTTGTGCCATCAGCGTAACACAGTTTCTCCTGCCGCATAATAATTCATTCACTTGGCTGAAGTTCTCATCCCATGTCTGGAGCCCATTTTAGTGGCTGGGTTGAGAAAGAGAGAAGGGCCTTTGCTGAAAGGCAGCACTACAGGGTCCCAGTTCAGAGTTCACAGCCTTCATTTCCACAGAGGGAAAAAGGACAAATATAATAGCCACCCACTTTTTTAAAATGGATTTTGTACCAATTTTGAGATGGATGAAACACCCATATTTATTACATTATTATTTATTTGCCCTCATCATTTTGTAAAAGAGTATTTGTATGTATTTAACAAACCTTTCGTCCAGTTAGCATTTTCGGACTGATTTGTGTGTGATGAGCAGAAATACATCATGAAAGGTGTAGGATGTGTGCCACAATAAGGGGTCTTTCAATCAGGCTGACTTGTACTGTACTGTAGATTCCACAGTGGTACGTCCACACTTATGCAAGTAGCCCATTAGAATGCAATGTTTGGTGTCTGTACCTCTAGCTTAGACACTAGGTCGCTTATGGTGTACTCTCTGTCAGGTGACGTGACACCTCCCTTGTCTGTCCGTGTAAAACCATTGTGGGGACATTTTTAGAGAGTCAGTGTATAGCAGATGAGACTTTCTCCAAAGAGTATATCAGCGCCTCCTACTAGTTGCAACATGCTTAGATTGTACAAAAGCAATATTGGGAAAGGGTTAGCAAATGTAGCACAGACTTATATAATTATAATATGGATATAGTAGTTTAATGCATTCATAACACTTTAAATATAAATACTGTATATGACATCTCCAACATTTAATCAAATGTGTAGTCTGCAGTTCCACCTAAGAGAATCTGGGTGAAATATAAAATTGCTCTACAATGTGGACCTTTATTGTCAGTCCTGGTTTTGGAGTGTAGAGTAGAACTAAATGTGTGTCACATCCTAATTGTCAAATCAAATCCAAACCCCCCGTACAAATAATATAATATACAACATAAAATATATACAGTAAAATATACAGCATATGTGTGTATAATGATGATAATTATTATTGCTGCTACACCATCTGTGCCCTATTTATCGTCTGTGCAAGTGTGCAAAAGTGTGTATTTGTCAGTCATGTTATATATTGGTGGTAACAATATTAATCACTTCATTGTAAATGTGAAGAAGAATATTATTAATTATGTCGATAGGGGATGAACTGTGCTGTTAACAGTAACCATAATACAATGTTCAAGTCATTAAAGGAAAACAGCTTATTTTTGAAAAAGGTTGTTAGGGTGATTTCTGACCCTTTCTGTGTTGTGTTCTTCACCACTCTGCTTCTGATTCCTTCAGTCTCTGTCTTATGTTTCTCCCCACCAGTGCACCCCCCCCCTTCTCCCTTTCTCTGTGACTCAGCCTCTTGGTACTCCCCAGCTAACAATATTTTGTTCAAGGAATGTCTACCGAATGTTATAATTAAGGTATGGAAACACTCAAAGTGTCATGTTTTCCTGTTGTTCCTTGCAGGGTTCTAATCCAAATGGGGAAATGGAACTGGAGTCGGGATTGGAAAAAGAACTATGGGGAACAGAATTGGAATTGAATTCGAATTTCAGGGAGATTTCAATTCCAACTCCAGTTCCATTTCCTCATTTGGACTGGAATTGATGAATGCATTCCGGAATGGCCCCAACCCTGGTTCCTTGAACATTATTCCACTACTCTAACTACTACTACTGCTACTAAAAACAATAATGCATAAATGAAGAAATGGGTTGGTAGAGCAGCAGGTAGCACCATTAAGGTTAGGGGTTCAAGGCTACACGTTGTGTTCCCAGTTTACACATATAACACTACTATGACTATGTTTTATTATGGAACCATAATTCCAACATCATTCACGTAAAAGGGATGTTTATGTAGTAACGTTATTGTGCTAAGATAAACAAAGGTCTTGTTAAAATGTAAAACATGTAAAACGTTACATTAACTTTTGAGTAAGAACTTCTCTGCCAAATTTGTGACATAATACTAGCTAAATTTCTGAGAACGTTCTCTGTTAGTTGTCATTGCTCTAATGAAAGACAAACAGGACGTTAATTACTAACGTTTATTGGGAGTGAGGGAGATCAGTGTAAATGACGCAATAATATGAGAAACAATATTGTCTTTCCCCTCCATGCTGACTCAGTTTCAGAGAACACTAACAAGGCGATTATCAGCATCTGCGCGCTTCTCTCTGTTAGGCAGCTAATTTAAATGAGTTCATATTTGGCATCCTGCCTCTGGGATGTACATACGGTGAATTTTGCCAGGACTAAACTTATCTATTTAACGTCAGAGTCAGAGACCAATCGCTTTTTTTTTTTCAAAAAAATCTGTCTATAAATAAAATAAACGCAAGATTTATTTGAAATTATGAAAATGACATGCTCTATATACAGATTATATAATAGTACAACAATTTATCTCTTTTCATTCATCTCTAAATCATTCCCTACCTCCAGCATATATCTTCCTCTGTTAATATCTATCTCCCTCGCTACATCTCTCGCCTGTTTTTTCATTTCCATCTATAAACACTGTTCCCATGTTTGCTTCTACTGTCTGTGTGAAGTGTCATGTTATTCTTATGATAAAAAAAATCCAGCCAGCCATATTTTCCCCCAGTCTTTTGTTGAAGCAGCTGTGTGTGTATTTTATGACATCTGGATAGCACAACTGTGTGTACATGATAGCATCTTTCCTGAGAGAGAGAGAGAGAGAGAGAGTTTATTATGATAACACCCAGGTATTACTAGCCAGTAGCAACATGTGTTTTGTTACACTGCAGCCAGTTTTGTTTTGGAAAATGCACTACGGTCAAAATGTGCATCCTATTTTCTGCTGAGAGTCGTATTGCTGGTTATTCAGTTTAGACTACTTGGGATGTGAAGACAGAGCTGATGTAGTGTCTTGATATGGAAGGGGGCCCTTAGCCTGTCTGTGCTTGTTGGGTTGGAGAATGTGGGCACCATGTAGGTATGAATCAGGAGATCATACAGCGTGTGTTATCTGTTTTTGGTTTGTTGACTATCATAACCCCCATTCCCATTCGCTTCAAACTTTGTCTCTTCGTCTTTCATCGCCTTTCATGCTTTATTACACTTTTTATTATATATACTTTGTTATATATACTGAATAAAAATATCAGTGATATATCCACATCCATATGCACATACAAAATATTTTCCAGTTTTATGGGATTAAACGATTTTTACGGATAAAGAATTATTTTGTAGAATTTGCATTTTGTATCAAAAGAGTAGTATTCATGAAATAAGCGTGCTGCTATAGGCTTTAGTTATGTAAATATTAAAGAAGACAGAAGTGGATTATTGCGCTTCTTAGCGGTTAAACTCACCTCTTCTTATTTCTAAAGGTAGGCAATGGGGACACCTGCTGGCAAGAATAACTTTATACTTGAATAACGGAATTGCATTGGACTGGTCATAACATCAGCTTTGCTTGCATAAAAATCTTTTATTTTCGCTGTTCATTTTGTGTTACATATAACAAAATTATCGCAGTTTCTTGTCATTATTTGTTGTTAGGTGGTAGTTTCCCGTCTACAATACCCGTTTTCGTGTTATCATGTGACACCCACAGTGCATGTGCTAAAGAATTGATGCGGACACGCGCACTAGTATACGTGGCGGTGACGTCAACATCCGGGGAGTGAATCGGAGCGAATCCCCAAACACCGATACGGGAGATATAGAGCGAAACAAGGATTTACCGGTAAGAACTTGGCCTTTTAAATCACACTTACTTAAATACGTTTGTAGGTACACCTGCGCTTCACAGTGATGTATTCATAAGAAATAAAGGAGCTGTGAGAGTTTTTCACAGTTAGCCGGCTAGGTCGGAACGGTAATATCATATTTTACCAGCGAACGCAATTTTGTCTTTCCGATAAACAGTACATTTGATAAATTGTTAAAAGTAACGCGCTAATCCATTGTTGTCACGGTGATCGGTTGAAGTTTGATCATTTTTATGCTTGTAAAGTATTTTTTTTTTTTTTTTTACATAGTTTCAAGTTTCGCCGGCGCGTAGAACGTTTTATCGATTTCTGAAACAGCCAATCATTTAATGTGGTTGCAAGCTAATATGATTGACTTTAAATTCAGCAAATCATATTCTTAAGAAGAGAGGCGTAAGTTATGAGTAATAGGATTGTTTGCCAATAGAATAGGAGATGAGATCTGGGTAGGCGGGGATAGTCAGTAACAGAGACGTGTATGAGAAATGTGTGAGGCTGGAGGCGGGTTCGGTAAAGCGAAAGTGGTAGGTTGTGAGTGTAAGAGTTTAACCACAGTATATAGGCACCTAGGAAATTGTAGATAGTGGTGAAAAGTCGTATACAGTTTTTAAAATACTGAACATAATATTCAACTTAAAATGAAATTTAGCGATTACCAGGAAAAAATGTATAATAACTGGTCTGGTACAACGAAGTTTTCATTTTGAGTTCTAGAAGGTTTCAGTTAAACGAATAGTGATACTTGTTTTGCCTATTGATTTAATACGAACTCTGTCAATGACATTCCCGCTTTTGGTTTTGGATTTTCGTAGAATAGGTCAGTTAACTAGCTGGTGCTGCCTGTTTTTAGCAGCATTGTGTTGGTAGGTGTGAATTTGGATGTGAATTTGTAATACTGACTTTCACGGTTAAGTCCCCAGCTTATTTACTTAATAATTATATAAACAAACCCCCATGGACGGAATATCAGCTTTATTTCTGTTCATTATTATTGTATTAGCTTATTTATTTATGCTTAGCATATATGTGTAGGGCTGTTGTGTAGGGTTATAGCTGATATTGCTGGGGACCTGCAGACAAGGCATTGCTAAGAGTTTGGGTTCTCTGGACTGTGTGGAACCTCTTATGCTCTCCTTTTAACCTCAGGTGATGTGGTGGAACCTTCATGATCACACATAGCCGCCACGGTCCTAATACCAGTGAGCAGGGGGTGTATCTTGGGGCCTCCCAGACAAAGTTGCAGCTGATCCATCTGCAAGACACACCCACCCTGGCCACCGGCCCACTGCCTAACACCAGCACCATGTCTTGCCGGGATAGGACTCAAGAGTTCCTCTCTGCATGCAAGTCCCTGCAGGGCCGACAGGTGAGATGCTGGCTAGTTCCTGCCTTCTGTATTTCGTGGTGTGTGCACCAGGTTCTGTGTTTAACTCAAATCTCTCTGGATAGAATGGGATCCAGACAAATAAGCCAGCTCTCAATGTCATCAAGCAACGCAGTGACTTCACACTGATGGCTAAGTCAGTTCTTGTTTTCCTGCATTTCCAGTTTTTTTCTGTCATTCTCTGTAGAACCTGTTATTTGATATTAATTTAATGAAGTACCTGACACAGGTTGAGGGAGGCCAGGTTAAATGACATTAATTAGTGAGCACGTCACTCATGTGCCCATTTGCCAGCAAACTTTGTGTGGAGAATGGAATATCTTTTCATGCTTAATTGCAATATAATTAGCAAGCTGTAAACCTTTTAGCATTAGCTCTGTATGTTTGGTAATTGTGACACTGAATCTATTTTTACAATTATTGTCATATAACTGTAATATAAACATTCCTTCTATAAATATCTTTATCTCTCTCTCTCTTCTTGTAGGAGAATTGGAAAAGACTTGAGTAACACTTTTGCCAAACTGGAAAAGCTTACTATACGTAAGGACCTGTGTTTCTTTGCCTCACAATTGCGTTTTTGTGCTGTGGCTTTTTTATGCATAGATGAAGTGAATCCTGAAATACAATGATGTCTTTCTTTTATAATTAGTTGCCAAAAGGAAATCTTTGTTTGATGACAAAGCTGTGGAGATTGAGGAGTTAACATATATCATTAAACAGGTGAGGTAATACGTTGTGTTTGAGTATAATATTACAGCTGTGTGTACGAACCTCCACATGTACGTTGGCAGCACTGTCAGCACAAAGTACAGGGAAATGGGAAGAAAAATGCAAAACAAAAGGCACCCAAGGGCCAAAGTCCTTATTTTGGCCTCTCCTCACTGGGGGGGCTGATGTCTTCCCCGAACCCCCCCACCCCAGTTAGAAATATTTCCATTAATTCTTTCACTTACTCCTGATTTTCTGAAGCCAAGTCCGACTGATTAACTGGTTCTGTGTCTATTTGCAATATATATTTGACTTGGTTTTGCTACATTATCTGTCACTGTGTAACCATGGTAATGATATGCTTTTGTGAAGGCTAGCCCATGGATCATTCTGTATGTGTTTATGATCTGTCTTTTTGTCCTTTTAATGTTTTGCACATGTTCCATCTGTAAGCTGCTTTGGGTAGTAGTGTCTTCTGAATGGGTAAATGTAAATATCTTCATCCCAGGATATCAACAGCTTAAATAAGCAGATAGCACAGCTGCAGCAGTTGGGGCTGTCTCGGACCGGCCAGGAAGGAAAGCACGTGCAGACACATTCCAACAGCATCGTCGTGTCATTGCAGGTCAGGATCAACACTGGCAATGAGCACATGACCAGAACCTGCCAATAACTGTGGTGCTGTCTTTCTGTCATACTACCTATACAGTTTATCTATATCTTGTTTTATATGCCGTTACGGGGAATGTGTGCGGTCTTGTTGAGGCTGGCAAACTCTCACTAGGCTCTTCTTTGTCCTAACGTTGCAGTCAAAGCTTGCGTCGATGTCGAACGACTTTAAATCAGTACTGGAAGTCAGAACTGAGGTAAGACTTCATGGGAGCGATTTGTTGTGAAAAAGGTGCAGATCTGTATTTCTGACGAAAGGACACAATGATGAGTTCACCCACCAATAATTTGAACTGGACTGGTCATAATTTTGGTTCTTGGTTGTGTCATTGCTATTAAATTGAAACATGACATTCCCCCACTACCAGGCCAGATAGATTTGCTTGTGTCAGTCCATCTCCAAAACATAATGGAGTAAGATTTATAGCAAACATGCAAGTTTACGATTGTCTAGGTTAGGGGTTGGCAACCTTTCAAGCTGTACACAGATATACAGCTGTATTTGGACTAGTATTGTTATTTTAACCGCTGTAAAAGTACCATAGTTATCCATAGTTATCTCTTAGTCCCCTCATGATGGATTTCCCCTCTCTGTCCCCCTCCCCTCAGAATCTGAAGCAGCAGCGCAGCAGGCGGGAGCAGTTCTCTCAGGCTCCCCTCTCTGCTTCCGCTTTACATGCCGCCAGCTTCAGTAAGATCACCTTGCCTGTCTCTGCTTCCTCTCAGTAATAGTGTTGGCTTCTAGCTTCATCAGTATGTATGAATGAATGAATTGCCTTTTATTAAACTGCAAAAAAAATCAAACTGCGGTTGGATCAGACTGAAGATTATTCATATTTCTGCTCCTCATCTGGCCTTGTTTCTGTCCATCCTGAGCTTCTTCAGTTGCTTGTCTGCTTGTAACATGTCCCATGAGGTCTCTCTTCTCCTTTCTCCAACTTCTTCAGAGAGTTCAGTGTTGATGCAGGATGAATCAAGAAGATCAAATGAGGTCTCCATAGACATGGACCCCCGTGCCAGTCAGCAGCTTCAACTCATAGATGAACAGGTACCTCTCAAGATCTGGTATCATGATGGTTGTTGTGCTTCAGAGAAAGTGTGTTAAACTGTGGGATGCATTTCAGACACTGACCGGTACTGTCATAACCTTTATTGACCTGTTGTGTAGTTTCCTCTTAAAAACATGCTGTAAAATTTGGAATGGAGGGGGGTCATAGTTTACTAGTCATTATCGGCTTCTTTGCTACTGAGTCTGTGCACTGGCCCTCTTTAGGAGTCGTATATCCAGAGCCGAGCTGACACCATGCAGAACATCGAATCCACCATTGTGGAACTGGGCTCCATCTTCCAGCAGCTGGCACACATGGTCAAGGAGCAGGAGGAGATGGTGCAGAGGTGGGTCAGTGGTGGGATGTGTTGTGAAAGGAGGCCGCTCTGAAGGGGACGGGTTAGAAGACAGAGGGTATGAGAGAGGATTTGGGGTTTAGAGTCCGGGAGGGGAGGAGAGGAGATGAGGAATATAGGTACAGGTCCTTGAAAGGCAGTCCTTGACTTTGGCTATTTGTAAACTATGTTTAAAACATTTTGAGCCATTTGAGTGTTTGTCCTTGGCCATTTGGGGCCTTTTGCTCCAGCTGTCATGCTTTCCGTCTTCCTGCTTTCACAGAATTGATGCTAATGTAGAAGACAGTCAGCTGAACGTGGAGGCTGCCCACGCAGAGATCCTGAAATACTTCCAGTCCGTCTCCTCCAACCGCTGGCTGCTGATCAAGATTTTCTTCATCCTGATGGTGTTCTTTATTGTCTTTGTCGTCTTCCTCGCCTGAAGAGGGACTGGGTGGCGGAGGGAAACGCTGGGGGGGGGGGTGCACAATCACATACCGGAAGGAGAGAGGAGTGAAAGGGGGAAGATGAGAGTGCAGGCGGCTCTTATGAGGGTGTGTGAAAGTGACAGTGAGTGAGAATGATGAAGCCTCTTTAGCTTTTGAAGGGTTTTGGACACAAGGGAATTTTCTGTACATTCACAAATATCTTTTTTGTGGCTGATCGCCACCACTTTCTCTCAGAGGGTAAACATTTTGAAAGCTGCTTTTTTTTGGGGAAACTGGCCAAGCTTGTGTTTTGATTTTTATTTTTATTTATCGTTATGTGACTTTTTAGAGTTTTCATATACCATTGGTGACCTTTAGAAAAGTTATCCCCCCGCCCCCCATAATAAATTGTAAGGTTTATACATAACCTTAACAGTGACATAAGTAATTCTTCCTCTAAAATAGGAAGTTTTTGATAAGGGACTTTGGGTTATGAAATTCTGTGTGCGTAACACTCAGACATATATTTATTCTTTTTCCCTGACCTTTTGAAAAGTGATCCCCCATTAATAAATATTAGGATTTACACATAACCTTTACAGCAACGTAAGCAATTCTTCTAAAGGTCCCATATTTAAGGTTTTCACAAGGAACACAAGACTCTGAAATATTATATGTGTAACACTCCAATATATTGGCACTTTTTGTATTTATTCATTTTCCAAATGCGACAGTGGTCAAAATATCTACCATTACTGTATATATTTATTTAGGGGTCATCTTTGACAGTTGAGTATAAAGTTAGGTGGTGTATCCCATACAACACAAGGCAGAAGCTCAAGTAGTTTTTCCAAATGGAAAAACACTGGTGATTTACCCAAATCCAGGAGTGTTATGATCTGCCATCGTCTCCCTTTCGTGTTCTTCATTTTTACGAACATTTTCAGAGCTTGTAAATCCATTTTTGCTCATTGGTTTGTCTTGAGTTAAAAACAGTGTACTAATGTTTTTGTTTAGTGCTGTCAGGTAGTTCACATGACCTTTGTGGTTTTATTTATGAAGTTTAGGCCTGTTGCTGAACTTGCTCCCTGTATTTGAATTATTTAAGGTTACTGTTGTAACTTAAATTAGATTTTTTTCAACAGAGGAACATTCCTGCTTTGTAGAAAGACTGAGGAAAAGACAGAAGATAGGGAGAGAGAGTGAATTGGCGTTAAAGGGTTGGAGTGCAGTGGTGGCTCGATTCGCACACATCTCAGCCTGCATCCTGACTCACCTGGAACTCCAGGCTCCACACACCTATCTACATGTGACTGAATGTCAAAGTGGCACATGGTACATAGTGGTTATTTGTTACTTGGCAACTTCCTCAGGTAATCAGGATGGCTTCAGAGTGTGGGAGTGTGTTCAGAAGCCACCATCAAGCTGCCATTTTAAGCAGTTAACTGAAAAAGCAGAGCTTTACAGAGGCTACATTGCCATTTCTGTGACATTGTCAGGATTTAGACTCTGCACTCATGTCCCTCCTCTCCAGTCCGTTGCAAAACTTAATGCAAAAATATTCCTAATAGACTGTTAAGTGCAGATGAGGGGCCTCAAGCATTACTACCCCCAACAGTTGCCTCAAATTGGCCTAAAATTAACGTATTTTTAAAATACGTCAGCTTCACATTTGAAGTATGCCCATTTTTAACCTTATGTATTCTTATACAGGATGTCTGTGTATCTGATCTTTTCCTCAGTTTGTATACGTGCACCGCTGTAAGCTTTCGTTAACTGTTACTGTGTGTCTGTGGCACTTGGTACACTTAAGAATTCTGAAGCAAGGGGAAAGATTGGCATGGATACAGCAGTTTGGGAAGCGGGAGATATCCTGGATGATTTTTAACAATTAGTCCCTCCCCTTCCTCTGCTGGTTCAGTCCATGAATGCCACACCCTGGGCTGAAATGTACATAATAGAGAATGTCACATTTTGAAGACTGTAAGCTAATTTGTATATATATTTGGTGGATGGTACCGGTTAGTTGCAGAATAAGTTTGAATGATGGAGAAAAGTGTGGAGGCTAAATGAGAGGGAAGGAGTTACTCATTTAGGTATATAATGGTAAATATGTTGTGTAAATTTCTTGACTGTGTCAGACCATGGAGAAGTTACTCAAGGGACATTTTGAACCCAAGACTGAAGGGTAACAATGTGTCTGGATGCATAACTGCTAATCATTTTTCTGGATCTTTCTAGGTCATCCCCCTGTCATTTTCTAATTTCTACCTCTCCCTCTCGAGAACAACTGTGAATTAAACCAGTGTTTCCCAACCCGATCCCTGGGAAACCCCAGATAGTCCATGTTATTGCTCTCTACTGGGAGCTGGGATGGAGCAAAAAGACCATCTGGGGTTTCCTGGGGAGCGGGTTGAGGAACGCTGCATTAAAGAACAGCATAATATTGCAGGAGGGTTTTTTTTTGTGTCAGTAATGACCGTCTTTTTATCACACCTCTCCTGTTTGACTCTAGCTCATGCTTGTAGTGTACCAACTACAGATAGTTATTAAAAACATGTAAATATTAAAATGAGCTGGAATATGTTTGTTGTGCTGTTCTGCACTGATTGTGTATGTTGTCTTTTTTATCCTTTTAAAAATGCTGTTACAGTGTCATGGGGACTATTTTAATCAATTTTACTTTTAGAATACTTAAATGTTCCTTATAGCTCTCTACAGCCCAGTTTAAGATTACTGGGGAGATACTAATTGTATTTAAAAAAAACATAAAGGTAGTTGAGCACGGATTTAGTAGTCCCTCCCCTGTTTCAAAGGAAACCTGGAGTCATCTTGAGAGTGCAAAATGCTGTGAGTTATTTCCTATGTGCTCCATTATTAGTTTTCTGATGAAAAAAAAACTATAAGCTTGAATGATTGAACCTCCTACACTTCATGCCCATTTATGATTCATTGAATGGGCAAAACTCATGACACTTGAAATGCATTGACATGGATTGTTCTCCTCCACTCATGCATTGAATGGTTTCTGAGTTGGTGGCCCATCCATCAGACTTTTGGTGGTAGGCTGCATTCCCCATTTAATTCACCATAAGCTGTTTGCAGTCTCTGTGTCGTGGCTGAAGTGCTGTGTATCTGACTGTGTGGTGTCACTGTCTCCAAGAAAAGCTGCTGGTTTCTATTCAGGTCTTGTAAAGTGTGAAGCACACAGAGGCAATTGAGCTGCAGTACCTATTTATTCTCATCCGAAGTGTATTTCTGCAACAATCAGACAACAATGCATTACATTCTGTATTGCTTTAATGTTCACAAAAATATTTTGATTTATATTTCACAAGTGCTATAAATTATTTCTGGCTTGAATACTGCTGGGATTTTTACACTGTGTTCAGAAACTAGTAACTTAATGAATATAACCCTCCCATTGGTTTGTTTTTAAATCACATGTGTATATGAATCTGCGCTGTTAGTGTGCTATATCACGGTTGGTGCTAAGGTGCTGTCTTTGCACGTCTTCCTTAGTTTTCTGTACACTCCGTGTGATCTCTGATGTGAATATCAACATTGTAGAAACAAGAATGTGTGTCACACCCTGCTGGCTTTTCTGTCTGTCATTCCCTTGCTACTGACATGTCTTGTCCCTATACTCTGATCCCACAAACAGTACTGTGTGAAAGTCTTGGACAGTCAAAGAAAATGTTTAAATGACCTTCATGCTTGTGTAAATCTATGATAATATGTCTGTAAAAGTGTGTTAGCTTACCATTTCAGATCTCTCCTACAGTCACCACAGTGTTTGCAGCAGCCATCCAATACACCCATGAACTCAACCACTAGCACACCCCACGGGACTTATCAATACCTCACTGACATTTAAAGCGTATTTAGTTAATAAATCAAATAAGCTTCTGGTGACATTGGTGAACAAACACATGGAATGGCTGGGGTGACCCTGAGGAGAGGTTTGGTAAGCTGAAGCTGTTCATCTAGCCATCCAGCTGTATCTCAGTAACTTTTCAGAAAACATAAGAAATCCGTGTTAGTTTTCATTGTGTTACTCCTAATGTGCATATATTCTAATGACAAAATATGTTTTTGTTCTGAGCAGATATATACTTACTATCCTACTCAGCTTTCAACATTTCTTTTGACTGCCTAAGACTTTTGCACAGTGTTGTAGTTCCTCCTTCGGCACTAGCTTCTGTCCTCCATCGGGGTGATATCTGGCATGCTCCTGCTCCTCCCTCTCCTCACCACCGGCATGGACCGGTTCGGATCTCCATCAACCTCCTCGTCCATCCACATCGCCCCCTCCTGCAGGTTGTTGCGTGAGCCCCCTAAGGCCACGCCCTTGAAGGGGTTAATGAGGAACCTGGACCGGAAGGAGACGAACGAGAGGCTCCTGCTGCGCTGCGTGCTCCAGCGGCTGGCCCTGGCCTGCATCTCGGCGCCGCTCAGGTCCCGCTCTTCCTCCTCGTCGAGGCAGTCGCGCAGCAACGAGCGGAAAAGGCTGGGCACTTCATGAACGTCAGGCTCAAACTCAGCCACCAGCTTCCTGAACCTAGAGATAAAGATGGAGTAAGTTGGAGAACGTTCAGTCCATCCAGCAACAATTGGCAGCTTTTTGAGCAGGGAGAGAAGGGGTTGGGTGTGGTGGGACAAACAGGAGACAAATGGTGCTTTTCCACCACCACCAAGAACAGAGGCGTACCCAAGTCTTACCAGGTAGAGATGGTTTTCCATTGTAAATTATGCAAGCCGTACCTAATCCGTTCCCATGCTGACATGGCCCTGCTTATTAGTAATACTAACTTACTAATGTAGTACTATAGAATGGCAGAATGAAATGGAATGGATTCATAATGCAAATTTATCCAAGATAATGCTAATTATGCTAGTGATTAATGCTAACAACACACCGGATTCTAACAGATGTGCTAGTGGAAATTAGCACATAGTTACCCATGATGTACACGGTGTGAACAGTAAACAAGCGTCTCTTCAGTTTTACTTCACTGTTGCTCTCCAAACCTGGCAATACCTTTACTGAGCCGACCCTTCTGCAGTGGGAAATTGAAGTGGAACCTTGCTGTAGAACTAGTGTCTCTTTGTGGTATGGGTCAGGTATGGCCTGGTTCCTGTATGCCAGTGGAAAAGCACCAAAAGAGGTAGTCATGAACATTTGGTTCTGCCCTCAGCAGGTCTGGGGAGAACATTTGATCTTAGGGCACCTTAGCTTCACGGGCATAAGACAAGCTGAATGCTGAAAATATGTAATTCAATAAAACCCACAAAACAAGCCAATAAGGAATAAATAAGGCGCACAAATAGTGCAACTTTTGAAAAGGGCTGTGATGTAGGCTTGAAGTTTTAAGAGCTGTTAAATATGACAGGTGACATTTTATTTTCACTATTCTCCCCCTTACACTCATACAAGATTGACATAACAAATTACACAGTTATCTTAGTTATAGTTTATCAAGGAGACATTTTTTAGACTTTGTTTAGAAACATTCTACCAGTGTTTCTCAATATATGGGAATTATTCCCAGCATTTTGCAACCCTAGTCTAGATCAATGTGGCTCATCCCAGTCCTCAGGAAGTGCCAGACAGTCCACATTTTTTGCTACCAGAGCTGGGAGGGAGCATAAAATGTGGACCATCTTGGGGTCCTCGAGAACCAGGATGAGACACACTGATCTAGACTAGGGTAGCAAAATGCTGGGAATTTTCCATTAATTCCCATATATTGAGAGACACTGGTAGAACATTTCTATAATATTCATGGTAATTTCCAGGAACTTGGAATATATCCAAAATTCCCCATCTTACCTTTCCATGGAATCCTAATCTAGACTAATAACATCATCTTGTCCAGCTTGTGGGGCAGCGAATATCTGCCTCCTGTTACAGAATGGAAGGTACGGGTGTAATCATTCTGTCACTGACATACTGTAAGCACTCCACCTACTTGAGAATGATGGGGCCGCACTGGGATGGGGGGATTTTAGCGCACAGGTTCTGCAGCTCCAGCACCTCCCCAGGGGAGATCTCAAAGGTCAGCTTGGGGCTGGAGTCGGCCAGCCAGGTGTAGTCCACGGCAGAGCCACGGCGACGGACCTGCATTGCCCGCTCCTGGCGGATTCGCTCCGCCCGCTTCACCAGGGCCCCAAGCTCCAGCATGAGTGTGTTGGTGACCAGTTCTTCTGTGGAGCGCTGGCCTGGTACTTTGGGTGCTGCAGAGAGCACTGCTGACCAAGGAAACATCTGGGGGGGTGGGTGGGGGGGGATATTGACTGACTGAAAGCTCTCTCATGCTGCCTAGCTCAGGAGCTATTTAGAGATGAGGATTAATACAGCTTTAACTAAAAATAAGCATAATGCTACACTCCTGCAAATGAAACATATAAAGCTGTAACTACAGAAAGACATTTCTACCCTTGAAAAGAGTGCACAAAATGCACACTTTAAACACAGGTAAATGCCTCACGTGTGACAATGCCATGCTTTTTGACTAGTACGGCTCTCTTAAGGGGACTGCAATAGTCCTGCATATAAACCACACACACCTGTTCATGTTAAAACCCTGTATATATAATATTTAGATGTACATAGATTTAAAAAAGTAAACGGAAAGAAAAAAAGTAATAATTACTACATCTTACCTTAGTTGAATTTAGTAATATTTATCCAGCATAAATGCTCAAATGCAAATTATCAAATTATTGCTCTTTTTTCCCCGTTGATAGAGAAGCATAAGAAATAACATCAGTAGTAATAAACACAAATGCCTCAAGTACAGTATTACCCAGCAGCCTGTAGTGCGTTAGCAGCTGGACGGTCAGTGGATGAATGCTGGATTATTATCTCTTCATTAGCTACAAGCGCATACCCATCCTATAATTGTTAGACGAATCCCAGACGGTCTGTTTCTGCATGGCAGGCTCTCACAGTATACACACACGTTCGGTGGAGCGGTGCCGAGCACGTAAGAAACGTAATCCGCTATTAATACTGAGGCACGGCAAGACCTTATTTACCTGATCAGCACTTTTATCATGCAGCCCACATGTATCTGCCGTTCATGCGCAATGCGATGCTAGTCCCGTGCGTGCTGGCTGACGGAGCAGGTGGCACACCTACCTGCCTGCCATATGGACACCCCCCCCTTGACAGCTACTTCACGCCCAGCACGTACTTCTAAAGCCACTGTGACACCCTCCGTGGGAGCTGGCTGGCAGGATCTGAGCCACCCACACTGCAGCCAACAATCTCAGGACCTGAGGGCCCAAGACCTGTTGGTTACCTATCAACTATTTCATACCTGCAGCGTAAGAAAGTTGCATTGATTTAATCCAGTATAATTACTGTGTCACACTCATAATAATTAGTAGTAATTTGTAAAGGCAAACTGTGGTAAAAGCAAAAAGGGAAATTATTATTGATTTATAAGCCACAACTGTTTTAAAAATATAAACGTAGAAACAAAACTAATCAGATTATCATCTGGTTGGATGGTTACAGTGATCAAGTCCAAGTCTACTTAATCTCTTGTTATGAAATCATGTCAATAATAGATTACATAAGAGTTGATCCTGTGTATACCTGCTCTTTATTTAGTTGTGTTCCAACCAACTGAGTTTTGTTTTGAGGCCTGGCGAAACTGTTACAATAATAACTCTGACTTCTATTGCTGATAAAGATCTTGTATGAGGAGTTTCACAAGTTCATGAATACAAAAGAAAGCAAAATTTTATTTCCTTGGTTTCCTTGTGTACTTGAAACAAAAAGCAAGCTTATGTAAATATTAACGTAGTGTACAACCTAAACATTGATTCAGTCATTTATTGAATGCTTTTAACTATGAAGCTTTATTTTAGCTCCACAAATAAAAAACATTATCAGAATGAACATTGTTTAATAAAGTTTCAAATTTAAAGAACTTCTCAGTCTTCCGTCTTCTAATCACATGCCCAGTGCAGGATCCTGGGGGTCTGAGCCCTAACCTCAGGCACTGAAGGGTACTAAGTACCCCCTGTGCTGGATGGCAGTTTAACATAGGCACCACAGACAGGTCAGTTCAGAGATACAGAGTTGCCAGCTTGTTTACCCGCATGACTTCTCAAATTCAACTTTTACACAAATGGAGCAGCAGAGGCGGACAATTCAGGTCCAGAAAGTAAAAGTCCAAACCAGGATTTTGTTTCAACCAACCAGTTGAGTACTCTGTGACTGCGACTCTTTACGATCAACTGGATGGTTGAAACAAAATCCTGGTTTGGATTTTTACTTTCTGGACCTGAAGTGTCCGCCTCTGTGGAGCAGGAATGGGATTCAAGACCCAACACCCAATGGCGTGATGTAACCTATTGAGCCCTCATGTGCTTGACTTCCCATTCATACCTTAATTATTGAATGTATTCCTGGGACCTTGGTTGAAGCCGTGGTATATTTGGTGTTCTTCATAATCTCCAGGGAGTGGCACAGTGGTTAGCACTGTTACCTCACACCTGTTTCATATGGGTTTGAGTCTCTGCCAGGGTTCTGTGTGTGGAGTTTGCACGTTATCCCCACTGTCATCATGGGGTTTCTGTTGGGGCTCCAGCCCCCCCACCAGTCTGAAAACATGCTGAGGTTAACTGGAGTTACCAAATTGCCCATAGGTGTGCTTGTGTGAGTGACTGGTGTGTGAGTGTGCCCTGTGATGGGTTGGGGCCTCATCCTGGGTCCTTCTCTGCCTTGCATCTGTAGCCACTGAGAGAGGCTCTGGACCCCCCTGTGACCCTGAATAGGATTAAGCCAGGGGTGCCCAACTCCAGTCCTGGAGGGCCGGAGCCCCGTGTAGCTTAGTTCTTTCCATATTCCACCATAAATGATTCAACATGAAAGAACGAACAATAGTATAACAAAAAAACATGCGAGGTTGGGCTGCGCTTTTGTAGGGTGCAAAGTGTTCCCTAAACCTGCCGCCAGGTGTCGTCCGCGGGCAGCTTTTTCCAGATCCCCAAGTCTCGGCTGGCATGGCACGTCACCGCCCTCCGCCTCGTGCCTGTGACCGAACGCTAGCCGCGCAGCTAGCCGGGGGCGCGAGCTGGGACTGGATATTATTCGGGCGGCGGACGGCGGGTTATTGGCCGTTCGCTAGTGACTGTGAATGAACCGGTTGTTTGACTAACGTGGCAAACTGAAGTAAACTCGAGAACTTCAGTTCAGGTGTGTAAGATTTTAAAGTTTATCCTAACTGAAAAGGAAGGCTTTAAACGGTAAGTGGACACAATTGTCTAGTTTAGCGACCTTTTAATAAATGCGCGTGTCGTGATTGTCTGTGAAATAAGGGCTGTTTCACAGCATTGTCGAAATCTTCTAAATGTTTTCTTAGCTTAGAGAATTACAGGTACCCACCCGAAGCGATGTTTAACCGACCTTATCCAAAAATAATATTGGCATTGACTTCAGTTTTTCATATCGTGAGGACTAATGACAGCATTGTCTTTCTGTCGTGTGGCTCAGGCTAATGTTTGATGAGCTGCACGTAACTTGCTTTAATCTTAATTGACAATAAATCTAATAGATTTAATTAATGCCCTTCGGCAGTTTTTATTTAATCATTAGAAATAGGATATTCTTTTTTAATGGCTAACTAATGATTTCTTTCATGATAAGTTGAAAGCTATGATGTTATCAACTGTACACGGCGACCTTGCAGCATATCACCGTAGTGCTATTAATGCTAGTTTAGTTTAAATAGTTTGCGTTATCTGACAACGAGCTGGTTTCTTAATGAAAAGTCTGATTGATGACGCTTGGTCTCCTGACTGACACGTTGGTTTGAATGGCGATCGCTGACCGGAGTCGCCACGCGGGGCGGCACGCGCGCACGACGCTGCCCTGCAGTGGCATTGCTGTCTGTACGAGAGATTAATGTCGTTAAACTGAATTTACATTTTAGCGAATTTTAACATTCTTGCTATTTTCGTGTCCAACTCGAGGGATCTCCATTGTCTGCAGCCGGGAGCCAATGATAACCAACCATGCTTCAAAACACAATTACTCTAAACCTGGTACTCTGCTTTTGAGTCCTCTGAGACACACACACACACATACATATTTATATATATATTTGTCGTTTTTTGTATTAAAAATCCATTACAAAGGGAAAGAAACTAATACTTATTATTAGGTTCTTGTTTCATGTTAAAGTCAGCTGCAATACAATAACAGTTTGACTCAACATTGTCTTAAACTGCATTATAAGTATCTAGACAGAGATATATTTAATTATATTTATTGTATGCACATTCTATATGTTTTCATACAGTATGTTTGTAGTTCTGTGTGCCGACATGCATGTCTTGGCACCTACATTTTCACTTTGCTTTAGCTTGCGGTGCATATTGTTATGCAGAAATGCATACCGTACACACAAAGATCATTATTCACAAGGTTGATTGTCTTTATTCCATGTTCTTCGTTATTTCTAACAGTGCCTGGTTGTGCTTCCTTTTCAGGACATGTGGAAGTTTGGATTTATTTATGTATTGCATTCTAGTTCTGAACTATAAAAAATAAAATAAAAATAACAAATATGATTCAGTGCTCTTCTGTTTTTTTTTGCTGTTGTTGTTGGAAAGCACTTCAGTATTTCCCAACTGATTGTGCTTTAGCCCAGGAGAGAAAAGGTGTTCTATTTTGTACCATTATGTTTCCATGGGTACATAAACAAGGTGCAGAGTCACATTATAAATATTGTCTGATTTGCTTATGCTTAGACTGACCCACACAGCACATTGCATACAGATGTCCAGGTGGACCTAGCATCAAACTGCTACTTTGCATGTTGTCATGGGTATTGCAGTTTGTGCTAACCTTTTTCCTGATTTTGCCAGACTTCGGTGTCTTAGTGGGATGGCTTGACTTCTTGCTCCACCCGGCTGGGCACACAGCACCAGCAGCAGCTCTGTGAAACGCATGTGGTTCTGAGCTGTGCTGCGATGAGCTGGACAGTAGACGACTGGATGGCAGGGCTCTCGGGCCGGGCCCTGCAGAAAGTGCGGGAGCTGGAGTCCCAGCAGGAGCAGCTGAAGCGGGAGAAGCAGCAGAAACAGCTGAAGCTGGATAGCACAGAGGCTGCTCTCAGCAAGCAGAAACTTAAGGTATCTGTGTATTTGGGCAGCTAGTGTGCACTGTGTACATAGGTATTGATATGTAAACACACAAAAGGAAATGCATGCCAAGGCTAGTTTAACGAAGGTAAAGGAAGTGTTTTACTTGACATATATTCTGAAATGTATTTTATTGCAGTTTTAGTCACATAGACAAGGAGACACTTAATGGTTTTGAAAAGTAATTGCATAGAATTAATAATGTATTAACTACTTGGATTATTTCTTTCCATCAGTTTTCACCACTAGATTTCTGCTGAAGCACCAAGTGTTTCATTACTTCAGTACTTCAGTCTTGAAGTTCTGTGCGCAAGGGTACAAAAGCAGGGGAGGCTTTTGTTTAGAAGTGCAGTTCTGTAATCTGTATTTAACTGTAGAAGATTAGTAACACTCTTCCACCGCACCCCTGTCTACCTGCAGTATGATGAGGTACGCTCAGAGCTGGCAGTGGCCCAGCGGGACTTACAGAGCTCCCGGGAAGAAGTGCAGGCAGGGCTAAAGGCCCGAGAGCGCCTTTCCCAAGAGCTGCAGGTGAAGCAAGCCCAGGTGTGCAGCCTCGAGGGACAGCTGGATGCCTCCCGCACGCTCACGCAGTCTCTGACGCAGGAGGTCAAACGGTGAGACTTCACCAAAACATTGTGGTGCAGCCCTGCAGATTCTTTCTCTGTGTCAGAAATTATGTCACTAGCACACAAATCTTTAATTGTGGCCACACAGAATCTATCAGTTGAATCATTTTTAACAATTTTCTGAAGAGAATGGTAGTCTGTCAGTGAGGGCATGGAAAGTACATGGCTTGTGAATACAGGTGGTAAAGAACAGGCCAGGTATTTCCTCTTCCTCTTTGCTATTTGAGACTAAATTGGGATTTGGAGGAGTGCCCCCCACAGCTCCCAGTTTGTGAGAGGCTGTTCTGATCCCCAGGCTGGAGGCGGAGCTTGAGAAACTGCAGAATGCCAGCAACTCTGTGGACTCAACACTGTTCTCCACTCCCTGCTGGAGTGTGTCCTCATCAAGGGATAATGGTGGTTACCTAGTTTTTGTTTCTCTCTCTTTCCTCTCATTTTGCTCCTCTCCATTCAGTATGATCCCTTAGTCTTTCATATTTGGTATATTGGTTTCCTCAAGGAAATCTTTTATCGCTTGACCTCTCTCTGATGCAGTTTTTGTGTTCTGCAGGCTTGCGATGGGAGGAGAGGAGTGAATACAGAGGAGAGAGTGAAATTAAAGCACTCCATGCCAGAGTATGAGCTAATCATTAATTTAAAGGCTTCTGACTGTCCATGGGCATGCTTATCTTGTCACCCTAACCTCTTTTTTTATGTTATCCTGCAGCAATTGCAGTTTGGTGATTGTAGTCCCAGATCACCGCTGGGGGGGACTATGTCCCCTCGGCAACCACACAGCTCCACACCTGTCCGCCAATCAACCCGACAGTCAAATTCCTCTAATTCCTCAGCTGTGTTTCCATGGGAACGAGAAGATGCTCCATCTACCTCTAGTGGAAGGCCTGTCTTGTCACTGCAGACCACAGAAAAAGTCAGTGATGTTCAATTTCAGCAGGACTGTGGGATGGAAAATGACCTCAGAAGAGAGATTGATGGTATGTCATGGCATTCTCGGTTGCCTTTTTTACCGTATTTAAAGATGCTTAGACGAATTGAACTTTTTAGCAGTAAGGAAAGTTGGTCAGTTCATTGTTTTTTAGACTGAAGAAATGAGCTAAAGTGTTGTAGCTCTGATTATGATGTTAATTTATAATATGTACATCTACCTAGAGCTGGGCAACATGACAATATAAGATGTTATATAACATTATTTCGATGCTATTTTGTTCCTCTGCAGAACTGTTTCATATGAACCTAAAAAAGATTGCAAATTGACTAAATATGATTGCTTACAATGTAAAAAAAGTGTTTCAAATATTTAACTACTAGGTTGTTCAAAAGTTAAATCAATGGAATCAACTTGCAGCCATATAATGCTGCCAACAAATGTGTGTACCGTAAACAAAGGCACATATATATTGGCAACAAAATTAATGTTGAGAGATTTTTTCTTTGGCAGATTTTTAAAAATATATATTTTTTGTGATAGTTCTGTTTTCCTTTACGTTTCGTTTTTTCAGCACTCTTTTCCTTTTTTTTCTGTATGGTCCATGTGTTGCACTTGACAATATTTTTTTCCCTTTGTGCTGCATTTTTCTTTTCACTATCTGGCCTCTTTTTGACATGGTATGGGTAGGCAAGGCTATGTGGGGGTGTCTGTCGCTACCCAGTCTGTACCACCTGCCTGATTTGTACCTTGCACGTCTGCAGCATTTTCACGCATCCGTACACCACGTTACATTTTCTGGCAGTGCCTGATCTGTTCATCATGTCATTTTATGACAAACCATGTTGTCTACATTTACAATAAGAAATTCAATCGATATAAGGATACATTATAAAGCTATTATGTATGTAAAAATGTATCAAATACAAGAAAAAAATTCAATATGTAGTCCAGCCCTGCATTTTCAAGAGCAAATGCTGTTTTGTACTTGATGAGGTCATATATCACATCACTTCTGCATTATAGTACATGGCTGTATAATGACTGTATAATACTATAATCAGTTTAATTTCATGACACTGTGCTGTCTGTAATAAATAACCAATTCAGCTATTTGGGAAAAATTAATAATCTGCATATTGTTTATATGCTCTGTTATATTCATATTTGAAGTGTCTGTTATCTGTATGTACCAGCGAAGTATTTCTCCTCCTTTTAAGTACAAATGTGTGTTTTAAGATAACATTTAAGTGGTCTGAACATTTCTAAGTGGCTGCGATCTATAAGTGTTTGCTGAGTATGCGTATCTCTCCTATAATGGCACAGAAGCCTTTTGCTACTGTACCACCCTCAAGCGCATCCACATTACCCTTATCTGGTTTTCCTCACAATAGGGAGTAGGGGAATGGCATGACAATGCAGATGGGCTGGCCCAGTGGGGGGGGGGGGGGG
>JAODJW010000002.1:22070993-22119809 GCA_026777045.1 Hyperopisus bebe | reverse complement strand
CGTAACCCCGGGGACTTGGGCTGTGACGAGCCATCAAGTCAACAAACCAAGATAGCAGGCTGCCGCTAAACCGTTAGGGGACCATATGTTTATATTTTCCTTTATTTCACATGAAAACATGGAAATATTTTCAATTTGATACCCATGCAGGTCGCATTCCAAAGTAAATATAGGCATTGTTGCTGTGGCCCTCAGTGTGTCTGTTGACATGAAATGACCCTTGTTACTGATTTGGAAACCTTTCCTATGTTTGTGAATCTGTCTCAAGTTTCCCATGATGGACTTTCTTGTCCCAGTGTGTGTCGCCAGTTTCCTGTTGTCGTCATCATAGTCCGAACTGTAGTTGCCATAACAACGGGAGCACATGGCACTGTGGACACAAATTTGAGAAACCGCTCTGGTAAACAGACAGACAGATGCAGAAAGATACACATTTATATCCAACATAGTAGTTCTGATGCACTGAAAGCCAGTTTACAAAGGCTTCAAACCATTGTACAACTGCCTTCACACTAGATTTTTTCTAATTTTGTTTTTCTGCATTGCAAGAAGCTCTCCAGTAAGAGGAGTACAGTTACAGTATAGAAATTTGTATTTTTATTAGGGTTCAGAATGCTTGTAGCAATAGTAATGAACTTTAGAATCTCTAAGATAATACTAATGATAGTTTATCTAATGGTAGTGATAGCTTATAGTTCAGACTGTAGTTTGCTTTGACTGTAGCAGAGCAACAATCAAGTTCGCTTACTGAACCCAGACGTTCCGGTTTTGAAGTGTGCCTGAATGAGAGCCCTGTTTGCTGAGTGCATTAGCTCTGAATGCTTGGTATTGTTTTCCAGTCAGTTCTGTCACTCACAGCTGTGATCATCCAGCATTGTGGAGGTTTCTGTACCACCTAAAAAATTGGAGAAGCAAGTGGGTGATTTTTTTTTTGGAGGGGACGGTTACTGTCAACTTGCTAATCAAAAAGTGAAAAAGGGGGTTTATGTTGTGGGATAAAATGGATCTTTATAAAGGACTACTGGAAAAAGGCAGCCCTGTTGTTGGTGTGTGTCATCAGTGTTTAGAGTCCCAGGGCTGTCAGTATGAGTCATACTGCTGTGCCTGTTTTTACCAACTCGACGGATAAATAAAGAAGTAGGTTAAAATGATTCACTATTCTGATCTTATGTTTTAAGGGGTTTGGGATGACGTGTGAAATTGGATTTCAGAAATATTTTAATGCATAGTGAACAATATATTTCTTAGGAGTCTCTCATTCTCACTCTGCCTCTTAGTCCAGCGCTCAAAGATCGAGGAAATGCAGACCTGGGTCCAATCTTTGGAGCAGGAGGCAAGATCTGCATCGGACCAGCGCCGCGGCCTGGAATCCCAGCTGGCAGAGGTACGGGCCCAGCTGGCAGCCCGGGAGCAAGACCTGACCCGAAACAGAGAGGAGCTTGCCCGGACCAGGGCTTCTCTTGAGAAAGAGAGCAGCAAGGTGAAATGGCAGTGATGATGTGTGAAGAATTCTGACCAATGTGCCTTTTTCTGAAGTGTCAAGTACTTTTTTCTGCTTGTTTTCTTTTATGTTCTCTGTGTCAGTTGATTATTGATTCATCAATCATAAATTCACCCATGAACAAAGGAGGCTGATTCTTTGCATGTTTTGCCCAGATGAAGTGTAAAAAATATCATGTTGGAGTACTGCAAAGGTGTTAAGTTTGTCCATTATGGATTAAAACATGGCATTCTGGAAACAGTATACTTTGGGAAAATTAGCTAGTATAAACAGTACAGATAAACAGTAATTTGACAAATTAATGTAAGTAAATGAGTTTTAATGCAGTTGAGAATACTTAGCCAAACGAAAATGAGTTTGACACCACTAGAGAATGACAAAGGTGGTTGTTGAGCACCAGGCTTTGGGCTGGAACTCGCAGGTGACAACCAGGGGGCTACTGACTAGCAGGCTCTGAATTGGGTTTTTACACAGGTCCTGGCTGCTGAGCAAAAGTTGAAACAGCTGCAGGAGGAGCTGAGCTGCCAGAGGCAGAATGCAGAGAGCAGCCGACGGAGCGCTGAGCAAAGCAGGAGAGAGCTGGAGAAAGAGCACCACAGGGTATGTGGCTCCATTCCTCAGCCCTTGGGTGTTTATCAGGTGTACTTGTGTGTAGGTGAGTGTGGATCCTGCATATCAGGCCACAAGGGCCACTTGGGCAAGTGGTACCATGTAAACAAAATGTACCATACATTGCACATGCACTGGCTTGTAGTATATAAGTACTGCTGAGAGGGACTGGCTGTGTGCGTGCTGTATGTGCAGTGTGCATTGTGGCACCTTGCAGGAGCTGCTGGAGCTGCAGAAAGACAGGCAGAACATGGAGAGAGAGCACCAGCAGGAAAGCAGCCGACTGAAGCAGGAGATCCAGCGTGCACAGACACTCCACAACACACTGCAGGCACAGTGTGATAAGGTGCACATCGATACACACACACACACACACACACACGCACATATGCCTGTGGGACGGTCTAGTGCTTCCACAGACAAACAATACCAAACTGCATAAGCCATGTAAAATGTAAATGTAAAAAGCAATGTACTGAATTGGTAAGAGAATTGAAATAAATGTTTCTGGGACACTAGTGTGACATTCAGGCTTCCACAGAGTTTATATTTGAACTGTCAAACAGTGGCATGCTCACTGGCTTTTCGCTTTGCTGGAATTTAAAACATCCATGTTGCGTAACACTGGGAACTTGTTTGCTGTCTTGCTGTGTTTTCTCTCCTCTCACTTCCTTGGCTGATCAGGCTTTTTTCTCCTGTCACAAGAGAGTGATTTGCTCTATGACTTACTAAACTAATATCACTTTCCTCTTCTCTCTGTCTTTCAAATTCTCTTATTTTCTATGTCTGTTTTGTTTCACTCAGTGGATTTTTGGGGCATCAAGGTTAGTGAGTTGGTGTTTGCGTGTGTTATGTGTGCGTGTGTTTGTGCTGTAATTTCAGATACAACCTTTGCCCATATGTAAATGTCAGGTTTTCATTATAGGGAAAGAGTTTGTGGGAGGAGTACATGAAGAAGGCCTTGGGGACAAGGAGGGCTGAGTGAGAGGATGTGGGTCAGAGGTCAGACGAACAGCATGGGGGGGAGGAAGATGGGGAGGGGCAGGAATGATAACAGTGCGGTGTGTAGCTTGATACTCTTCTGCTAATGTGAACCCTTAGACGCCCCAAACTGCCTTATGTAGTTCAGCAGGCCAGTCACAACAACTCAGTATAATAATTGTAATATTATGCTTGGTCGGCATTTTGTCCAAGTCATTCTTGAACGTTTTTCTTCTATGGCTAGAC
Organism: Hyperopisus bebe; assembly: GCA_026777045.1. Classification (NCBI taxonomy): domain Eukaryota; kingdom Metazoa; phylum Chordata; class Actinopteri; order Osteoglossiformes; family Mormyridae; genus Hyperopisus; species Hyperopisus bebe. Next base: position 22,116,472 of record JAODJW010000002.1, on the reverse strand, counting down.
TGGCTCTTTCACCCAAAACTTAGTGATGTTACTTGGCACTAATAATCCTGTCTCTCTTGCATCTATAGTATGACATGTAATATGTTTTTTCTTAATTGCAGGTCAGTCACAAAGCCAGTGTTTTGTGATTATACACTAATATATTTCTATATTTATAAGCTAATATGGGAGAATAAGTATAAAACAACTAATTTGGTCGACTTTTGTACTTATATAAACATGCAAAACACATGTTTTTTGGATTTAGAACTTTAGACTTACTGTAGCAGTTTCAGCTGATTTTGCACCTTGTCTGTTCTTGTTGAGGCATTGGCTATTAGCACGATGGACTGAGTGTGTGGTGTCCTGCATGGGGCTGTGTTTTCCCTCCTTTCACCTGCATCTCCTTTCCCTTCACTTTTGTCCCTTCTGTCTTCTCTGGCTTCTCTTTCGCTGCCTCTCTCCTTTCAATTTGCTCATTCATCTTTCCCAGACTTACCTCTGCTGCTCTCCCATTAAGCCCCCTTTTCCATTCCTCTCCAGGCATTGCTACAGAAGCAGGCTGTGGAGAAGGACATGGACACGGTGAAAGGGAAGCTACAGTGGACAGAGAAAGAGCTGCTTGAAAACCAAAAGGTCCAACAGCAGACCCAGTGCAAGTTGACGGTATGAGGCTGGTTGGGGATGAGGGCAAAGCGGAGCAGTTCTGCTGGTTTTAAACTCATTCCCATATAAAGCAGGTGTTGTGAACTGTCACATAGACATAAACCGCAATTACAGTGGTGGACAGTTCAGAGAGACATAATGCTTAGTTCAAAATACACAGCTTTTAAAATCGTCAGATCGCTCTACTGTTCACACTACATGACTTGTCTTGTTACTGGCAGTCTCATTGTGGTTTGCACACTACATGACTGATCAGTAACAGGGGATTACACACTGCAAGATCTTTCACCTGGAGGAATCCCAACTAGTCTGTCTGGTCTCAACTGTTTTGTCGTAAGAATACACGTGAGAAGTGGCATATGACTGTTGAAGAAAATTGGCAATTTCTGTCCACCTCTTCTTTCTCGACTTGTTTGGTGGTACAGGTCGTCGGAAACATCAAAAAGCCATTAGTGACCCTGCTCATCGTCGCACTCATTATCAATTACTCTAATTGGCTGCAGCTCTTTGCTGCACTCTGCCAATCGTAAAACTTTTCACATTACAGGATTTGGAGTTGCCAGTAGGTCTAGATATTTAGCATGCTAAATCAGTCGCGTCATCGAACACCGATTGGCCTCCTTGTTTTTGTCAGCGTTCTCCGAAAACTGTCAGCGAGTGGAAAATCGGGGCTAAAATCATGTAGTGTAAACATAGCATTAGACACCTTTAGTCACCTGGTGGAATGTTCATAAACCACCCACTGCAATCTTTCAGGTTCTTTTTGAGTGCATTCAATGCATGTGCCCTGCTGTAGGAGGCAATTCGAGAGCGGGACGGCCTGGCCTTGAGACTGGAACAGAGCGAACGGAGGGCTAAGGGCCTGGAGGAGGAAGTGAGGAGGCTGACACAGGAACTCAGTGAGGCTCTGAAGCTGCTGGAAGAGCTGAAGGGTGAGGAAGGCCTGTGAGGAATCTAGGCATCTCATCATCTGTGACCTACTGGAATCTGTCGCTTGTGTAGAGAATGTTAAACAGCTGTATGCTACTGTGTAGGCATATACATCCAGAGACCTAACATAGACTCAGCATCGGTCATCTTAATCTTGCTTTTAGAAAATGAATATATGTGAAATGTGTTTTTTAAAACTAGTAGCATTGTCTGCCCAGCCTATTGAATGCAACCCCTCCTAGGTGGAGACTAGTTTGACTAGAGCTGGCAATAGAGTGAGGATGTTTCCACAGCAGGTTTCACACAGTGGCTCTCGCATACAAATCTAAGCAAATCCCCACCACACCCAGTTTTTATTACATCATTTGATTTATGGTTAGTCTTGCATTGTTTACAAGTGACTAATACTGCTGGCTTATTTTGAGGAACTCTTTGTAGTCTTCAGATGTGTCATATTCTTTGTTTTTGTTTGTGTTAAAGAACAAAATTTGTATTACTGCTGCCCTCTGCTGAATGCATGCAGTATTTTGCCAGCACATCTATTGGCTCTTTTCCTCTGCTACTAGGAACTGAGCCGTACCTGACCCATACTGCGAACTGAGTTTTCTATTCTAAAATATGCAAGCCATACCCAACCTATACCTGTGTTGACACTGCCCTGTTTACTAACAGGACCAAAAGCGTGTCTAAACTAAGCTGGTTGCGTCACCATCATTAGAGATACCAGTGATCTGCGTCGATAAGCATGGATTATCTGAGGGAAAAAACGGCATGTTCTATTAATTATTAGTAGTTTCGCACATTGCAGTGTAGTAGTGCATTCCCGATAGCTCAAAACTTCCTTCCTACTTATAAAAAGTATTATAGAACAGCTGAATGGAATGGAATTGTAATGCAAATTTACACAAGTGAAGTCTAATTCTGCTAGCATTTGATGCTAACATAACAGAGCAATTGTCACAGATGTAGTAATGGAAATTAGCAAACAGTAAAAAAAGAATAAAATCAGCACATAGTAAATCATGATGTATACCATGTGGACAGTATATATGCGTCGGATTTTGGGGTGGACGGCTTCCTCCTATTTCCGACACCCCTGGAATGCACAGACCTTTCTAAATGTGCCAAAGTCACAGTATATTAAAAAACTTTAGTTCATGAGGTGGATAAAAGTCGACACTGCAGGCTCATTAACATATTTCTCTAATATATTTTCCCCAAAAAACACTCTGGAATAGTCTTTAGTATCAGTACTGAAGCACACAGGACATTGTCTTATGTTAAGACCTTTAATGCATTTATGTACAAATAAAAAAAAAATGCAATGTTTTCTTAACTCTTGAGTACATGGGACTTTCAGGAAACACTATTACATACCTCAGTTCTTTAGTGACCCAGCATATATAGGCTATATCTAAAAGTCAAGCAACAAATAAACATAACGGTGCAGCCTTTTATTGGCTTCTACATCTTCCCCGAACACGAAGAACAATTTCTAAACAAATGTAACTTTTCACCACTCAAGCACTGGTCCTCTGGCAAGCCGGAAGTTGCTATTTTCGCATGCAGCATGCTAAAGCTTAATTCCGTAATTTTTAAGGGGGAAAAATCATTTGAAAAATGAACATATAAAAGTTCAACTTTAAAACAATTTTGAACCATTTTCCAATTGAAATGACATACAAATAATAATAGGCTGCCTTTCGGTTTATTTACTTGTATAGAAAGCACCCACCTCTCAAAAGTGTCCTGCGATCAAAATTCATTGTCAGTCTTTTTCCACAAAACAAGCTAAATTGGGGAAGCATTGGGGAAAAACTACCACTATATATAATGTCCCATTCAAAGAAGTTTTTATTTCATTTCAATGCTATGCTAGTTAATTCAACATGAGGGAGATGAATTTAATGTGGGGGAAAAAAAACACTTTTTTGTGCTATTTACAAGTGCAGCACTTAAAAACGCACAAAAAAATACACAATGTGCAATATTTTTTGGCAAATTACCATAAAATTATTTAAGCTATTTTGCTATAAATTTGTTAGTAAATTCACACTGAAGTTCCTAAATTGCCCATAGGTGTGCATGTGTGAGTGACTGGTGTGTGAGTGTGCCCTGCGATGGGCTGGCCCCCCATCCAGGGTTGTTCCCTGCCTCATGCCCGTTGCTTCCGGGATAGGCTCTGGACCCCCTGCGACCCAGTAGGATAAGCGGGTTGGAAAATGGATGGATGGATTCATACTGAACCATGTGACCCAAAGACAGCCGTAAACTGATATTTTAATCAGACCATTGACAAACTCACCAGTGAAATGGGAACGTTAGCCTTAATTTCTGCTGAACTACCTTTGGTCATAACTAGTAATTATGATAAACATTAACAGTTAATGGTAAGCACATATAAAAAATAATATTTAGTAAACTGATGGTTAATGTTTTTTTTTTTTTTTAAAAAAAACTTTTTTTTTTATCAACATGCCACTTAAAGTGCTTGCTGCACAATAGAAATAAACCTGATTCTATGCCGTGAATGTCAATGTTTGGAACTATTCACCGTGCCCATGACCCGGAAGTTTGCTGGAAATTTCTCTGCCCTCTGGGTTGCCAATCTGTTTTTTTTCTACTGTTCTGCTACATGTGATGCAGCATAAGCAAACTGTGCACCAGTAATAATCCTCTGTGTGACACATGGTGATCACTGAGCAGTACATAGTCGTGTGGATTAAACAAAGCATCAAAGTGAAGAATTTGCATCTAGGATTTTTTTTTGTAGTAGAGTTATTAAAGTTATTCGATGAATGAATCGTTGCAGCACTATGTAATTCTCCACACCACGCGGCACCTTTACTGAGCCAACCCTTCTGCAGTAGAAAACCTAAGCGTGCTTTAACTAGTCTCTCTCTGCACTGCGGCTTGGGTGAGGGTCGGCATAATTATTTCTAAATGTGTACGTCCAAGACATTTTCTTTTATTAAGGTATAATTGAGGTAATACATTCAATGTTCTCTCTCCTTCACAGCCACCAAACTTATTGTCCCTGCCGCTGCTGATGTTCCTGTTCGATTTACCCCAGCTGGAGACAGCTTTCCTTCCTCAATCTCCCACCATGAACGACTCCAGCGAGCACCGCCTTCACAGAGGAAGAAGGCTACAGGTCCTGATCCATCAAGGGAGAGCTGGGAGATAGATAGGACAGATGGGACCACCAACACAGGGTATCCTGCTGACAGAGAACCCGGGGAGGGTATCGACTCCAACGACATAACAGAGCTTGGGTCCCAACCAGAGGAAAAATTAAAGGAAGAAGGAGGCAGGCGAAAGAATGAGGTTCAGAAGACTCGTGAAGATGAAGCCAAGTTGATTGCTGAAGGAAACAAATATGATGTTCAAGGCAACAAAGCATCTATGAAAGAACAAAATAACATGGAGAGGGAGAGTTCTGAACTCAGAGAAGTGAATAAACCAGACTGTAACCTCAATGATGACCAAGTCCAAGCAGAAGAGGATGAAGATCTGCTAATTCCATCTACTGACCAAGACAGACACAGCCAGCCAGCTCTACAGGATCTAAAAAAACAGAACATTGCTCTTAATGATGAGCTTCAGGAGGTGAAGCGGGAGCTGGAGCGAAGGCTTGAGGATTTGGAGGCCCAAAGGAAGGCAGAGACTGAAGCCAGAACCAGGCTGAAACAGGTGAGCCGCAAGCATTCCGCTCAAGTGGAACAGTTGCGGCAAAAAGCCCAAGAGTTAAAGGGTGATGGTGAGAGGTTAGAGAAAGAGCTAGACGAGGAGAGGGCAGAAAGCAGGAGGCTTAAGGAGGCGCTGGCTACCATTGAGCAGAGGAGTATGGGGCAGGTGGATGCCGAAAAAGAGACGGAGAGTACAGTCCTCAGGGACCAAATTGCAATACTGGAGTCCCAACTCAAGCAAGAACGAGAAGATCTGGAGCGAGAGAGAGAGTTGTGGAGTGAGAAGGGGGAAAGGAGAAGAATAGATGAAGAACATGAGCTGGAGAGCAGGAGAATCTTCACAGCACGGATTGAAGAACTGGAGGCTCAGATGCTGGAGCTCCAGGGGAGTCAGGACAGGGAAACTGGCAAAGAGTTTGGAGAAACCCCTTTAATCACATGTGACAATGCTGAGAACTTCAACAACAATAGTGAGACTGTCATTATCGACTCTATGTCGCCATCACCAAGTGACTCCCCCTCTCAGTCTGAGCTTGTGGATCCTCAAAGCACAAAACCCTTCAAACACAGTGAAAGTAACTTCAGTAATAATGAAAAAGGTCAGGTACAATCAGAGAGTAATCTGGAGGATCCCTCAAAAAGGAGTGGGAAGCAAGTAGGTTTGGAGACGATGCTGTTCCGGGATGAAACAATCCAGCTGGTCCTTGAGCTAGAACATCTTAGGAGAACCTGTGAGACCCTGAAGGACGAAAGGGATAAGGAAGCTGGACGGGCTAGGCAGACTCAGGGTAAGCTGGATGCCCTACAGGCCCAGGTGAACAGCCAGACCCAACAGCTGACACTTGCCTTTGAGAGTCAGAGCGGCCACATACAGGATTTACTGCATGAGCTGAAAGACAGAGACACTGTCCTCGAGAGGCTGGAGGTGGAGCTACAGGGCTGTCGAGAGGAAATAAAGTTACTGAAAAGAGAGCAGCAAGAGCTGGATTTGGAAAGCAAGAGCCCTGAGGACATTAAATCTATGGTGGATGTTGCAGCAACACCAAACCCCCAGCTGAAATCCCCCATATCGCAGTGTGAAGATATCAAGAGCACGCTGCATGCTTTTGAGAATTTGCATCCTCCCATAGCACTCAAACAGCAGGGAATGTGTAATGAAAGTACCAATATGGAGAGTTTGGTAGGATCCCTTTGTGAGATGACAACAGCAGGGAACAAAGAGCTGAAATCAAAATTTGAAGCAGTTACACATTTGAACAATTTGGAACAAATAAGCACAGAGCCAGGTGATCTGGTTGGTGGTGATACATCACATAGAGTAGTTGTGCAATTACATGCTGCTATGAATGAGCTAATGCAACTGAAAACTGAGAATAAAGAAATGAAGTCTATGCTGGCAGCTGTTACATCTCCTGGCAGGAAGGAAGTCCACCCTTTAGATTCTAAGGGATGTTTACTTGATGATAACAAAGAGAGTGAAGCTGCTACCAAGAGGTCTACAGAGGAGCTGCATCCTGCACAAAGGGACTTTGATCCAGTAGTTCCTAATGAGTACGAACATTTGACAGTGAACCTTAAGGAATCGGTAACCAGAACTGTCAATCAAGAGAAGCCTATTATTGGTAAAGGTGATGGCGATAATCCAAGTATTAGGCTTTGCAGCTTAGAACAACAATTAGTGTTAAGTAAGCTGCAGGAAAAAAAGCTGAAATTAAAGTCAGAGCTATGTGTACATTCAGATGTTGAATGGATCAAAGTAGAGGAGCAAGATACCAAAACTGGAGGGGTCACATGCAGGTCTAAGACGGGCCTACAGATGAATCAGGACAAGTTAAACCAGTTGGAGAAGGAGAAAGACCAGCTGGACTCCAAGTTAGCATGCTTCGGGAAACAGGTGGCTGCTGTTACATTAGGTTATACAAATACCAAAGATCAAGAAACAGGAGTGTCTTTGCAGAGCTCCCTAGAATCAGCAGGAGAGTACAATGAGTTAAATTTTTCTGGGAAAGCTGAAGGTGTTGGTAAAAGTAAAGAGCTGCACGTAAGAGACAAGCCCACTGTGGATGTAAAACAATATATAAATGCTATTATCACATTACTAGGGGAAAATAAGGCATTACGGTCCTGGGCTCTATCTGTTACTCATCCTGAGAAGCAAGAAGAGATGCCAAACATTTCTGAAGGAGTGCTGGGGTGGATTGATGCCATAATTAGTGGTTTTGGAAGTGCAGAAGTTATTGAGAAATTGCACTCGGCTCTTCCCAGGTCAAAGGAAGTGAGCCGAGAGAGGGAAATGGCTATTCAAAAGACATCAGTGATGTCTCAAGATCTGAGCTCTAGCAGTAATGATCTGGACTTGAAGACTAAAGATGCCCAAGGGATTCAAACTGTGGCTGAAGGGAGTAGTTTGATAGCACAAGTAGCGAGTTGCCCTGGTTACTGCTTGACTGAGGCAGTGACAGTCACTCAGACAGACACAGAGCTGAGGAAGGAGAGCCAGCAGCTGAAGGAGCAACAGGTGCTGCTGAAAACATCCATTGAGGAGCAGGAAAGAAGCCCTGGAGTACAGGATGGTGTCACACAGACTGGGCCTGAAGAGGAAGGGAACCACTCTAGCCAGAGTGGGCTTCTTCAGCAGCAGGTGGGCGGTAAAAATGTATACTATCCTTCACATGGTTACATTAAAATGTTTACATTGTGGAGAGCACGATGGGGTAGGCAAAAAGAATTTCTAAAAAGAAGTTTTTCTTAACTGGAGGATATCATCCTTTTTGTGTTGCTATACTTTATAAATTGTGAAAAGTAAAAGACCATACTTTCGTTAATATATATATATTGTATTTTTCCTCTGTCCCTAGTTATTGGAACTGCAGTCTGTAGTCTCAAGTCTCGTTGAGGAAAACAAAAGACAGGCAGATGAGCTAAAGGTCTGGAGGACGGCTGGAGACACTCTTACCCCTGTTTCTTTTGGGGAGCCAGTTATTCACATGAGTAATGATTCCATAACGGTGGCCCGGGAAGACCACCTGCTTGTTTCCTGCAAGCCCAAAAAGCTTGTGGGGTCTCCATCCCATGCAGAGAATATTTTAGAAGATTGCAGGAAGCCAGTGTTCATTCCTGGGGCAGGTGCAGTTGATAAAGGAGGACATGGAGAAAGGGAAACTTGTGATCTCTCAGGAGCATATGATGAAACAGGGACACTGGCGGTTTCTATTCAGGTGATTATTTAGTGTTGTTTTGCAGGAAATTTAAGAAGTAATTGTGATATACATGTTAACTATGAAAGGTTTTTTTAAAATCTTATGGTAGTTTGTTTTATTATAGTAATACTAAAACTCCCAAAAAACTAAAAAAATCAGATTCATCCTAAAAACGTTAAAGACCTTCACCCTCAGTTTCACATTTTCCCCTGTTATCTTTTCAGTTGTCAGCAACTGATGGTGATGTTTCTCAAAGCCTCAAGGCCAAAGCAGTAGCTCATGGACAAAGTGAACTGGACACTGCACATAGCCGTTGTAATCATACAGACATTCAGATATTCATCCAAGAAAACCAGGAAACCAGAGCTACAGATACACAGAACGAAACCAAACAGGCTGGCAGAAACAGTGTCCAAGATAATCAGCTGAGAACATCTGCTGGAAAAACTACAAGTGAAAAGATCAAAATGGTTGTCCAAGAGGACAACTGGACCAAAGCCATCATTGAACCAGAGGCCATAGTAAACACTAAAGAAGAAAATCCAACATTTACTGAGCAACACAGTGGAATGCTGAATGAAAAGGGGCCACAGATGCAGTCTGAAGGAGCAGATTTTGAAAAAGTTCAGGATTATGCATCTCAGGGAGCAGAAAGTGCTGAAACCTCGGGAAAGACAACACACCTGCTCTCTAAAAGCCCTGTGGAAGACGGAGAGAACCGCTTTCCTCAGTGGGAGAACCAAAGAGAGTCGAGAAGCACGGCCACTCAGACAGAAAGCATGAACGAAGGTGCAGCAGTAGGTTCCCTTGCCCCATATTCCAGTGATCAGGAGAAGTGCCATACTGGTACGCAGACAGAGGACACAGCCATGGAAGTGCGGAATGAGCCGGCAGATACGGGGGTGGAGGACAAGGAGAGTGCAGATTCTCCACCACTCTCGCCTGTGGATGCAGCTCTGTCCATGGTGGACAATGTGACCCTGTTTTCGAGGTCCTTTCTCATTCCCGCTGACCCGGCCCAGCTGGCAGAGAGAATAAGGCGAAACCGTTCCCGCATGTCAGCTGCATATGACGATACTGAGTACGAGCCCTACGGACTGCCTGAGGTCGTCATGAAGGGTGGGTGTCCCAGACAGCCGTGCTCTGTATGAGTGCATCACTGTAGAAAAGGCACAGAGAAATCACAGCACTTTTATAGGGAACAGCGGTCTTTATATTTATGTATATATTAGTCTGATTTAAACCAGTTATTCATAACACAATGCACTCTAGTTTAAGCAGTGACGTACAGAATAATGCAGTAATAAATATATAGAACAAAAATGGCTACCAAAACATGTATAATCTGTAAAAATCAGTATATTTCCCATTGAGTCGCAATGTCGCAATGCAGAAAAGCAAGGTGGTAAACATGACCGTTGTCACCTTCCAGGCTTTGCGGATATTCCGAGTGGACCAGCGTGTCCTTATGTCCTCAGAAGGGGACTGTTGGGCACCGATGCCATGCCACTGCCTCTGCAAAAGCAAGGAGAGAGCGTGGCGGAGGATGAGCTGGATCCCTGACACCTAAGTATCTCACGCATATGCCGGTAGGTACACAACCAGCACGTTTAGGTCAAAGCTTAGTGGCTAGCACTGTAGCCTCATATCTTCTTGGGTTTAAATCCCACCCAATCTGTGTGTGGAGTATGCATGTTCTCTGTACTTTTGGGTGGGTTTCCTCTGGGCACTCCTGTTTCTTCCCATAGTCCATTTAGGCTAGTTGGCAGCTCTGAATTAATTGATAATGCTTGCATATGTTCCTGTGCCCTGCATGGGACTGGAATCCTGCCCTGGGTGTCCCCTGCCATAAACCCTGCTGGCGCAGGCTCCAGACTCATAAGCCTGCATTGGATAAATAATTATGAAGAGGACTGAGATGGAATGGATTGGATGAATGGGTGTGTTAAAGTACAAAAAATGTCAGCAAAAATTGTGTTCTGGTTGTGCTGGTGTTTTGCTATGCTCATATCATACGTGGGCTGTGCTGTGTCTTGATGAATCGGTGGCCACTCATTGACCATGAAACCAGACATTTGCCAGATTCTTTCCATTACATCTGCAGCTCCTGCTTCTTGGTTAATCTCTTACTTTGCACAAGGTATGTGGTGTAGTATGAACCTACCATTGCTTTTTGTATTTCTTGATGACACATTATCAAGATGAATAAGGCACTGTTTATGCTCATTGGCTGCTGAACAAATGACAGTTTATGATTGATTGCTAGTCTCTGGACAATGGGAGACCTTCTCCCCTGCTCCAAAAAGGGATGATCCGAAGGAAACTCCTAAGAACTTGTAATTTCTATAGCATATACGTGTGGTATCTGTGGTTTACGGTCATGTTTCTAAATATTTCTTCTATTTTTGTCCTTCGTTTTTCTGCCCTCATCCAGGAGTGAAAATGTCTAGCCAAAAACAAATGGATGTTCTGGTCATGACATGAAGATTGGTTTCTATCCACCGAAAAGGGTTTTAACCTACAGAATTAGAGTGCTAGACCCAGGTGACAATTGTCATTTTGTCCTGTTTTTTGAGTTTTTTCCCAAGTATTTATTGTTTCTGAGGTCATATCAACAAAGCAGCTGTTGTAGCAAGCATCCTTTCAGGACCATATTAAGAAAAGTTCTCAATGATGGCTCTTCATGGGAGGGGTTGATTGGCCAGATAAAACTGTAGTGTCTCGAATGTGAAAAGTCTTTAACTCTTGAATTTAGCTGTCTAGGATCATCGCTGTTACAGAAACACAGGAGATGTTGCCACCGGTTAAACTGTCACCTTCCTTGGTTAATTTTGCTATTCATTTAATCTTGCCAAGAATTTGCAATATGATATTTGTATAACAAAGCCTAGCCAGCCTTGAGGAAGACAGCAAGTAAAATGAGCTAACATTTAATAAACTAGAATCCAGATGTACCATTAAATACAGGCAATAACTGTATTTAAGTCATTTTAACTACCTCTTTAAAAACTCATCTGCTTCAAAAGCACTAATTCCTGTTAGTGTGTAACTTTTTTCTTAGGGTACTTTGATCTGTGTTTGTGTAATGTTTTTCTTATGTAGAAATTCTCCAATGAGCCTCTCTCCATTAGAAGACTTGGATTCTTTGCCTTTCTGTATTTGTGTGCGCTTGTGTGTGTCTGCTGAGCCACACAGCGGGACTGTCTTTCCTCTCCATTTATGGCAATCGGCTGTTTCGATTGAGCCTGGTATTCTCTAATAGTTCTCCCCCGTGTAAAACACTGCCTTTTATTGTGGTCTCTGTTTTGAGTCTTGTTTGTAATCCTATGGATATATATATGCTCTGATGCAGTGATTTTACATGAACAAAGATTTGCCAAGCTGCTTTTATTTTAAATAAGGTCATTAGATAAGTAAATCTGACATTAGTTTTAGTTGTAGATAAATGCCAATGTATGAACAGTTAAACAACCAGACCTTTGGGGCATACAGTTGTCTAAATGCATGCTTTTCTGGTGGCCTGTTAGATGAATTAATTTCTGAATGTACAATATTCAGTTATTTGTGTTGATCCACACAAATGTAACATTTTATTAGATGGGCTTTCAGTTTATAGAATAGCCACATCACTGCTTGGGTGGTGTTTTTTGTTTGTGGATGAACTGCTTTAAATGAGGGCTAGGTGGTTGGTTCCCCAGAAGTTATTTGTGCTACATGGGAAATGTTAGGCTCTCTTTACTTGTCGAAGGTCTAATTCAAAGCATCGGAGGAACTGAAGATGCTATTTTTCTGAGATTTCAACTTCCCAGTTACACAAATTATATATGTAATGCGAAACATATATCCACAAACACACTTATCACGTATAATAGATGTTCGTCACTCAGTGAATGAATATTGTTGTGTGAATAGTGCAACTTTATTCTTTTTATGATTTGTCCCTTTATTTATTATCATTTGTTTGTGTTTTAAGGATTGAAACAAAAAGTTCTATAAATAAAAACCTTTTAAACACAAGCTGTTTATTGTTTGTCATTATTACCTTTAATGTGTAGACTCCTGAAAGACTCAGTGCTACCTGCTCTCAATCAATGCGGTTTTATGTGCATGTGATCCTCATTTGGTAGTAAAATGATTTTCTTTGGTCATCTGAAATTGAAGGTGCTGTTTTGTTTCTTTGTTTAAAATCTGCATTTTTTTAATACCTCTTTCCCTCCATTTGTCCCTCCTGAAAGGGACCGATGCTTATCATCAGTTAATTAAACTTGAGAGGAAAGGGCTGTTTCATTCTTAGTGCAAGCCTGATAGAGAATACCCAGGGTAGATCATGTAATTTTATGGTATTTAAAATTGCTCAGAAACTTCAGATGTGTTTTGGGGGGCCATTGTTATGAAGTCATTATTTTCAGTAATTCTTGAACTAGCCATCAGTTCATAGGTATGTAGAGCTGCAGGGATTTCTGTTTACCTGACACTTTTTTTCTTAGATTCTGCTATTTAGGTAACATGTGGGTAGTTGTAGGTTTACTGTGTTCAGCATCACATGTAACAGGTACACTATTTCAGGCTGTTCATAGAAAACCTTCATTGTTTCAAAAGCAGTGTGTCTGTATCTCCATCTTTTTATTATACATCCTTGCATTCTCATAGGCTTCGTTCCATCTCTAGTTCCTGCTCCTCCATATTTAGTGTTTGAGTGAATGCCAATAGCCTCGCCTACTTGTACACACCATTATTACAGTTCTGTGGAAGTTGACAATAGGCTATGTTGTGAATACAGTGAACTGGCTTTGAATGCAGGTTGTGAATGGTAATTCACTCAAGACATAGCCTATTGTTAGTATCACATAAATACACTAAATCATCTCTTTTTTGTGTGTTTTGCTAATACCACATGCTTTGCAGTTTTCTTGTGTTATTTTCCTCATACTGTTCACTTGTCTGATTCTGTCTCTTAATATGTAGAGATGATGAGCCTTGATTTCTCAGGCTTTGTCTTCCATCCTTTCCCTTTCAGTCTCCTCTGCCTCTTTCCCCACTAATGTGTACACTTTGCACTTCTGAGCATCTCCAGGCTAATGGTGCTTGGGAAGTATGTTGAAAATCCTTGTTACTTTGGGCTGCCATTATTTGGGGTCAGATATCGCTTAAAAGTAGGTATGATAACTCAGCAGTAAACAGTCTATGTAACAAATCCCCTGTAAGAGAGGGGAGATATGTTATTTGGCCAAAAAATACATGGAGACTAGCTTTGCTAAGTAGTTTAATGGGCTTATAGCGGCTTTATTACTTGTCTCCATGGGGATCAGATGGCTGTCAGCTGACGTAAGCTATTGTTCCAACTGTGCAGTTGCCAACCATTCCATAAACTCCTAATTGTTTATTTGAACTTAAATCTGCACTTCTATGGTCCAGCGCTGGCGGTGAAGGGAAACAATCCTTTTCAGTAGCAGACTGACACAAACCTCACCACGCTAATGCTGTAGGAAATTAAAGTACAATTATATGTGCTATTTTTATGTTCTCTGCATTTTCTAATGTGTCTAAACTACATATAAAGCATGACTCATTGGATGCACGTGGGAAGTCCATCCATTTTAACAGCAGCTTTATCCAGTGCATGGCGTGAGCGCTGGATTCTGTCCCAGAAAGCACAAGGCGTACCTGTCAGGGAACGATCCATCATGGGGCACGCAGCTTGGAAATACTAATCTGCAGGGTACCCAGAGGAAACCTATGCAAACACTACAGGTTTGAGCTGGAGGTGGGAAACAAGCACGACCCTGGAGGTGTGAGGTCACAGCACTGACCACAGCTGTGACTGTAAACATCCAGTTATATTGAGTCCGACTTGGATCGTTGAATAATCTGCAGTTTAATAGGTAAATTTTAATGTTTGTGACTTCTGATATAAGCTCAAATCCCTCAGTGTGAAATTTATGACAATTTGGACTAATTGCTCTATATTTATCAAGAGAATTATATAAAAGATAAAAATGAAGGGTATGTCAATGTTAATAACAGTATTTTCTACTGTTATTAAGCATTGGGTCGAAGATACAAAAACTGGCAATATTCCAACACTCCTGTGGACTAGAACAGATCAATTAGCCCAAATAGTTTAATGAGCCCACCCTGAATATCACAATCCCTGCACTCATCGCTGTGGCATGTAGTTTTCAGTTATTGCTATAATAGGAAGCAAAATGGAAAAGACATTATGGATGATGTCTCATTCAGATTTAAATGCTGTTAATCCATTGGATAATGAAAAAATTGATGATGTAATGCTCTTGTTTAAGGGACTATAACATAGTTATAACATAGTTATGGATTATGTGTGGTGGTGTCTACAGAGTTTTTTGTTCTGCATCATTGATGTGAGCTGTATTATGCTAGCTGTACTACCAGACCATGCAAAGTAGTGTACGAAGATACTTAAAAAATCAATTTCCTTCCTGAGAAATTTATGCATCATCAAAAAAGGTAGAATGGGGCCTTTCACAGGAAGCCTTTCACTGAAAAAAAGTCTTGGTAAAAGATTAAATATTATCCCTTAATACACTGACCCACCCACTCTCTCACGGTCTCTTAGACTATCCATTTTTTTCTTAATATATATCAGTCATTACTTAAAGTTCTGTCCATTCCAGGCCTCTATGTCAGTTACTCATCTCTCTTAGGTCTATGAAGAATACCTGTGCTTTGCCATTTCTCTTCACAGCGACAGTGAGCAACACTAAGAAGCAAAGGAGAAGGAATGAAGAAACCATCAAAGCATATCGTCTCAAAGTTAACCGATTGCTCTGAAGACTGAATAAGTGAGTACTTACTTTGTTTTATACTGTGCAAATTACATCAGTTTGTGAAGTCAGTTCTCTGAAGTGCATTTGTATTTGAAGGAATATTTTTTAAATGTTTAATTTTTCCTCTTGGTGAACAAAGACATCTGCCGATGGTGTTTATCATGGGTAGGTCAAATGATTTGAGTATTGTTGGGATTCACTGGGTGTGCAACTAGACGAATACTAAGTATAACCATCTTAGAGTTAGGGTTAATGTTTCATTAACAATCCATTCAGTGTAAAACTCCATATTCAGGTTGATGAACAGTGGCTTTGATTAAAATCACAGCCAAAGAGTACATTTATATAGTTTTAATTGATCATTGGAATATTGTTAGCATATTAGAATGTTCTTTTTCCTATTTTCTTATATTTAAACAGAATGTCTTTTAATAGCTTTGAAATGTTTCATTTTTTGCCATTAATTGTATTGATTATGCCAAGGAAATTAACACTGCTGATCTGTTTTAAGAGATTAAACAGTGGTCCTGTTAATATGTTATGTATTTATGGGGGGGAAAAAAACCTTAAATTTAAAAACCTTAAAATCTAAATACACAAAAATTACATCCATATCCCATCTTCCATAATTTATTAGGAACGTTTGAAGATATGCATTAGCATATTAGCATATCACTTTCAAAGCAATGCTCATTGGTCGGTTATTCATGTGAACGGCTATTCTTGAAACAGTACATATAAATGAAATATTCCCCCTCTTCATTCTATTTGCATTAAAATACATCTTCAAAATGAAGAAGGATGGCTGCTCAGGTGACTATTATTTCTGACAGAATTTACTTGTTCTCACCTGTGTTTTTGTTCCAACTATAAGTGGGGCTTACAGTCTCCAAGCAGAGTGCTCACGTCTGTCATCTCTGCTTTGGAATACTCCAAGAGCACGCTTTGCAATCCACATTAGTCATTACACATTAGTCATTTTACAAGTGCAAAGGAATGTATTAATTATTTTCACACATTATGCAATGATATGTTTCCCATTTAACAATTTAAATGAAGCAATGGTCATTTTTACTTCAAAACACAAGTGAGAAAAAAGTAGTGGTTTCTCATAAGCATATCATCAGTTAGATTGAAACTGAGATCTTTCAGACCACAGACAACTACAGAAAGGACATGAGAGAGAAATTACAGATTATTTACAGATTTAGAAATGTTTGGAATGTAATGAACCTTCATGCCTTAAAAAAACCAATGTGTCAAGTTTTCTAGTCCACATATTATACTCTCTCACCTTTCAATTAATTTCACCATTAATAGAAGGTGAACTGGACTGGACTTGGCCTATAAAATAACCATGACTACTGGCCAAGAATTTGGTCAGTAGGCCAACTGGCAAAAGCTGCCTGAATACAATATGCAAATAAATAGGTCCCTGTGAAGATGACTTATAGATGATGGTTATAGAAGTGGCTATTCAGTCAGTATCATCTTGATTGAAAACAAATAAAGAAATATATATAATGAATATGGTACTAGCATCGTACTTGTCAGTTGTATTACTTTTAAATTTATGTTATGTCTGTGTTTCTTGGCATTGCTGAGGTACATACATCTCTCTCTTGACACGCCATGACGTAATTCCACCGGTCAGGCCTTTTATGTATCGATTGGGATGAGCACGAGGGCGGTAAGGATATGAAGAGCCTTGAGATGAAGAAGTGATAGGGGCCGGGGAGCTCCTATTTACAGCTGCTCAGTGTCTTCAGAACCAGCAGCCGCTTCTCTTCTCCGCAGACTGTAATAGAACCAAAGGGCTAACCCCTCCATTTATGGGACCATGTTTCACTGGATCGCTCTGCAGCTCAACTCCGCTCAAACATTTGCCACCTGAGCCCCCTACCAACACTTGGTACACTTGTTATTTATAATGATTTTTTTACAATTTACTTTTATCATGCAATTACCTTGCAAAAAAGATTCCAAGTACTCAATGAGCTGTATAGAAGAATTATAGAATAAATTATATACCAAAGAATTGTTTAATTCTTTTTTTCTATAGTTGGTCATACTCCTAAAAGTAACACTACTGCTTATACTTTAGTGAATAAAGACACTGGTATTTTTAGATAAAATGTTGGAATGTTAATATAAGTATGTATAACATGTATGAAAAATGTCTGCTTGTGAAATGAGCAGTTCAAATGAGCAGCTGTAAGATTAGTTTTAATGCAAATCTGTAAAATTAAATTTACATGTGTAATATAAATATTGTTTTATATTATTGTCTTCATAATATATTTTGCACAAATATTAAAATGCATACAAATAGTATTACACAAACATTTGTACATTAATACATATATATTGTATATAACCTGCAGGGGGCAGTGTGTAACTCAGCATGTTATGGATCAGCTCCTGCGGCTGGTAATGGGTCAGAATCGTTTGGTTGGCAGACTAATCATATCATCATTGGGTCCTTGAGCAAAGCTCTAAACCACAACTTCCCTAGGGGTGCTGGCTGACCCTGGACTCCGACCCCAAATGTCTCCCCAGGGATGAGAAAAGTACCTCTATTCTATATGCTACTTGCATAATGTATGTAAAAATATGTAATATACCTTTTCAAGCAATGGACTCCTGCATTTGTACTAGTTGTGTGACATCCTTCCCTCATAAGCCCTTTAAAATGGAGGTTCTCTGTGTTCAAATAATGAGATTCATCTGCATCTACTTTATTTGACATGAACTGTGCATGGTGAGAAGGGAAGTATTTGTCCCCCAAGATACGGGGCCTGTGATTTGTGTTTCTGCATTAGTGCCTAATGGCTGAAGAGAAGACAAACTCTTTGTTAGGATCGCTCTGTCTCAGGCTATGCAAAGGCCTGAAAGCATGACGCGACGTTCCCCATGGAACCATTACTATCGCTGGTCATTTCATTTAAAAATCAGTTGAACCACTTTCTTCTTCTGTGGTTCGAGCTTGCAGGATCGTCAGGACATTCAAAGATCCTTTTGCCTGGAACTTACACCTTCTCACCCATATTTAAAAATCGTTGCAACACAGAGTTCAACCCGTTCACGAAGGCTGAGAAGCAGCAGTCACACTTTTATTTATTTTCCATTTAATATTTTCCCCTTAACCTCATTTAACTCTTTGACATCTAGTCAGAGTAAACATTACAGAATGTTCAGTAATCAATAGATTGTCTCATTTTAATGCACCAAAAAGTATTTGGTTTTATGCATGTGTGGGTTTTGAAGAAGTGAATGCAGAAATTAAACTGTAAAGGACAAGTAATAAACTATATCATAGTGGGAGAACATCATTGTTATTATTAACATCATTGTTATTATTTCTGGTCTATTTACGGTGAATCATTAGTCACAGTGGGTGTGACATTAATCTACATCCAGCCCTGTAAGGAGGTCCTCCAACTTACAGGGTATAACTTGGGGGTTGGTGGCAGGATTAGCACTCCAGCCCCTGAGAAAAACCTCCCACTGGTCCATTTGGACTAGTGTGGTGCTGAGGTATCATCCACCATATGGCTGCACTCAGGTTCTCATCCCTGAGGTGGTTTGCCATGTGGTGGGTGTGGCAATGAGCTGTAATCAGTGTATGCTCCTTACCTCTACCTCCTCTCTTAATATTTTGTTATTAATATCATGAACTTTGAGATACACTTCTCACAAGTATTATTTATATTAAGAAAATGGAAAGTGGAATGGAAAGTGTTGAGAGAGGAACAGGGGTCAAGAATATTGACCAAAAAAAAGTACCGTCAGAGCTGTGGAAAAGGTTAGTTTGAAAAGTGAATCATAAGATCATAAGAAAAGATTAAATCAAGAGAGGGAGGGATCTGGAAAAGAAAATTGAGGTTAAAGAGAACAGACTTTCTACCCTGCTGATTGTTTTGTATTGTATTGTGTTGTTTTGTAAGGTTTAAATTAACCACCAGTAATATACACCTATTCTGCATGATGATGAGTCAGAGAGATGAAGAAATCAGTTGGGAGAGATGGACAGGCAGTGGGAAACAGGTCAGATGAGAGTGAAATGTCAACATCATGGGTTTTATCATTTTACCTTGAGGTATAACATCATACCTCAATATGAGGGTTAAAAGATTTTTCCTTCAACACTAAGTACAATAGTCTTATTCTGCCTGTGCATAAAGGGAATAACGTGAAAATTTTAATTTTTTTTCTACATGTCTCTTGTGTTCTGACTGGATTGGCCTAACCCTTATCCCTAAAGGCAACAGAGCTTCAGAACAAAAGAAATTACCGGCATGTCTATTTTACATTGTAATGTATTCAGCCACATACAACTGGGAGCATTATGGCACCCTCCATTATGAGCACATGATTGGATTTCAAGGGAGTTTGGGGTGCAAATGGGCTCAGAGCGCCGTGCTGGGGGTCAAAGCGGAGCCCTGGATCTATGGGTGTATGGTGCAGGGAGAAGAGGGCATGGCAGCGTCATCACTAGCAACAAGAACACCAGTGGGGCATGTAACATTGACATGTGTTTTACACTTACGGACAAAAATATAAATGTTTAACAAACAATCACTAATCGAATCCAAACAACATTCACTGTTTCCAAGCTGAATTTGTTACGTTTGCTTCTTACACAAGGCTCTTAATCTACGTGTATCTGTACAATTATTTGCTGGTAATATAGAAATGTCCACCCTGGAATTTCTGTCAATAGCCTTTGGGTTAAAAGTCGTTTACATGAACACTACGTTCTGCCGCATTAATTTCAGTGCTACAAAGCCATCATAGACGTCTGCTGAGGACAGTAACACGCCAATTATGTGCTGACTAGTCAAATCAATATAGTGAAAAGCAGGGAGTGGCACGTCGGGGGGAGGTGCTGTGGTGCCTGATGGCAGCAGGTACTGTAGGAAGGATCCCCAGTTGCACACTGTGGTGGAATGAGCCGGCAGCTAAATGTGTTTCAGGACAGCACCTCCCGAAATGGATGGAATGGTTCATAATATTGTACAATAAACAGATATATGGGTCTCGCTCCTCATCCAGAGACTTTTTCCAGAAATGGCTTCAGGTCACTGATAGTCAAACTGGATGAGCGTTTAATAAAATTGCATGGATGCATGTGTTTATTATGCATTCACATAAGTGCATTATTATTTGTGATGTTGTTATTACATGCAAGCAATATAACAGCAATATGACACCTATACATTGAATATGGCAGTAGAAATATTTAATATGCCTACAGTGACTCAGCAAGCTTGTTGCAGATTTCATTTGCAACTGCATGATTGTTTTAAGTTAGTAAGAAACAGAAATAAATTTTTGTTTGCTCTATACAGAGTAATATACTTATGATATATGTATACATTTGTACTTAAAAGCATAGAAACATGGATAAATTTAAAAGTTATTACGTGGTTTTCTAATTTTACAACAGCTTTGGTCAAAGGGATTTATAGGTGAGTGAAGCCACAACAGTCACATAGCTGTGCTTGGCCAGTTTTTTCAACTTCCATAAAAGTGGCTTTATAAGAAGCATTGCATTCACACCTCGGTAGAGCCAGCCCAACCCGTCTCGGAGGCCAATTTGCACGGCAGCCCCGCAGCAAACAGCTGTCATACTCACCTTCCCTTTCTGATGGGATGTTTGACTATCTGGACAGAGCAGCTACTGAGTGCCCTCCAGATGAGCAGTGCTCACCACTGACAAACTGATAAATGGCACTCATGGAGGGGGGGGGGGGGGGGGCTGTTATTTTTCCACATATTTCCCATTTGCCCCTCTACACTTGGGCTTCTTTTTGACCTTTTTTAGACTGTGGAGTGTCACGGCCTTCGCCAAACGCACTGACTTCATGCAGTTTGGCTTGGGGGTTATCAACTCTGAACATAATTAATCCACGATTGTAAGAGGCAACGGTACAAGCGACTGTGAGACGGCTGAAGCACGAGACGAAATGGAAGTGGCTGGTATATTGAGCCCAGCGGTGGGCATTAGCCTTGTCACAGACAAAAGCAGTACAGACACGTTGCAGACACACACAGTATAAACATCCCTGCTGATGATGACAGGCGATGGGCTGGGGCTGCGGTAGCAGGCATGCTATATTTTGGGTCGCGGGATAAAATATTACGCATGTGCGCACAGAGCAATGGCTCAGACAAGGAAAACAAGGTAAAACTCCCAAGATTACCATCTCGGCCCGAATGGGGGAGGGATGATGTGGCCCAGGAGACAGATGTACTCTAGGAATAACAGAGGGAGCGAACAGAGAGGGCTGCACCCTACCACAGTATTTGCAATGACCCTCCCTCTAGTTCTCTCTCTCCTGCACTTTCTCTCCTTACCTCCCTCCCTCTCTTCTTTCCTCCCTTTGCTTTTTTTGGCCGCCCTGTCTCGCCTG
The DNA here is from genome assembly GCA_026777045.1 of Hyperopisus bebe. NCBI lineage: Eukaryota > Metazoa > Chordata > Actinopteri > Osteoglossiformes > Mormyridae > Hyperopisus > Hyperopisus bebe. The sequence goes on along the minus strand of JAODJW010000002.1, from coordinate 22,094,786 downwards.
TCAGGGTTAGGTTGATGGGGATATCTCTATCGTTTCCTTCATGGGATAGCCTGCAAACACTGTGCTCACATACAGGGACACACACAGTTGTGCACTCACACACGTGCGCTCTTATGAGCGGCTATCACACCCGGATACGCTGACAGCAGGATTCTCCCCATCGTTAACGTTGAGGTAGGAGCTGGCTGGGCAGCTGCTCTCCATACACTCTTTTCCAGTGTAGGACTATTATTTATTAAACAGGAACATGTACTGTGCATGGTTGTCATGTATGTGTATTGTGACTTAAAAGAACCATTAGTTAAGTCGTGTGCCTGTTCTGTTTAGTTACATTTTTTAATGTATTTTTCCACTGACTGTCTATGTCTGTCTATGACATAAAATATTCACTATTGATTTCCCTGACAAATTACGTAGCTAAATAAGACTATTTTATATGTAAAGTTGCGTAATGTAACTATATGTACATATGCATGGCCTCTGTTATAAGAGTGAGTTCTGGACAGTTAGCTATGCCACTTAACTCCAACAACAGGAGGTAGGTGGATAGTAGGGAGACTTGCTAGCCACTTTGACGATCCACAATAGCTGAAAAAACTTAGTGCCATGTTTCTCTTGAGCTCTGCTGAAGGCCAGTGTGCAGCCATATTCACTGGATTCCCTAAGAAAACCAAAGAACCCCTGGTCTGTCTCATAGTTCTGATGTCTGCTAATAATCTCTAACGATGAAACCTGGCTTTGTGCACAGAAGTGTGGTTTCATTGTTGTTCGTTACAGGTTCACTAAAAATGCCTTAAGTATCTGCTTGAGAAATGCTTAGAAAAACAGCACTGACGGTTCATTTCCTCTTCTCCAAGTGTCCATCAGCCAGAGTGGCGATGAAGAAGGCCCTGGTGCCACCTCTCCACAAAGGTACGGCTCCAGAGACTCTATCCTGAGCCACAGAGACAGAGAAAGCTGGAAGAAGGAAAAAGAACGGTAGGCAATAAAGGGAGCACGGGGGCTGGAATTACAGTAACTCATTCACTATTGTTGTTGTTTTTTGTATCATCTTCCTGACTGATTTGTCTTGACCAGTGTTTCTTGTCTTTGGAGACCCCCAGACAGTCCATGTTTTTGCTGTCTCCCAGCTCCCGGTGCAAAAATGTCGACTGTCTGGCAGAGAGCTTGAAAAGAGCAAAAATCTGGACTGTCTGGCAGAGAGCTTGAAAAGAGCAAAAATCTGGACTGTCTGGTAGGGATATGGGAAGGAGCAAAAATGTGGACTGTCTGGAAGGGAGCTCAGAGGGAGCAAAAACATGGACCGAATGCAGGTCTCTGAGGAGTGGATTGGGAAGGACTGGTCTAGACTTATTTCCACCATTTGTTCTAGTTTGCAGATTTGTGAGTATTCAGCAACAGGGTTAATGTGGAAGAATGGTGGGGAATTTGTTTTGGACTGATTTTTATGAGTCAGTGTTGGGTACTGGAGCTCGGGACTCCAAGTTTATGTCTGTGTTCCAGACACCGTGAGTTACACTATAATACGACACTCCTGTTTCTTCTCAAGTCTTGGACCAGAGCTTGCAAGCAGCAACAGCAGTAGGAGTGTGACTTTGGGCCTGAACCAGGGCGGGGCCATGCGCTGCTCCACTCTTATGGCCATCCTGGCGGGGGTGCTACTGTACCTGGGACTGGGCGCTCTGGTTTTCCGCACCCTAGAGGCACCGCTCGAGAGCACACAGCACAAGAAGCTGCACGACTTCCGCGAGGCCTTTCTGCAGAACAACTCGTGCGTCAGCCATGATGGACTGCAGGTTCTCATACAGGTAAACACATGCGTCGTCGTGCAGCTGGACTTAGAACAATATGGGACGGTCAGTCCTTCTCATCCATGGATGACAGATAATAAAACTGTAGATTACCAACATTCAGGAGTCATTTCCTAAGTTAAACCTTTGGCAAAGGATAATGTTGAATGTTGCTACTGTATTGCAACAGTACAGATAATTGTTTTTCATTTTTCACTACAAGTGCTCCACGACTTAAGATGGGGTTACGTTCAGATGAACTCATCATAAGTGGAAAATATTTTAAGTTGAATAAGACATGGTAAATAAGTAAATAAACTTAAATAAATAAACTCCTGTCACTGAATAAGTAAACTAATTAATTACTATAGCTAACTAGATACCAATAATTAAAAAGTAAATAAACGAATACAAGTTTATTTGGTTAATCACATAAAAAAAAGTTATTAACAGAAACAGTGTTCAACACATTGTTAAACACTGTCTTAGATATTTACATTTGTGGTCTCTACAGAGACTGGATCGTTGTCATCGCCCAGCATCAGTAGAAAGTATCAAACCGCATATATCATTAGCCCAGGAATAGATTAGAATTCAAAGTTTGATGACTACTGAATGTACATCACTGTTGCACCATTGTAAAGTCTAAATTTCATAAGTCAAATCATCATAAAGCAAGGAGCACCTGTATTAGGGGTGGGTGATATGGAAAAATATATTGGTTTTTCATGTTTATTTTTACATGTTTTTACAACTAAACTAATTCACCTATTTTAAAATATAGCTCTGAAAGGTAACAAAACCTAAAAGAAAAACATAGTAAAGTAAGTACAGTAAGTAAATTTTATTTATGAACATTTCATGTTCGCTGAAGTGCTGCACAATTCATACCATCAAAATAAAGACATAAAACAAATAAAAAAATAAAACTAGTCTTAAATGGAGCCCCAGAAAGGACCTGTGAAAAAGAACCAAATTATATTACTTTTGTGTCCACAAGATACTTAAGAGTGTTTTATATTTTTGGTCCCGGTCCGTTCAGGAGCTCCGTAGATAAAAACCCCAAAGGAAGGAAGTGTAAAAATTCCAGCTGAAACATACTCAGCAAACTCTTGCAGGTGTTTTCTTTTGAGGTGGTTAAAAAGGTTTGTTGCGTTGCCATCCGACTTCCAAACCTTATCGCTGCAGATTTTGCAAATAACTGTTGTTTGTGCTTTGTTGACTTTGGAAAATCTGAACAAGTATCTTATTACTGAGTTTAAATTCTTTTTAGGGACCAGCTCCTGAGCCATAGGACAGCAACTGGTAGAATGTGCACTGTAGCACGATAATGATTTCTCCATAAAAGGAGATCGTGGAGACATTTTAATCATTCGTGATAATATCTTCAAATCGCACACTGATCTACAATGAATTTTTCAACATCAACTATGACAGTTGCTAAGGCCAAATTGAAGCTGACTCAGGACCATTTCAGTTAAAAGGGTGCTCGCAGAGAATGCTGTACTCTGGAGGGAAAAGAGAGGTGATAGGATTCACCATAAGCCTGCCTGAAAACTTTACAATGCAAGGGCATCAGTGAATCACTGTGTTTCTCAACCTGGTCCTTGAATACCCTCATCCGGTTCACGTTTTTGCTCTCTCCCAGCTCCCTGCTAGACAGTCCACATTTTTGCTCCTAAGAGCTGGCAGGGAGCAAAAACATGGACTGTCTGGGTGCCTGTAAGGACCAGTTTGAGAAACACTGATGTAATAGTAGGTGTCTGCAGAGTGTGAACTGTCAAGCAGGCCACAGGAGGTCAGCTCAACACTGCCAGTGTCCTCTGTTCAGCCTTACCAAGGTCAGCGATGAGCTTCACCAAAGCCACAAACGCACTAGCCAAAACACCTGCAACCACGGGTGATGTCATGTAGTAGAAGTGTTCTAAGTTGCGTCCATGGAAACAAGAAAAGTCCACACCCTCCCTCCTGCAACAAATGATAAAGAGGCCAAATTGTTCATTTTTACACTTGTAAGAAATGATGCAAGAAGTTTGAGAATTGAAGGAATTCTAATAAGTACCAGCCATCAGTGAGCAGATGCCTTTTAGCAAATCACAATAATAAGCAAATAATGGTAATGTTGGTATGCAGCCATGGCCATAGTCAGGATTTTTATAATACAGAGATCAAAAGTGTCAGCCCTTCCTATGTGTGCCCAGCAATGGATTGTGGCTATTACAGAAAAAAATACTGAGGACTTGCACTCTGTTTCCTCAGCAGTAGGAATGGGCAGGTATGAAGCAGTGTTACCATCCAAAGTGTTTTGCTGAGGGACTATGCTGAATTATGCTTGATGAGTCCCTGTCTCTCTTAAACACCAGTTTCCCCTCTTGTTTTCTGTCTCTCCCAGCATGTGGTAATTGCTTTAGGAGCAGGGGTGGACGCCACCAGCAACTCATCTAACTTCACCAGTCGATGGGACTTGGCCAGCGCCTTCTTCTTTTGTGGAACCATCATCACGACTATTGGTATGATTCCATAATGTAATAATGACCAATAATAAGAGAATTATGGATCAAAATATGTCAGAAACTATAGTGGCAATTGAGTGATTTATTGACTTAAAATTACTCTAATGAGGGTTAGAACTCAACCCACAGATACTTTTTATTATACCAGAAGTTAAGATGGGAAACATTTACACAGCAGTATATACATTATTTTATAGAAGCCTTACTACCTTAAGCATAGCCCTTCACAAAGCTCTAAAATGGAGCAAAGCTGTCTATCTCTTTCTCTGGCTGTCTGATATATGCTTAATAATTCCTGACTAACTTCCAACCAATTAACCTGGTCAGGGTTGTTTAGGTCCTGAAATATTATGCCTGGACAAGATGCCAGTCCATTGCAGAGTACTAAAAAACAAAAACTCAATACTGTATATAATTGTATTTTCCGGATCGAGAATACGTATGATTTTGGGTCTTCCCTTTTGTTAGCATAATAACTCCAAAAGTATTTGAGGGATCTTTTTGGCAGACACACTGTATGGGTGAAGATCTGGTAATGTTCTTATTTTGAGACAAATCGCACCAAAACTGATGCAATGCTGCTTCATGACATCAAATGGAAGGGTTTCTGCAGTAGACTCTTGACCATGTGAATGAGTAACTCAAAAAGTTTTTTTAATACTTCAGAAAAATATGGATGATGATCTACACCTGATCCCACAGACACAGCTCTGGTAAATCTTATTACATAAGTCACACCAAGTTGGGCTTTAAATAAATATATTTTTTAGAGAGGTGGGGAGAGTGTGTAGGGGACTAGAGATTGTAGAAGTTGCAGGATGTGGGAAGTGTAGGGATTAGAAGGGATGGGGGGGGCAGGTGTGGCAGGACCATCCAGGGAATACTTTGACATCTTAAATGGTATCTATTTGGCACTAGTTGAATAAAAATATTAAAAAATAGCCAGTTTCCATTGACCTAGGAACCAAAAAGTAAACCATTTCCAGTTATCTTCTCAGTTCATCCTCTGTTGTAGGCTTCTAACAACTCTCATATTCTCCTAAGGTCTGTTTTAAGCACAAAGTGGCAGCAAGTAGTAGAGCAAGGACTGCATCACTCAACTGACAAGCACTCCTCTACTGAAAAGTTCCATGTCTCTTTGGGAGTGTTTCTGTGACTAATGAAGGTCATTAGCTTGCAGCAAAATGAGACCAAGGTCTACTGTGCTGTGGTTAAAAGATCTCATTGTTCTTTGAATTTAGTAGGTGTCTGAATGGCTTCCGACTGGGCAGCATATGGTGGGAGTTACTAGGTACTCAGTAGGGCACATTCAAAGTGAACCATGTCCCCAGTGTGCATCCCAAAGCTAAAGACAAAGGCTACATCTGAGCGCTTTCTACATTAGTTGTTGGACTGCGGATGGGGCTCATTGCAGGCCGAAGGGTATGTTTTTAAATTGAGCATTCCTTTCAGAAAAGGTTGCCAGCTTTACCACACCAGGTGCCATCGGCATCTGGAATTACCCAGTCCTAAGATCAATATTTGAGAACAGTTTACATTTCAGTCTTTGATCACTGATGTGAGGAGCAAGGTAAGGGATTAACCATGTGATAGTGTTGACCTGCCTGAAGTAAATGCAAAATTAAACAGAACCATTTTTGTTCTGAGCAGCAGATTTACGGGCCTACAGACAAGCGGTTAGGCTAACTCTCAATTCCAAACCGTGTGTAGGGTATGATTCTGTGTATTTGCTGTGTTATGAACGGGCTTCTCGTCTAGTGTTTACCCCAGCATTGTACTCCCTGGAGACCCTAAACAGAATAAGCTGATTGACAATGGAAGGATGTATGGATTTCTGCTATACTAAATAATCTGCTTTAAGATGAATGTTATTTCAGGTCTGGTGAGTTGGTCAGTTCAGGGTCTAAGGTAAATCCTCCTTCTAGGGTAAATCAATATTACAATGATGTATGGTTGTGAGCAGCATTGTCAGTCATATCTGACTAGCCCTCATTGTTGATATTAACCACTGCTTTGTCTCTCTGATCATTCTTGAAAGATACATTTCTGGGTGTACAAATTTACTTAAGATTTCAAGAGAGTGTGTTATTCCCCAAATAATCTGCCCAAAACATGGAACCCTTTAATGTCATCACTACAACTTACAGTTTCACCATCTAGACAACCTGTCGAGCCTATTGTACCATAACTGCAAAGCTGGGTCCTCCCTGTCTAAATCATGTCTTTTCTGCCTTTTCGTTTTTACCACTTTTTCTTTTGCTGAAATGATCAGTAAGTATAACACTTTGTTCTATACCCTGTAATCAAGTTGTTAAGCTTTACTTTAAGAATAGGTCCATCAGTTTTGGGGAAATGCTTCTGAGTATGCAACATTGTCCCCATTAATAAAGTTCACCTAACACTATTTCATCAAGATACATTCTTCATGATTGTGTATGGATTCCATTACAGAAACACACTTACTGAAGCTACATGGGTTAGGCACTTCGCTCCAAGGTTCTACAGCAAGTCTTGTCCTAGAACCAACAACATTCAGGATGTGGGTACTTCTGCTTACTTACTACACTGCCTGCTGCCTTGATACTGTACTCTTCCCTTATCCCTGTATCAGGCTTTGGGCATATCTCTCCAAAAACTGAATGGGGGCAGCTGTTCTGCATCTTCTACGCCCTAGTGGGGATCCCCATGTTTGGCATACTTTTAGCTGGAGTTGGGGACCACCTCGGGACCTTGCTAAGGAGGGCCATCGGCAAGATAGAGACCTTATTCCTGGTGAGTTACAGTTTTTTTTTTTTATTGAGACTGCCATAAATAAACACACACAGCAATTACAGATTTACAAGCAATTTACAATATATTAGGGCACCTGTGAGGCAGCAAGAGTGATAATAGTAATAGTAATAGATCGTTTTAATAATTTCGATTATTGATTGATAATAGCAAACAACAGAACAATCTGTCATACAGTCGTAGAGTCCTTTGACACCTCCCACTCCGCCATCCAGAAAAAAGTCACCAAACAGTGAAATCTAGTTTGGAATATTTAAAAAAAAAAAAAAATTCTTTAAAATTTAAGAAATTAGTGGAAGGATGTGAAACAACCGTGAAATGATTATTTGGTGTAATACTTGGCACGCTATATAGTTCACATCCCTTGCCTCTTATGTTCTCCATCTTTTAGAAACGCCGGGTCAGCCCCACAATCGTTCGCATCATTTCAGCGGTCCTGTCCATCCTGCTGGGCTGTGTGGTCTTCTTGTTTGTTCCAACCATGGTGTTTCAGCAGATAGAGGAGTGGAACCTTCTGGAGGCAGCCTACTTTGTGGTCATCACCCTCACTACTGTGGGCTTTGGGGACTATGTAGCAGGTAGTGGGATCAAAGCTGCTTGTGAACTTGTTGTAATTGGTCCTGCAGTTACTGACAGACAGACAGTAACAGTAAATAATAGACAATGAACAGTGACAGTGCACAGTGAACAAAAGAATGCTCTGCGAATGTGTCTAAGTGGTTCTGGTCCATTCTTCCTCCACTTTATAAGACAACTCGTTGTAGAGTCTGATGGTCGTAGGTAGGAACAATATACTCTAGGAATGAATTATTGAGGAAACACATACAAATGCTATAGAGATAAACACTAAACTAAGCTAATATCACTTTTAACTAGGACAGATATTGAGTACAGGCAGTCCCTGGGTTAAGAATGTACAGTACAGTACCGTAGTTACTTTTAATATTACTGCATAATTATTATTGTTACTATGAACTGTATCATTATTTTTCCGACTTACCTAAAAAATCAACTTAAAGACAGATTTAGGGAACAGATCGTAAACTATGGACTGCCTGTATTGTAGATTTCGGTTTAGCACTCTTTAGGCAAAATCTTGATTAGCCAGAGATATCAGCCAGAGATACTGAACAACCATGGCTCTACTGAGATGAAAGCTGATGCTGTTTACTTTCTTTACATTTTGAATAGAAGCATGTTGCTGGGACCCATTCATTAAGACAAACGTTCTGTGGAGAGCCGTTGTAAACACTCCTGTATCACAGCTGTTGTCATTTCCAATGTAGGACTTGTGAACTTTCATTAAAGCTTAACACCACTGAGGTCTATAGAAACATCAAACACCATCTGGTTTGGTTTCTATGGTTTATCACGTGAAAAGTATATACTGTCCTTGGATTATGAAGTTAGATGTGAACAAATATTGTGGTTGGCTGATCACTTAGTTAATGCTAATGTTAGGTAATAACAGGGTACTATGACATTCCAATAGTGATTAAATATGTGTCAAAGTAATTAGGGTAGCGCAATATAAAGTACAAGTCCCATTAGTCATCTGCTACACCATGGTGTAAATTACTTAACCCTAGTTGCATGTGGCTTCCCTCACTTCAGCAGCATTTTTGCTTTGTGACAGTTTACCTGAAACAGTTCATCATAATAATCCCTTTATCTTTAAGTGTAATGTAAGGTCTCATTGTTTATAGTACAAACTATTTTCTTTATTTGCTTTCATAGAGCTGATAACAGTGATACAGGAACATTTGTTTTCGATTAATATTCCTGCTGTCTATGACCTTAGATTGGAACCTATTCCATGCCGTGTAGGGAACAAGGCTTGCATAATTTATGTGAATTTATCCGAGACTATATATGGAATAATCTAAATCACTATAAACAGATATGGTCTCAGGCTACACAGCAGTACAGTTGATCTTTCCTCATCGTGACTGTCCCCATTATAGTTTTGATATATCGTGTGGTCGGCACAAGGAATTAAATGGGAATTTTTTGAGAGTTTTTAGGAGTTTTACAATAGCTACAGAAGACGCATAAAAAGTTAAGTAACTCATAGATGCACAAAATATATGTCCAGTGCTGCTGTGAAGGATGCCAAGCGTGTTTACGGCAGCTTCTCACAGTGATATCACAGAGATATCTTACAGTGACCTTTCTATCTCACATTTCTCGTATCTTTTTGCTTTTCTTCTTTCTCATGCTTGCTTTGCTTGCCAAAGGGTGAAAAATTTTATGCAGTTTTCCAGATCTCAGAGTGCTTGCACCTCTAACCCCCGTGATGTGCATGGGTCGACTGAACATTGTGGTAAACTCTTTCTGTCCCAGGTGCTGGTGGAAACAATTACTCTGTGTACAAGCCTATGGTGTGGTTTTGGATAGTGGTGGGTTTAGCTTACTTCGCCTCTGTCCTCACCATGATTGGGAACTGGCTGAGAGTGCTGTCCAAGAAGACCCGAGCAGAAGTGAGTGTCATGGAACACGGCCTGTAGACAGTGTTAGTTTGGCATTAACGGCACAGAAAACAAGAGCTTGATTAAAGCAGGATAGAGATACACCACCGTTAAGAAAATGTTAAAAACATCAGTACATTACAGGAAGCTACTAGGTTAAAAACGTCCAACTTACCGATAACTCGTACTCACAAATGACCCGCCATAAAGAATATTAATCATATTAAAAATTCTGGTTAAATACAGTGATTCGTAATAATGAATGCATGCATTACTTTGTGAAAAAACATTGCAGTTTCAGTGGTTCATTGCCTCAAAGTACAGCACAGTATTGTCTAGTTACTTTTATTAGTACTGTATAATTACTATTATTATTAATTACTATTTATTATTATTTACTGTATTATTATTTTCCCAACACCTTTTCCTCTGTTCACTTCTCATTCTCCCTCTTTGTCCGTCTCATCCCCTCAAGATGGAAGAGCTCAGGGCTCATGCCACCGACTGGACTCAGAACATCCAGAACATGTCCGTCGATTTCCGCATTCCCAACCGCCTTGACCTCAATGACCCCTTCCAGCGACGCCGCCGAAAACGCCGCCGAGGGCCTCGACCCCGTGGGGCATGGCAGAATACGGTGGGCTATGAAGATGGCAGGATGGTTGGTGAGAATGGCAACCTGCCCAACAGTCAGTCGGAAACAGGGTCTTCTTCATCCTACGAATCGGGATCTGATGAATCAGGGTCCTACTCCGACGGTTCTGAGAAGCTGGACCCAAGAGAGACCCAGATGGATTCTCACGACAATTTGGCACCCCCCCATTTCTTTTCCGGTCCGCTCAGTTGCCAGGCTCTGGACTATTTTGGGGAAAATCTTGCCTACATTGACGAATCTTCAGATGCACTGAGTGAGACAGTAAAGATGGACCCCCTCCTTGATCCTGACTGTCCCAACCCTGCACCCCCACGCAAACCAAAGCGCAGACGCCTCAGACGCCTCAGAACCTCAATAAATGAGGACCTGGAGAGGAAGGAGCCGAATGGTGACATCCAGCCTCCATCCATCCCGCCATCGCCACCTCCCCAGACACAGTGAAGAAACTGATGGGTGGATGTACAGCATTTCAGTTAGAGAGGGTAACTCACCTGGTACTTTACCATAATCACTACTCTAACACTGACAAACACATGGGAAACAAAGGAACTACTATCTTTCTTTTTTAGTGTGCCTCTCCCACCACTATGAGCCAGACATGGATACTGGTTTTCAATGAGTTAGCAGTGTGGATTTAAAATTAAAAATCCTACCGTGTGTACATATTCCTGTGTGTGGATGTGCAAAACTGTATGGTAGGTATGATTGTGAATCTCAACATAGGAAAGTAAAAAAAAAAATGAAAGGGATCTTTTAGCCTTTCACACCAAATTATACAATCTTATACAATCTACACCAGGTTCGAAGCCAAGCTATGTGGTGGGAGGTCTGATCTCATCTTGTTTCATTCAATTCAGTCTAATTTTCTTCTGTATAATGTTGAGCAACAGAATTCCCCTAAATCTTGATGCCTGTAGGTGTTTGGACCTGTCATAACATGAAGGAAGATTGAAACGACAATGTGGAAGTTTAGCAAGCAAACCAAAAGAAAGAGATGGGACATTCATGTAATGCCTCTGAGCACCTTTAACCCAGAACTTCTGTGCCACTACACTAGCCTGTATTCCTAATGCTGTGTAGCACCCCCCCTGCTGGAGGCCAATGTGTAAATGCAACTGTTTTCCTGGTTTGAATAGCAGATATTTTAATTCAATCTCCATCGCTTACCTCCTGTAAAGTTCCTTTATTTAGATTTGTACATATTAGACTTCATGATTTAAGATTAAAGCTTAAATTGAGTCTTTAAATTCAAAGACAAAGTAAAGAAATTTTAATAGTTCCAGTTTTAAGATCAGAATTTCAAATTGCAATTCAGTATTCTAGTACTGTCACATTTTTTTACACTGGAGATGACATTAAGCCATATATAATCCAATGCTACTTCTTTTACTGCTGATTTTAGAATGCTCATAAAATATGTGCATGCACCTATGCATATGTTCAATATATAAGTGCATCAAGACTTTTGGAAAACATAATTTCTTTCTAGTGGCAATGGTGGCCTAATGGTTAGGGATGTGCATTTGTAATTGAAAGATTGCTGGTTCAACCCCCCCCCCGCAAGGTGCCACAAAAGTACATTGCGCAAATGTCGCAGTTATGTCATGATGTGACATATGGGTTAAATGCAGAGGATACACTGTGTGCTATGGTGTGTCAAAAATGACAACTAATCACTTTCAGTTCTTATAAAACTTTGTCTTTTCATTCTTTAGCGTTTGACTCTATGAAGTAGTATCAGTGTGTCTGCATCGGTTCTTATTAATATGATCATCGACAAACAACTACTTTTTATGTCTTTTTAAACTTCCTGAACTCAGGAAGTTTAAATGTCAGTTTACCAATCATAATTCACCCTTACCCAATATGGTCTTTGCAGTGTTTGTATTAAATATTTCAGGTTAATAAAATGGCAGTACACAGTGAAGAAATTCTCCTTTATAAATGACACTTAGAATGTCCAAGAAAAATGATGGGCAGACTGAGTGTGTCTGCCTAAATTCACACATTCTGTTAGCCATATTGTACACATAGATGTGCCACATGAACCTTACCCAAATCTTGAATGACAGACTAGAGCCAGTAGCATCACCTTGCATCAGATATTTTCTCTGACGCAGGAGGTTTGCTTCCTGGACAGACCTCATGGGGGAGACAAAGTCAACTGCACTGTCTTTGTTCTATTGGCATTTGAGTTCCTTGTTTGGCCAGTCTTTGCTACCCATGACATATAAATAATGGTGTGCAGGATGCTGAAAATATCATTATCATTTTAAGTGCTGAGATACAAGTACATAGACATCTTGCATCACAACGTCTTGTTTGTGAAAACACACTTTAATATTAAAAAAAAAAGCCAGGCTTCTTAACATTCAAATAAACATCCTGAAATGAAAAAACATCATATTTTATATCTATTATTCATCTAATTATGACTAACTATAACTATATGCTATGATATGTCACTTACTGGTGAAGTTCTGAATTGTATGGCACTCTTTATTGTATGTTGGCTTTTCAAGTTCCTGTTGAAAAATAAATCTATGATATTGTTTTAATTCATTTAATGGAAAAGGGAAGCTAACATTGTCTTCTTTGCTTTTGGATAACAAAATTCCCATAAAGCTGCTTATATAACCAAGTACAATATTCAGGTCAGCTTCATGGTGCACAAATTTGCTTGTTTGCTGTGATATTTACTACTTCACAATATTAATAATCAAAATACTGTTTTATTCAAACACAGATTTCCATTTTTAATTTAAAAGATTTTAAAGGAGAAGATGCCTATTGCTTTAAAATGTATTCTACACATCTTCCGACCACTTACTGAATATAGCCATGGAGGACTCCGGTGTCTATCCCAGGCAGCACAGGGCAGGGGAACACCCTGGATGGGATACCAGTCCTTTGTATCAACACACACACTATAGGCAGTTTAGAAATACATATTCAACGAACTGCACATCTGTGGACTGCAGGAAGCAAATGTTACAAAATACCTGTGCAACACAGGATGAACATGCAAACTGCATGCATGCAGGGCAGTAGAACTATAGAAGGCGGCCTATCCAAGGGCAGAGAAAAACACTGGATATCAACTATTTATTTCACCCACTTTTTGGCAAATTCATCCTGGTCTTTATAGGTTTCAGGTCAAGTTAATTTAAGGTTGTTCTTGCATCCAGGCTGTACCCATGTGTTGTACCCGGACACTTGCACGACCCAGTCCAGTTGTTGGTTAAAAGCTAAGTGGCTGCATATAACCCAGCAAATAACCCAGGTGACAAAATCTCTGCTATGAAGCATGGTGGTGAATGCCAGTTTAAGTGGCTAAAAGCAGTGAACAGTCAGGGCCTTAAGATGAAGCCAGAACCAATATTCTCCACAAAGATGATGCACAGGTGTATGTATTTTCATTCATTCGTATATGTTACAAAGACAAAAAAAAAAGTCAGAAACATATACAGGGTGAAAAGCAGTCAGCACACGGTTATATAACTAAATTAGTTAACACCAATCATTTTTTATTATATCTTTTTAGTACAGGAGTAATTACTTCATTGTTCATTTATCAGTGTATATACACATGTCTGAAGATTTTTGACCATTAAAGACAATCGCTTATTTGTATTTATATATCTTACAAAAGAATACCATCTTAATGTTAAACGATTTCAGTTGTTTACAAACTTATATCCCCACTTATAACACTACATTCTCCTATATTGAAATAAACTGGTAAGGCCTCAAAATTACGCGTTTGTGCACCAACAAAGCGCCAGATCTTTAATGGCTAGGCGCAAGAATTGGTAAATGCCATCATGGGAAAATATAATATTACCAGCTGTCAACTACAAACCTCGTATAACCTGCGTCCAAACAAATATTTAGCGAACGGCAAAAATAGATAACGCTGGATGTGGCCAAACAGCTACTTGTCCTTGGGATGACTGTTTTGCCATTTTGCTGAATACTGCTTAAAATAACCTACGACACGGGATTAATTATACAGTGCGGATATAATCCAAGCGGAAAAAGTGGCGCCCCGGTCCGCGCCCTCTGGTAGCTTCTAGGTAGCCAGCTGGCTAACGAGCTACTAAAAAACCGCCGAGCCTCTGGGCCGTATGACGTAAACAAACACCGATCGGAGGCGAAGGAGGCCGCGCGCGCTCCCCCCCCTCCCCCGCTGTCAGCTCGCAGCCTGATTGGTCCAGGCCTGGGAAAGAGAATTCGAGAATCCACAATGTGCAGGCCTCAGGGTCCGTACTGTGGAAAATTTTAATAAAACCGCTTGCGACAGGAAAAAGGACAAAATAAACCCAGGAAGAACCGAAAAAGAGATACTAAAACAGGTAAACAGTTTTGCATCTACTTTGATGTCTGAGCGAGAATGCAATAAGGGCCCAGTCGGAGGGGCTTGGGCCTCAGCGAGGCCGAGTCTGAAACAACAAGAAGTGACGGATACTGGCTAGCTCGCACACTGCCGACATAGATTTTGTATAAGGGTAAATCTAAATAACTAGCTATATAGCTATGCTTAGTCCTCACGAGTTCATTTGAAAATGACACTCAGTCTAAAGAAAATGTATTAGTGTGGTATTTTCAGCAGGTAAAATTCGTTTTAAAATGCATTGCTAACTAGCTAGCTAAAATGGCGGAATGCAAGATGTCGGCCGCTTGTGCCGAAGCGTCTAGTATAAGCTTGCCGAGGAACTTACCGAAATGCACCATTTGGCGCAAACATATTATTTTGTAAAGCGCAGATTTTAAAACAGCTTTGCAGCCTCTATAAACTAGTCCGATAATTTTGTAGCACTACTGTGATACGGCCATGCCTGTTTTTTAATTGCCAAAGGGCGTCCCGCTCTAAAATGCCCGTGCGTGCAGCTGTCTCCCGTAGCCTTCGCTTATGTCATGGAGGCGTCCATTTTCCCGGCTGCGCCGCGGCTGAGCAGCGATTTGAGTGTGTGCGAGATTGACAGGGTCTGAGTTTGCGTAGCTACACTTCGCATCGAAAAGTAACCGCTGCTCTCAGGATAGGGCAAGCAGCGTCAGGCATTTACTCACTTGTTACGCGTTTGTGCACATTTGACGTTTAGACTTGAGTGACCCAGTGGCAGAACAGTGCTGTGCTCAAAAAACGTTAATTAATTCATTGTTAATTGGGTAACAGTAGATGCTACAGATGTTGCTGGCTGGCTAAGTAAAATATTTTGCTGTCACGTAATATTTAGATTTTTAAAAGCATTTTGCGGCTAGCTTTTAAAACACCCAGGTGTTAACTTATACATTGTATATCTTGTATTGGTACTGGTAAGATGCACAATACAACATTTGGAGTGATGCACAAATAAGATGGGCGTGTAATCAGCTGTTGTACAAAACATACTCCTTGCATAAATGCGGTATAATTTAATTAAATGGTGAGACCTGTTTGTAGCGGTGAAGAAGGGGATTCTGTACAATACAGATTTGCATTAAAATACTTTTAAAAGTTTTTGTTGCCTGTAAAAATAAACATTTATACATTTATAATGGTAGCAATGTCTCCTGTCACAGATTGTCACAGATTATATATATATATATATATATATATCATACACACACACACACAAGTCTGAATTAGGAGTCTTCCTCACGGAATATATTGGCGATACTACTTATGAGTATAACGCTTTTTGCACTTGAAGTTGTGTCTGGTTTTTCAAATGATTCATGCTTTGCCCTTAACTCAGATAATGTGAAAATAAGCCGTATCAGAATATAGTTAATAATCTATCGGTCCTAGTAATTAGATATCTCTCTAAATTTACTTTTCTCTTTCTAGGTTATGCTTTTTCCAAATGCAGGAGTAATTCAAAGTTTGATGTGTGTTTAGAACTTTGACATCAAATGTGAAGGTAAGCTTGTTTTTGACTGCATTTTGTCAGTGCTGCTCACATGAATATCTATCCGTATATCCTACCTGCTACCTTAATTGTCAGTCAGTTGTTTCTTTATATTTAAGTCTTTAAGCATGATGTCATTTTTTTTATGCAGGGTCTGAAATTATAAAGATAATGGACCAAGGAGGAGGGGTGTTGGAGCTACACACACAAGATCAGAAAATGCCCCATACAATGATCATGCAAGATTTTGGTAGGTATATGTGAGTATGCCAAGGTAAAACGTGTGAAAGAGAACAGTGAATGAAGAAAATCAAAGAATCAGAGGTCAAGTCATTTTATTAATATAACGTTGTTAAAAACAATCAGTGGTTGTTCAAAGTGCTTTACAATAATAAAAACAATTTGCGTAAAAATGAACAGTTATAATTACACTATAAAGGCACTTCCCAAAAATGTATTTAATTTAGAGATTGTCATTGTTGACACACCACAGCACACAACGAAATGTGTCCTCTGCATTTAACCCATATGTGACAATGTGACATAGCAGCAGGCCGCTAATTCAGCGCCCGGGGAGCAGTGCTTGGGGGCAGTACCTTGCTCAGGGTACCTCAGTGGTGCCTTGCTGGTCGGGGATTCGAACCTGCAATTTTTCAATCACGAGTGCGCTTCCCTAACCATTAAGCCACCACTATATGAACCAATAATAAAACCATTGTTTGTGATTTTGATTTGTGACTTCATTTCTTACTTTTTTAATGTGCTGTAATGTTTGTAATGTTCTGTGTTGTATTGGGCCCAGAGTAACGCCTCTCTGATGCCCTTGTCTCCACAGTGGCAGGCATGGGTGGCATGGCCCACATTGATGGTGACCATATAGTGGTGTCTGTACCAGAAGCTGTGCTAGTATCAGATGTGGTAACAGATGAAGGCATCACTTTGGAGCATGGCCTAGAAGCGGAGGTTGTGGAGGGACCAGATATTGGCCATGAGGACGTGGTGACCTCTGAGGATGTGATTGTACCGGAAGTGATGCTTGGGGCAGAGGTGGCCATCGAGGAAGCACTTGACTCAGATCACCATGTGCTGACCACCGACCTGATCGAGGAGTCGACACATGTACCTGACCAGGTTTTTGTGGCTGACCTGATATCCCATCACCAAGATGGCCACCTGGACCATGAAATGGTGTCCGAGGAAGTAATGGTCACCAACTCGGACTCTGAGACTGTTATCCAAGCCCATGATGGGCTGCCGGCTTCGACAGTCACCATTGATACAGGCAACGATGAGGATGACAAGAGCACTTCTGAGGACTATTTAATGATCTCCCGTGAGTGACACTACGTGGGAAATCTAAACAATACGATTTGTGCTCCATTGGCTTCCTGATATTTGCTATTAAATGGCCTGTTTGAAATCTGTGTCCTCCAAGCAGCTGTTATTTTCTGTCATCTGTCTTGGTAATATTGGAAATAATTTGTATTGCCTTTACACAGTGGATGACGTAGGGGGGAAGCTTGATATTGGAAACGCTCCCCTGAAGATCAGCACTGAAATGGCGCAGGGCGATGATCCCAAAGAGGGTGACTATGGCTCTGAGGTCATTAAGGTGTACATCTTTAAGGCTGAGGCAGATGAAGATGTGGAAATCGGTAAGAATCAAGACAGAAAAATTTAAGGTCATTAACCTTTGTGCTGTATTTTATGTCACTGAATACATTTTTGTTGATCAGTGGCCTGTTTCATGAAGCAGGATTTCATGCTCAGCCGGATAACTTGTCAGATTTAAGGTATTCTGGGCTAAATGTACTTTATCTTTGTTCATTTGCATTTAGCCCAGATTATCTGAAATCCTAGAATTTAACTGGCTAAGTAAAAAATCCTGCCTCATAGAGCAGGCCCCTGAATTTAGCCAGGTTTTTTTGTAGTTTCAAGGATATAGATTGCAGCATTGGGTTTGGCTTACAGTTAAGTTGTATGTGTTTCTCAGGTGGAACAGAAGTCATTGCTGATAGTGACTTCCATAACAGCAGTGCAGTTTTGGAGTCGGGGAGTGTGGGTCGACTGTCTCGAGAAAAGATGGTCTATATGGCTGTGAAGGGCACGGGCCAGGAGGATGAAGATATCAGTAAGTCATGCGAGTGGAACTGTAGGCTACTGATTGAAGAGATAATAATTTGGTCACTTTTGAACTTGCAAATAACATGAGGTAATTAAATTAATGATGTCTTCTTGATCCTTATGGTAAGTTGAAGGATGCTGTTTGTACATTTTTCCCAAAGAAATAAAAATCTAATTAGGCCAATCCAATAGTCTGCCTACCTGGTTTGGTTACATTTTGATTCAGGTATGTTTCTGTGCCTCTTACAATTGTTGGCCTAAACTTCACTTTGGCATGTGTCCAAAGACTGTGCAGAGATGGCAGATGAGGTGTACATGGAGGTGATCGTGGGGGAGGAGGAGGCACCTGCGGTCCAGGAGTCTCAGTTAGATGACCCAGCCGTCAATAAGACATTCGTTCCTGTTGCTTGGGCAGCAGCTTACGGTAAGATCCCACTTCGGGTGCCATGGAACTGCAGACGTTTTAAAACCAAATTGGATTGAAACGGCCTCATTGTATTCATGTGGTGAGGCTGATGTAGTCTCAATCATCACCAGGTAACAACCTAGAAGCTAGGTTGGAAAATAAAAATGGGACAGCCCCCCAGTACCTGCAGATCAGTGATAGCATCAGCAGTAGCAGAGCACTCAAACAAAAGATGAAGAAAAAGAAGAGAGGCGAGACACGGCAGTGCCAAACTGGTATGGTATCTGTTTCAGTTTGGACTGAAATGAATTTGTCCATGTTAGATCTGTCATGTTTATTTTGAAGCGCTGTCCTTTTTAATGGTGATCATATTGCAATATTCCCCTTAGCTGTGATTATTGGCCCTGATGGACAGCCCCTCACTGTCTATCCTTGTCACATCTGTGGAAAGAAGTTCAAATCGAGAGGCTTTCTGAAGCGCCACATGAAGAACCACCCCGACCACATGTTCAAGAAGAAATACCAGTGTACAGACTGCGACTTTACTACAAACAAGAAGGTCAGCTTCCACAACCACATGGAGAGCCACAAACTGATCATCAAGAGCGAGAAGATCCCTGAATTTACGGAGTACACGCGGCGTTATTGTGAGGCCAGCCCTCTCAGCTCCAACAAGCTAATTCTGCGAGACAAGGAGCCCAAACTGCACAAATGCAAGTATTGTGACTATGAGACGGCCGAGCAGGGCCTGCTCAACCGCCACTTGCTGGCCGTGCACAGCAAGAACTTCGCCCACGTGTGCGTGGAGTGTGCCAAAGGCTTTCGGCATCCGTCTGAGCTGAAGAAACATATGAGGACTCATACGGGTGAGAAGCCCTACCAGTGCCAGCACTGTGAGTTCCGCTGTGCTGACCAGTCCAACCTAAAGACTCACATTAAGAGCAAGCATGGCAATGACCTCCCGTACAAGTGCGGACAGTGCCCCCAAGCCTTTGCCAATGACAAGGACCTGCAGAGGCACAATGAGATCTTTCAGGGCCACAAATCCCATCAATGTCCGCACTGCGACCACAAGAGCACCAATTCCAGCGACCTGAAACGGCACATCATCTCTGTGCACACAAAGGACTTTCCGCACAAGTGTGATGTTTGTGACAAGGGCTTTCACCGGCCCTCCGAGCTCAAGAAGCACGCAGAGACTCACAAGGGCAGCAAAGTGCACCAGTGCCGGCACTGCGACTTCAAGATCTCCGATCCCTTCACGCTCAGCCGGCACATCCTCTCAGTGCATACCAAGGACCTGCCCTTTAAGTGCAAGCGCTGTAAGCGTGGTTTCCGCCACCAGAATGAACTCAAGAAGCACATGAAGACGCACAGCGGCCGGAAGGTCTACCAGTGCCAGTATTGCGAGTATAACACTACGGACGCATCAGGCTTTAAACGCCACGTTATATCAATTCACACCAAGGACTACCCACACCGATGTGACTACTGCAAGAAGGGTTTCCGCAGGCCCTCAGAAAAGAATCAGCACATAATGAGGCACCACAAAGACATGTTACTGTGATGATGTGTTGTATAGCTTTTCCTTGTTTCTCAAGAGTCCTCTTTACGTTATAGATGAACAGGTATAAAGTTTAGGGAGTCTGCAGAGGAAAGGTATTTTCTTGGTATACAGTGCCCAGCTAAATAAACACTTGTCCGTTTCAGTGCTGGTCTTCTCTGTTTTGAGAATGGTGGCATAGGGTCTTTTTAATCAATCAAAGGGTTCAGCATTAGCAAGGTAGGTGGCATTTTTGAACGATGCAGGTATTGTCCCCAGCTTTCCACGCTGTTGTTTTCCTTGATTTGCTGCATAAGAAATGTTAAACGTTTCAGGGGTTTGAAAGTCTTTTTATACCCACTTTTTATACCCACTTTGGTGAAATGCTGCAAGCAAATAATGTTTTCCTTATCGGAAGTGGTGCTTAGGAAGTCTCACTGTATCCTGTGTGAGTTGTCATTTAAATTGTATTTGAGTGTGCTGCTTTGTTATCCTCAGTAAATATATATTTTTTTACAAACCAGTAAGTCTGTGTTCACCAGCTTCTGCTTAATCCCCCCCAGTCAGTGATGTTAATATGTTGTTAATATTTGGCAGCCCATTTGTGTTGTGGAGAAAAAATTTGCTTCAAAAATGTTTACATACATATGCACCTTGACGTAATTTAGATTATGAAACAAATTGCCAGATTTTAGCAAGCTTTTGTTATGTATATCTCTGAACCTTAGATTGTGTCAAATTGTATTCTCTGATTTGTTAAAGTTTCCCAACATACTGAATTAGTCTTGTGTTTGTTAACATTCATAACGTTTACTAGTGTTTTTTTAACCTTGTAAATGCCACAATAATGCTGTAAATATTATTAAATGTAACTGACCTGAATAAGCAAGCACACATAGCCAACCATTTTAAGATTCAGTTTAAAAAAAAAGCAAAACCATGCCTTACATCATTGCCTGTTGTAATTTTCATGCACTGTATTTAGTAAACTATAATCAACAATTTAATTTCAAAAAGTCTCAACTGTGTAAATATTTCTGTGAAGGATTTTAATTTGATGTATTTACTTACTTGGGTTTTTGTTTTGTGAAACTGCACTGGAACCATTTACAGCTGAGTGACCCATTGACTGGCCAGAAGAAATGGTAAGTCTAAGCTGCTTGCTTACCCCGTGTCCCACGTCATGGCAGTTTTATCATGACTGGTTAAGTGTTCTAAACAATTGAATTGCTAATAGCGGACTTGTGACATTTATTGGCTTTGAGTGGTTTTGGTGTTCAGTTCTGTGCCCTTTCAGCTGAAAGAGACCTGCCTTTCCCCGTCTTACCAAAACGTTTTTCTTGTCACAGGGGTATGTTCATTTAGATTAACATAAGGCACATTTAATCTACAACAAGCATTTTTTTGCTTATGAAAGTTGATATTGCATAGGAATTGCTCTTCACTTTGCACAAGAAGGCCACATTGACTGCAAATGTGAAAGCATCATGTTTAGATCTGGTTGTCCGACTTTGCTATTAACAAAATGACTAAGGAGATGCCGTCTTTCTCCAGCACTGGTAGAGTGAAGTGCACAGAATATTCAGGATGCTAAGATAAAATTTCCACAATAATGTTTAACTGCCTAATATATTAATTTTATGAGAACTGTAAAATATAATAAAATTTATTATCTTATCAATGAAATATGTAGTACCGGGAATATATCTACAGCACACTTACAGTATTGTTTTTAGCAGAAGCCCTTATCCAAAGATTTTTTTGTTGTTGAGAAAGCTGAGTCCGTTGCTGGAGCAGTCGGCCGTTACGGACCTTGCTCAGTGCTCAATGGTGATACATTTATAATGTTTTTGTTCGAAATAGCATCGATTACACCATAAACAGATCCAACTGAAATGATAAATATTACGATAAAAGGTTTCTACCACAGTTCCTACAAGTATCAAATGTATAAAGTCAGTTCCAAAAGTGACATTTGTAATCCGATGGTTAAAACTGATTTATAAGTTTTAAGATGTATTTGAATCATTCATATTTATTTGTATTTTACCTTTCAAACCTCACAACTACTTGGGGGGCTCTTGTAAGGGAGGTAGTTATGCTCTTAAGCAGTTCAGGGGTAACATCTGAAATAGTTATGGATATTTGTGGCGAGACAAAGGCATTGAGATTTCTGTTTATGTAATTTTCTTATTGTGAAGGGTTTAAATCACTTTATTTGTACTTTAGGTGCAAATTTAGGCTAATTGGTACCACCAGGTTGGTTCACAACTATCTCAGTAAGGCCTTTCTGTTTTGTTCACAAAAAAAGGGGGCGTTTATTGGTAGACTGGTGGAAAACAATTGACTGACAGGAACCGACTGTTTCACAGCAGAAAAGCAAAAACTGCAAATGTTTTCTGAGAATTCAAATGGACCCTCAATGGGAAAAGTACACAAATGTATTGAATGCAGAATTTGAACACGGAGGCGATTACAGTGGTAAGAGGATGGAAAGAGTAACAAGAATCTTTGGAGATTTTTTGACGACAGAGTGCACCTTCCAAATCTCCCGGCATGTTGTATTCTTAGTTTTTTCTGCATCTCTGACTATACAAATGCCCATTGCCTAAATGCACAAAGCATCTCACAAGGTCTGTGGCGATGTCAGCATAAAGCTCTCGGAGGAAGCATTGTGGGCATAGCTTGCAGAAATATTTTTGGACTTTATTTCTAAATATTCAAGTCCTTCAAAGAAGAATAAGAAGATTATGATACACCACACCTAAAAGATTCTTGATAAAAGGCGATGTCATGTTTCCTGCAGATCTGATCGGGCAGGTGCCAGGTTCATATATGTCTTTATCGGTTAGCTTCCTGCTGTGGAACAGGTTTTCCATGTGGAGACATACCCAGCCAAAAACCTGACTGCTTTAGTGGTACCAATAACTCGACTTAAACCCAAACCCAGGTCCTCAACCAAAATAATAGTGGATTGGGCCTAAATTCAATCTAAAAATTTGTTTATGGGGGTAAAAAGCTTAGTGTTTTAATGATAAATTATTTTAAGAACAGGGATTTAACATTGATTGTTTCCTTAAGCACATTTCTGTGATGGTTTCCCTGGCCCTGTTCCATTATGCTCAAAAAAATAAAATAGAATGTTAAAGATTGCATTAATGCGTGAGCTTGTGGTTTTACAGCTGTCTAGCATTGCTGCAGTGTAATATAGGATAGACAGTAATATTACTGCTTCGCGCGTTTGGTCAGGTGTCATTGCCTCAATCATATCATCCGTATAATGAGAAATGAGCCGTGGAGGTTTTCAACAGAATCTGTAATTTCTCAAAATGGTATGATCTTTTTTTTTAAAGCAAATTGTGAGCACTAAGTTGACAGTTGTGCCAATGAAAAAGTGAGGTGACAGATAAAGTATTTCAGGAATAAGAAAACACAAAAACAGTGATGGATGAAAGCAATACAAATTCTTTATAGATCGGGGGGGTGTAACACATTTGAAGAGCCATCTCCCAGGGGAAGCAGTATTGTCTTAAATAATTTTGTATTCTGTGGTGATCATTAAGATATCAGCAGTACGTTGCTGCTAATGCAGAGTGAAGTCAGTGTACTACAT
>JAODJW010000002.1:22026204-22043030 GCA_026777045.1 Hyperopisus bebe | reverse complement strand
GGGGGGGGGTTACCATGATACACCCCAAGACTGCCGGCTTAGGAAGTCACACCCTGCGCAGGGCTGTGTTGTCCTGCTTGGTGCAGCTCCCAAACCAGGTGGAGATGCTCCCAGTCAGGACGTTCTCCATGGTGCAGGCGTAGAAGGCCTTCAGGATCTTGGGAGGCAGCTTGAACTTAAGTATCCTTAGGTAGTGGAGGTTCTGACGTCACCTTTTAACAGTCACTGGTTTGCAACATTCATGCCAGGTCCTCCGTGATGTGGATGAGCTCTGATGCATGTCTAACTCAGCATGCAGACTCAGCAAACACCGTAAGCGTCATGCACTCACAGGAGCACAGAGCCCCGCCCTCCTGTCTCGAGGGCTTCACTTGTCATCATCTGATCAGCCCCCAAACCATAGCCCCATAATGCACCTGGAACTCAAAACCCCTCCCACCAGACTGACATTCTTTTTGACACTAGACATTCTAAAAGGTCATCTGGCCACATATTGGCTGCTTCTTTTCATTCCAGTCCACTGCAAAACTCACCATGTTCCACTTTCCGCAAAGTCAGGAGGCTCTGGCTGTGCAAAAACTCTTGGAAAAGTCCAACATTTAGAGCAGCAAACACTGGGGCCCAATTTTTCCAGCATGTGCCTTTTAGAAAAGGATAAATCCAAGAGGGATCATTTAGCTGAGAAATGGCCCCATCTGAGGGACACAGTCCTACTATTTTATGCAATTCATCTGAAATAGCCTGTTTTCACATCTTTAGCACCATATGAGGCAACAATATGCAGAGACATGCTTCGGCAAAGTATTTAAGAGCTGTGATACTACAACAAATCAAAACAGACAAAAATTAGCACAGCGCCTGCAGCGTTGGAGCCCACAGCTGGCGTGAGAATGAAGTCGAGCGGGTCCCTTGAGAATTCAGCGATGAAAATGCATGCCTTTCCCTTGCAGCATGTGACATGACACCTTCTCGTCGTGGCCATAAATACCCACTACTCATGGCCTAAGGACAGGTGCCTCACAGCCCCACGTACCGTGCCGTTTTTGCCTGGGGATGAACAGAATCAGATCCCTCTGACACGGGCTCGTCAGGTAACCACACTGACGTGTCACCCGAACGGCGTGGGTCTGAACGGAAGGGGGGGGGAGTGGGGTTCCCCATTTGGTTTCAGGATAAGGAGTGTGGGAAGGCGCAGTGGCCGGCCATTTTGCAGCGAGTCGAAACTGAAGTGAAAATGTACTGCAGTCTGTGGCGCCGTCAGGGGGAGGAAGTCCACCCAACAGCCCCATTACAGTCAGCAGTAAACACAGAAGTAATTATGTTACAAAATAAAACACACGACTTCCCCATTTCCCTACAGTTCAGCGCCGCCACCGAAGACCTCCAGCACTGCTGCTCTTTGCTGTGAATCAAGGATCTACACGCCGATTAACAAACCACTGACACGGCAAATGGTTATTAACACTGGTGCATAGCTAGCCCTTCAATTAGCAGCATCATCCTTGAGTACAAATCTGATACAATGGTAATAAGGTAGCTCACTAATTAGTTAGCTGAACGGAATTCACACTCGCGGTCCTCTGAATGTGACTGAAAAAGAATAATGACCAAATCTGTGGCAGTTTTAATTTGCCAGCGTACAAAAACAACAAGGGGCAGAGAATGAATCATATGTCCGGGAAGCAGGCTGCAGTGGAGATACAGCCCAGTCAGGCCACTAACACGAAGATATGCTCCCAAGGAAACTTCAGATAGTCATTGTTTGCTGCACTAGTTTCTGAACGTTAGGAACCTTCATTAAGCAGAAGCACGATTATCAGGGGGTTAAGTACAGAAAGACAGGGAGGGAGGGAGAGAGAGAGAGAGAGAGAGTGAGTGTGTAGGGCGTGATTGTGTACATGTGAACTTCTGGCCCATTATGACCCAAGTGTCCCCAGCATAGCCTGGGGGCATCTGGACTGGCCTATCGGAAGAGGATTGTTGAACACTGGAAGACAATTTATTAAAAGAAAAGCAAAGTACTCTCTTAACTAAACCTTACTGACCCAGGTGGCATGTAACATTTCTGGCTTTACGTCAATATGAAGTGCAGGGGAAATGATGTAAGAGCTCTGCTTCCACGCCTCCAAATTTAGCAAGAAAACAGTAGAACAAATGCAGTAAGCTGCAGCTGCATGCGCAGGCAGAGAAGGACGGTGTTTCTAACCACGCAGCCATTGCCACTGCCTGCCTGCCAGCCCCCCTGCACCCGTCTCAGACAGTGCAAATGCTTTTTATGCCCTTTATGTACATTTTCTATCGCAAACCTATTAGAAATCAGATCATCTGAAATTTTCATAATTGCAGCTAGACAGACTGGAACCAATGTACCAAATATTTGGAAAAAAAACACAGAATGACTGATAGATGTACCTTAAAATACAGTTTTTCCCCTCCAATAAAACTCATTTAATCATTTTCTGATTCCATAAACTGCAAGAAACTGGTAAAAACAACGCCAGGGATTCTTATGGGACTGTTATAGGTATTTAGTGTAAAATGCCTTTCTAGGTGGTAAAATGTGACTGAAACTATAAGTGAATAATTCAACTTATATAAACTCACACATACACACACACGCACACACACTATGTGTGTGAGTGAGCCCTGAGATGGCTTGGTGTCCCATCCCAGTTTGTTCCCTGAATGAGCCCATAGACTCTGGACCCCCTGCAACCCTGAACAGGAGAAGTGGTTTCAGGCGATGGGTGGATATCTCCCTCATTTTTTTTATGTTCCATCGTTTACTTCTTCTGACTTTGGTCAGATATACAAGCTGTAAGACTCCTGTTTTAAATCGTTTCACCAAACAGACCCAAGTAGTTTTATGCAAACAGGTGTTTTCTGGACTTCTTCGTGCATTATTGAAGCAAGAAGACAACTTTTTTTAAGACAACCAAAACCTGAATATGGTTTAAAGGCTGCAGTGGCTGAAAGTCACAAGGTATAAATCATTTACTCAGTAGAATTTGTTTTTGTGTGTGTGTGTGTGTGTGTGTGTGTGTGTGTGTGTGTGTGTGTGTGCGTGTGTGCGCATGTGCCTTTGACACATTTCCTCATGGTGAAAAGACAGTCTCAGACCTTGGTTAGAATTTGGAATTTCCCTCCTTCAAGAGTCAGGTGACTGCGTGCCACCAGATGAGGTCATCTGTCAGCAGTCCAGGTGACCATGCGGAAACCTGCACAGCCTAAATGGGGAACCTCAAACAAACAGTCCCCACAGCCCTTCCACAGAAGCCAGCCCCCTGAAGAAGGAGCGATTCTCTCCGAAATCGGGAAGTGCAGCCAGAGCACACTTTCCATTTCACAAACAGTCACATGGAAGCCTGAGAGTCCCCACGGGCCGGGCTGAAGCAGGACCTGGACTGCAGACCCCGAGTCACGCTGAAGATTTGCCCTGAAGTTTTTATTACGTGAAAGAGAGCATATAAAAACATGACAGTAGGGAGAAAAATATAAAAGGCCACTTGGCGGGAGTCCATGGCACTCATGTAGAGCACATTTTACCACCGTGGGAAGCTTATGGCAGCCGAGATAAGAAGTGAAGATGTTGCTGAACACAAACACACTGCTGAACACCCTCACTCATGAACATGCTGCTGAACACCATCAGGACTAATATGCTTCTGAACACCATCACACATTAACATGCTGCCGAACACCATCACACACCAACACACCACTGAACAACATCACACAAAAACATGCTGCTGAACACCCTCACAAACATTAACTGCTCTACAGCTAAGAGGCACAGTGTCGTCTTCACACCGCGTCCTGAAACTGATCGCGACTCCGCAGCTGCAGAGAGCTAGCCCCGTTCCGCTTTTGCTCGCTCCATGGCCCTATTTCGTGACTCTCCTCAGAATTCACTGCGCCATGACCCGGCTTGAACCCGCCCCCCTGCTCGTCAGATCCAGCCCCCGAAACCAGCCCCTTCCCCCCTGCTTTTCCTGCTCCGCAAGACCACGTCAACCTCTGAAACGGGGTGCTGACATGTGCTCCGCGTTCAGCTAGCAGACTGACTCACACACACCCACACACACGCAGCTTAATAATACATAACGCATCTTAATTCTCACCAAAACCCCACTGGAAAGGAGGTCATTGTGTCAGCAGTCAGATGACTTAAAGAAGCCCCAAGGGGGGGGCATCGGTTTTGACGGAGGCACAAAATAAACCGAGTACAAAAAAGGCCGTTGTGTTCAGCAGGGCGTGGAATCCGGTGTCACAGTACAGCACTAACTGTGACATCATGGTCACATGCTGTGCCCTGGGCCTCAATCAGCCCAGAGCCTGGAGCCCATGTCTTAGGACCTACCTGCAGGATGGGGGCCCCTCCTCCACTCCCCAGAATCATAATCGCAGGGCGGAGGGGGGCTGACTCAAGGCCCTTTTGTGCTGAGCGACCCCCTCTGGTGAAAAGTTCAAAGGAGGAGCAGAGTCTCCCCACCTGACTGCTGGAAGCACCGGGAGGACCTGAGGAGGCACGTCGAGGGGCTTGCCGGTGGGGCCCAGCCCACAGTGGGCCCCAGGCTAACACAACTGCACAGGGGTATATTTAGAAGCTCTTGTGGGAGATAATTGGTTTCAGAAGACCAACATTTCTAATTATCTGCTGGCCATCAGGAGGGGAGGGGAAGAGGAGACTGAAGAGAAGGGGAGACTGAGGATGGGTGTGGTGGGTTAGTGGAACCAGCCTATCTCCCCTGTGCATGAGCCTGGAGTAAGTCCCAGAGAGGTCAACAACCCGCACAAGCACAAAAATGACCCCCGCCCCGACATGACCAACATGGCTAGCAGAAGGGTGGGGTCGGGGGGATTCTGTGATTCTCATGAAGGCAGAACCTTAAGCCACAAATGTATAAACATCGGGGCAAAGACTGTACTGCCTACAGTGAGTAAATCAAGGGATCAGGAAAAGGAAACACATTTTTGACTTTCTAAAAGGAGCTTACAAACATCCCAGATTACATGCTTTTTTCCAAAAACATCAGTGACCACCGGAAGAAGTAATTTGTCACCGAAAACTTTTCACAACACAAAAACACAACATTCATATTTACAATTACGTAATGCCTTCGTTTTAAAAATGTTGAGGGAGGTCTGTAAATTTACGAGAAACTTGGTTTTTCCGATATTCACTTCAGTGGCTTTCAGAGGCTACTAACGACACGCGAAGCAGGGGTTTAAGCGGACCCCGCATGGCGGCACAGCCCGGGGTGCGAGCGCGTGCCGCCGCACCACGCCACGCCCCGCCCCGCGTTCACACGCACAGGTCACGTGTTCGTGTCGGGGGCGGGGCCACAATGATTACGCCTAGAGCCATCACGCGTTAAAATGCATTACTATACCACCGGACAAACTTCTCAAGTATTACATGCCAATCATTTGTAAATACAAACTAAATGCCACGATGTCACCCCATGGGCGTCAATTACTAAGGCATTATTCAAAATATGCAGTGTAGCACAACTAGAAGAAAAACGCATTTCTGCGGTTGACAAAGTCCATGTTAAAAGTGGTTTGCATCAGAACTCGTTATGTCTGTTTCCCTGAAAACACCATTCTACAGAGACGTTTAAACTGTTATTAGTTGTGTAGTAATTAGATACGTAGTTATATGCCGAACTGTGGTATGATAATGCCAGATACGCCACTCTGAGACGAATAACCTGCATCTAACGCACAAAGAATTAATATACAGTACACACCATACAGTTTTCAAACACGTTATTAAACAAGCCTTACCTCTGTCATGTAACGCAGGTTTTTATGTCGTTGTTCAAATTCAAAATCGCAAGCCCGGTTAATTTGTGTCACATGTAGGCTGGTTTACTTAGTTGCTGTATGCTGTTATTGCATTGAATGTAGTCAGTCAGCAGCATATATTCACGTAAATTACTGACATTATCTCAGAAAGATAAGTGAAATAGTAAAATAACCTCCTACCATTAACTATGTAAACTGGAAAACGTTAGTTAGTCGACTGAATAACTTTTTCTTCTTTTTCACTTTTTTGGCTTGTTACTGGTATTCCAATGTTTCCAGCTACTTAAGTATATGGGGTTTTCCTCACACAGTCCTCAATTGATTGGCCCGGTGTGGATGAGTCACATTTTTCCCTTGACATTGTCCAACATCCAGTTAGGGACGCTTGCTAAACTACATACAGTTTGCCGAAACGGAATCGACGCATGGGAACAATTGGTTTTATCTGGCGGACCAGTTTAGTTTTTAAACCTGGGAAGAGCAATTTAAACAGCTACATCCAATACAGGCAGTTTTATATAGTTTTATAAGTTCTGACCATTGTTGAATAACTTTAAAAAGTACATCGCAGCAGAATGTACGTTGGTATACTAATGTTTGGGATTTAAAAACAAAAAGGGACCGATGTCCATTTCTGAGATTAGGATGAGATCAAATGAATTGTATTCTTTTAATAAATCATTTAATGGCTGTCAGGATTTGCAAGGTTATCATAAAGGCTACGCTGTCGCTATTCCTTTCATTTCAAGGGACCGTGATTATTTATTTATTTATCTATCTATCTATCTATCTTGTATTTTCACCAACACACACGCGATGTCCTCGCTTTAATCATTTAAAATGTTGGTTTATGCAAACAGTAATCACAGTAAAACGATGACTGTGACAAACAGTCTACGGATAAAACTGCTAAGGGCAAAAATGTGATCCTCAATGCTGTGATTCTGGGGAGAATACTGTTAGCACGTCTGACCCCTCCAAATACATCTGTATGTAAATGTAAAATATATAAACCTGAATACTCGAGATTTTGAGTAATACTTTGATCACTGAGTAATAGCGGTGGAACGTTGATGCATCGTTAGTTTGAATGTTGTGCGATAATGTTCAGAATAATAACTTAGAGACGGTCCCTCATTTTATCAACATTTTGGACCCCGCCCGTTTAGATTTACTTAGAACGATGATCGGAATTTCTGAATAGTTGTAAGCTATGTCCGGTAATTGCCTCCCCTTATCGTAAACAAAATAATTAAAACACTATAATAATGTTTTGTCTCAGTCAGTATAATTAGGTCACGTCTGGCGATCTATATACTACTGAATCGCAAACATATGACCAGCGAACAGCCATGTTATTGCCCCTTCTAACACTTTAACTTTAACAAGTGTTTTATAGTAAAAAGTTGAGGTAAGAATTCTGTTTTCCTGCTTTGTTGTTCCAATTGACTGTAGATGAATATTTTGCAGGAGAAAAATAAAGTTGCTATTCCCATACCGGGAGTCGAACCCGGGCCGCCTGGGTGAAAACCAGGAATCCTAACCGCTAGACCATATGGGAACTGATGAAAAACGTTTTTTTAAAATTACTATATAACCATAATAGTATAAAGGACATTGTGTGTGTGTGTGTGTGTGTATATATATATATATACATATATATATATATATATATATATGTATATATATATATGTATATATGTATATATATATGTATATATGTATATATATATATACATAATCATAATCTATTTATTTTAATTCAAACATAATTTTAATATTTTTTATAAGAATGAAGGAATTTGTATTTTAATGCCTTAACCCCAAACAACATCAAATTGCCATCTATCAATGGTGGGATATACAAGAGGTTATTGTATACAGGAGCCGGATTTCTTACGTAGCGGTTTTAGGTACCCCAGTTTAAATGGACTTTATCTTTGTCCATTTACATTTATCCCAGACTGTCTTAAATCCAACAAGGAGATGCACAAGAGAAGGACAGAGGCTATAGTTTAAGAAAAATTACTAATCTATACTGAATATTGATTGAATAAGGTATAGTGAATCCTGAATCTATAGGGTAGCATTTTATTTTCTGCCATTTTCAACTTGTTGCCTGTGGTGAGACATTTTGGTATCACAGGTTCATTGAGCTGACTGATATATTGTAGGTTCACTCATTATTTTTGCAGATGGTGTCAAAACCATATGGGTGATATGAAGTTCCGGCCCAGTGCTGACAGCATCTTTCAACACTTCAAAGGCAGCATGCATTTGTGAGTACTGTTACACCTGAATCACTTAAACATATCTACAGCTCACTACACAGCGATCAACTATAACAGGGGTCTCCAACTCTGGTCCTATGAGCTACCTTCCAGTAGGTTTTCTATTCTACCCAGCTTCTGATGAGTCACACCTGTTCTCAGGTAAATACCAGGAAAAGGTGTGGCTCATCAGAAGCCAAGTGGGACAGATAACCTACTGGATAGTAGCTCTCCAGGACCAGAGATGGAGACCCCTGAGCTATAACATTCAAACCACTGACAGTGAAGTGAATAGCATTGATTATCTTGTTACAATGGCACCTGTCAAAGGACCCTACCTGGCAAGGGAAGAGTCAGATCTGGAAGTTGATGTGTTGGAAGCTGGGAAAATGGGCAAGGGTAAGGATCTGAGTGACTTCGACAAGGCCCAAATTGTGATGGATGGATGACTGAGTCAGAGCATCTCCAAAACAGCAGGTCATGTGGGGTGTTCCCAGTATGCAGTGGTCAGTATCTACCAATGGTGGTCCATGGAAGGCCAACCGATGAACTGGTGATGGGGTCATGGGTGCCCAAGCCTCATTAATGTATGTTGGGAGCAAAGGCTAGACCGTCTGGTTTGATTCCATAGGAGAGTTACTGTAGCACAAATTGCTGAAAACTTCATGCTGGCTATGATTGAAAGGTGTCAGAACATACAATCCATCTCAGATTGTTGCGTATAGGGCTGCGTAACCAGAGACCAGTCACAGTGCCCCTGCTGACCCCTGTCCACGGCTGAAAGTGCCTACAATGGGCATGTAAGCATCAGAACTAGACCATGGAGCAATGGAAGAAGATGGCCTGCTCAGATGAGTCATATTTTCTGCTATTTCATGTGGACGGCCAGGTGCATGTGTATACCTGTGGAAGAGATGGCACCAGGATGCACTATGGGAGTGTTCTGCTAGGAAACTTTGGGTCCTGGCATTCACATGGATGTTACTTTGATGCGTACCACCTACCTAAGCATTGTTACAGGCCAAGTAAACTCCCTCATGGCAACAGTATTCTCCGATGGCAGTGACCTCATTCAGCAGGATAATGTGCCCTGCCATAATGAGAATTTTTTTTCAAGAATGGTTTGAGGCACATGAAAAAATTGTTCAAGGTGCATAGAAACACATAGTCGGGAAGTAAGTTTATTTAATAAAGGAAGAAAAGTCTCCGATATCATACTGCTTTTTACCAATAACAAAATTCCAGACTCTGGCTGCTATGATGGTTTTCATTGTTTCATGGTGACATTATTTCTGTAGAAATTTTAAAACACTTAAGTATCAGAATCAAGGATCGTCAACACGAACGTATCGGCGACAAAAATAATAAAAATAAAAAACTATGTAGTGTAAGTTTTAAAAATATTATATCCGTGGTAAAACTTCGTTTTGAGTACAATATCTGTCAGAATTTGCTGTATGTTTATCAGGCAACAGCCATTCTCGGAGAGCATCCAGTCACACATGACTCATTCAATATCTGAGAATTTGATTTGACGGCGTAAATATCAATCACTTCTTCCTAAGATATAATTGGTAGTTATATTTAAAAAGGTGGGACATTTATACGTTTTTGCGTGTGATTTGGTAAGGACATGTCGTCACGACAAACGGAAGTAAGACTTTACCGTCGCATGGACTGGAAAGGGGAGTGGAATCACACTTTTTTGGATCGTGGTGTTTTATCATCACGTTTATTTAAATGAAAGGCGAATTCCTTTCATAGCAGTGAACTGTCTTACCATGGTGTTGCGGAATGTTTTCACCGTACGCACATTAAAGACTGCAGCATGGACCCCCACGCGTGTGGCCAGGGGCAGCGGCTTTCCACGGAGTCCGGTCCGACCTTGTGTTTCAGGCTGCACAACGCTTTCCGACGAGCTTCACTTCATCACCACCCCGATCTTCTACGTCAACGCCGCTCCCCACATCGGACACTTGTATTCCGCAGTCATAGCCGACTATTTGCACAGGTACAAGCTCATGCGTGGGATCACATCCAAGTTCTCCACTGGTGAGTAACTTAAGCCGCTTATAATAAGTGTGATTATTTGCCTCACCCATTTAATATTTATTTATTGTCCGCTTGTCCTTGTAGTGCAATGTCCCGTCTTGCACTAAATTTATCGCACTGCTGTTTGTCCGTTTTCCTCCCATGCACTTGTCCGCTCCCTTTTCAGCTATGGCATAAGAATTTCCTCTGAATACATGTGACAATAAAGCTTAAAACTTGTTCTTGTCAGTGGAGTGGTTAACCGTAGGTCTCTGTGCTTTTTAGGCACTGATGAGCATGGGTTAAAAATCCAGCAGGCGGCGGCCTGTGTCGGAGAGGACCCTCTGACCTTCTGCACTGAGGTGTCTGGACAGTTCAGGCACCTCTTTGAAAAGTGTGACATCTCCTACACGGACTTCATCAGGACGACAGACGAGAGGCACCGCCGTGCCGTGGAGCAGTTCTGGGCTGTGCTGCAGCAGGGAGGCCACATCTACAAGGGAACTTACGAAGGCTGGTACTCCACACAGGATGAGAGCTTCCTCACGCCGACCCAGGTCGGTGACAGCACCAGCTCTGACGGAACAGCCGTCAAGGTTTCACTCGAGAGCGGCCACAAGGTAAGATAAGATCCTGGTGTGAATCACCTCCATCAGCAGGGCTGCACCCGCTAAGGAGGTGTGTGGTTCAGCCAGGTAGGTCGCCATCCCTGTGAACAGAAGGTTGTCGGTTCGAATCCTGTGCTCAGCAGAATGGCCAAATTTCTGATCCTGCCCTTTGGCAAGGCTTTTAACCCCTTCCCCCCCCCCCCCCCAAAAAAAATAGATGGATGACTGACCCCTGCACTCAGACCCTTAAAACAGAGAGCATGATGGGATTTGTGGAAATAAGCACATTTTAATGTACCTGTTCTTGTATAAATGGCAAATAACGCTACACTTTTTAGGTCTTCTCTCACACGTGCACAAAACATGGATTTTTTAAAACTATGCAAAGGTGCTGCTGCTGGTTAGGACTTTCCTGCTTCTCTCACGGGCAGGTGGAGTGGATGGAGGAGAAGAACTACATGTTCCGGCTGTCAGCGTTCCGATGCGCACTGCAGCGCTGGCTGGCCGAGACCCCCGGGGCCATCCAGCCCGAACGCTTCCGGCACATCGTCCTCCAGTGGCTGCGGGACGACCTGCCTGATCTGTCTGTGTCACGCCAGCGGGGGCGCCTGCAGTGGGGCGTGCCGGTGCCTGGGGACCCCGAGCAGACGGTTTACGTCTGGCTTGATGCCTTAGTGAACTACCTGACGGTAGCTGGCTACCCGGAGCAGCACCCTCGCTGGTGGGCTGCGGTTCATCACGTCATCGGCAAAGACATCCTGAAGTTCCACGCCATCTACTGGCCGGCTTTTCTGCTAGCGGCCGGGCTGCCCCTCCCCCGGGCGATCCTTGTGCACTCCCACTGGACCGTGGAGGGACAGAAGATGTCCAAGAGCCGCGGGAACGTGGTGAACCCCCTGGAGACATCCAGGCTTCTCACGACGGATGGCCTGCGCTACTTCCTTCTCCGGCAGGGCGTGCCGGACTCCGACTGTGACTTCTACGAGGATAAAGCCGTGAAGCTGCTGAATAGCGAGCTGGCCGACGCCCTCGGGGGGCTCTTAAACCGCTGCACGGCCCTCTCGCTCAATCCCGAGCAGGTGTACCCCCGCTTCTCTGCCACATCTTTCCCCAGGGACGGGGCGGCTTGCGTGGGGGGAAGGGCGGTGCCCGAGGACTACAGCATGCTGGAGTCGGTGGAGGTGCTGCCCGGGCTGGTGGCCCAGCACTACGAATCGCTGCAGGCCTACAAAGCCCTGGAGGCAGTGGCAGCGTGTGTGCGGCACACCAACGGCTTTTTCCAGCGGCACACACCATGGAAGCTGGACCGCAGCACCCCCAGCGATCGCTCCTGGCTGGACACCATCCTGCACATTTCCCTGGAGTGCCTCAGGATCTACGGCATCCTGCTGCAGCCTGCGGTGCCCCTGCTGGCGGACAAGCTCCTGTCACGGCTGGGGGTGTGGCCTGAAGAGCGGGCGTGGGGGAACCTCTGCTTCTTGGCCCGGCATCGGGGGGACGCCTGCCCCTTTGAGGGGAGAGCCCTGGGCCCCGAGACGGGGCTGTTCTTCCCCCGGCTGGACAGACCGAAGGCCAGCAAGGGTGACTCCCAAACCAGGAAGAAAACAGCCTCGTCTAAACAACAATAAAGGAAAGGTTTGAAGTGGTTGGGTTATTTTTTTCCTTTCTGTCGTAATCCTTTTTTATAAAAATTTGCAATTAATTTATTAAACTTATTTTCTGATTTAAAAGGGGCTGGTTGAATATTCTGTTTCTTTTCTGTACATTAATTAGACTCAATGCTTGGGTTTTCATCAGCTTGAAATGTCACTCATTGACCACAGGGTGGTAGCAGAGACTAAAAGAAGCATTGATCGTTTAACAACCCAGAACAGGTTCTCGTTCATAGGCTGGAATTACTTAAAACTCATCAAATATCACAGCCTTATTATTATAATGGTCTTTCACTTGCTGAATAAAACAATAATTGGCACTAATCTCTGCATCAGAGGTAAGGACCAGACTAAACTTTAATTTAATACTCTAAATTAGAATAATGATTGCTATCATACTGGGTTCAACTCATTAAAAACTGAACTAATACAGATTCTCATTTGTCTTGTGCTCCTTTAAAACATCACCTTTCCTACAGAGTGTCTCTCTCTCTCTC
This sequence comes from Hyperopisus bebe, assembly GCA_026777045.1. Taxonomy (NCBI): domain Eukaryota; kingdom Metazoa; phylum Chordata; class Actinopteri; order Osteoglossiformes; family Mormyridae; genus Hyperopisus; species Hyperopisus bebe. Next base: position 22,030,161 of record JAODJW010000002.1, on the reverse strand, counting down.
TTCTGATTCCCCAAATCCCCTGTTGTGAAGTCGATTTGGCGTAATTCAGCAGGTGAGAGGATTATCAGCCTTCCGTTCATCGACAGACCAAAGCGTATGTGTTCTGGACTCGTGATTGACTGACACCCCCATTTTGTTTGAACTCCCTTCATCTTAAGCCTGCCGGCAGGTTATGGGCTGGGTGATTTCACATAGCTGCAGGTAAGTATGCAATCGGAGTGCTCGTACCAGGATGTTTAACCGCAATGTGCCCAGTATCTGCTCATTATTTGAGTGGCCTTGCGAGTGACGTGCGCCTGGGTGAAAGTGTGTCGTGTATTTCTGCGTAAGAAGCGTCATGGCAATTTTGTTTGGCCATGTAATGTTGGGGGGGCTGAGGTAGGGGGAGTGACATCTTTCCCTCAGAGCAGCTGCCCAGCGTGCCAGTTCGGGGGGGGGCACTGATATAATCCACCATAAATACAACCAGTATGTTCAAACACAAGAAGCTGACCTTCCTTTGTATCTCTCAAAAGCTTGATATGTTCTCTTGTGACGATGGATCCATGCAAATATTAGTGCATCAATGTAAACTAATAATTAGCTTTGGTATCAGGCTGTTTTTACAAATGTTTATGCATATTTTATGCTCGATACTCCCATTTATAATTCATAACTACATGAAGAGTCCAGTAGTAATGATCATGCCCACAAAACATAATTTCAGTCTTGCTCTTCCTGTCAATCCCACAAGCCCCTGGGGCCGCCCCTTTAAGCCTGTCAATCAGCAGAGTATAGCCTACCCCTGATGTCTGCCATGGTGCACAGCTGCTGATGACGATCTTGGGGGACTTCAGACAGCAGGCACCTGTCTCCAACACTGCCGCATGGGTCATGGGGGGGGGTGAGGAGTCTGTCGCCCCTTTGGAAGGCCGTCTGGCTCAGGACAGACTGTCCACCGGAATCTGGGCCTGTAGAATACAAGGTTAGCAATGGCAGAAATGGTAGGCTGTGTTGATGGTGGCTAATGAGTATATCTGTTTCAAAATGGGGTCCTCAGGGACCCCAGACAGTCATACTGGGAGCTGGGAGAGAGCAAAGATGTGGACTGTCTCAGGAAACACTGGTGCATATCACATTACAGATTAGTGTGAGTTAATGGGATCCTTACTGAACCTTAACCTTAACCAGTAAGGATATCCAAAACAGATCCAATATCTATGACCTGATTTCAAGGACTGTGATACCCTAATTACAGAGGGGATTGAACTGATCGCAATTTTTTTGAGGTGTGTCTTTGCTAATAAAAATAAATAATAAAATAAATAATATGCATTAAACACAGTTTAAATGGACCCCTTATATAAAAGGACACCTTGTACAGATGGCATAAATGCCACGAAAATGCCAGGCACACAGTAAGACAGCCACATGCCAGAGCGGGTAGAGCCCAAGGCCTGGATGAGGACCAGCACGGGATCCTCTGACGGGAACCACCCCCACCAGACTGCTAACTAGCAGCCCACTGTTACTGTGACGATGCATACCTGCTGACAGATGGTCTTCGGTGTCCAAGGCGGCTGTTTCTATGGAGATGACAATCCTGGCAGGATTTTACGGGAGGTCACGTGATTGTCTGTGATGTCATATGAGCCCCTGTGTTCTGCACCTGCTTTAAAGCCCTCTGGCGGGTTTGGTGGCCTCCTCTCAATAAAGCATGCTTGGAGCTGTGTATATAAACAGAGATCCGCTTACATGGTTATTTACCAGCCGCAGGCGAGCTTCACATCTTAATGAAGCAGTTTACAATGCAGCAGCCATGTGACCTTGTGGAACCACTGCACCAATCACAGTTCAGGAAGCTTGTCCAGATACCTCTCACTGAGAATGGGCATGGCAACATGAATCCTGGGTGCTGGCTTTGGACCAGTACCAGCATCCTGCAAGTGTGCCTGGCCAGGTACTAAGACTGCTGCGGTTTTGACATTGCACCTCACATCTGGATAACCTTCTTCAATAGGGCAGTTTAGCAATGCAGTAATTAATTTTGGACTCCCTGTGCAAGGTTACAACAGCTAGCTCTCACACCAACCCTGGGGTCAAATTGACCCCCAAAGGGACATGTCTGGTGACTTTTCTCATAGTAACATAATTACTGGAGGAGCTATAGCTAGTGTATTAGTTAGACCCATCCTATAGCAACTTGTTGGTTTACATTGGCAGGTCCTAAATTGCTACACCACCTACTGCCCTCGCAGGAGTATCACCACATAATTACTTTCACCATATTACTCATGTCTGCTGGTAAGTCTGAACCCATGAGTGTCAAACTCAATTCAGTATCAGCTGGATCTCCCCTGAATCCACTCACTCTGCTTAATCGCTCCAATTATTAACTAATTATCTCTGCTGTTTATCATAATCAATTTTCCTCATGATCCACCATTTCACTGAGGTGTGAACACATGGCGAAATAATGACCCCTTACAGAAATGTCAGATTGATCAAAATTAGGGAGCTAATTAGGCAGAAAATCTGCATTCAGTCAGTCATGTATTTTTTACAGATGTGCCCTAAGCGTTTTTTTTTCATCTAGCTTTTTCTATGGTTCACTTTTACACAGTTGTCATATACCTGGGTATTTGCTTAAAAAAAAAAACTCAAGGCTACAGCGCAGTTTTCCTCCTCAGCACAGCACCCTCTGCTGGTGGAGGGGCCCAGGGGTGGTGACAAGCCTTTGATGTTCAGGATAAATGCTCATGCCCCACACTACTGCGTCCTCATGAAAACACAAAAATAAGACATCTGTGGGCTCTGCTCCCTGTATGACCCTCGTATGAAGAGTAAACAAGCATCCAGGGCAATCAAACTCGCGCCTGGAATTTGCTGCTGCCTGGTGACGGCGATGCCACCAGAGCGGTGGTGGGAGTTTTGTAGGGGCGTTGTGAGATGCCACCCTTGGGAGGTGGTTCAGCCCATCACCAGTGGAGTACCGGCCCTCTCAAGGCCCAAGGGTGCGTGTCACCAGATGGTCCTGGGGGCCAGGGGTGTGGCCAGTCATCACTAGTGCTGACGGTGCCACGATGATGGGCAGAGCCCCAGTGGCTCAGAGCCTCTCAGGTGTGCAGCCAAAGTCATAGGCCCGCCTGCCAACTCACATCCACCAATAAGGAGCCTCCTTAGCAGGGTCACTGAAATGCACAGGCTTTCCCAGGCTGAAACCCAAGGACCTCTGCTAAACCCTCCCTCCCAGTCAACAACAACAACATTGTAGAAAATTATGGGGGGCCTTCTGACCGTGTTAATATACCTATGTCCAGCAGCAGTCTGTGACTCTCCCACATTAAGTCACACTGCCCACTTCGCATTTTCCTGGCAGACACACGATCTGAGTCACATTGACTGGATTTAGCTTCACGACGACCCATCACGCCACCTGTGAAGCGCCCGAGCCGATGAGGAGATCTGATGCACGCCAGCTTGAAAATTCACAGTTTGCAGTGCTCGTCCCTCACAGCCAACCAGACATCAGGCAATCTGGCAGAAGCAGCTTCAGTCGGCAGAAGGAAAAGGTGACCTTGGATAAACGTCTCTGCTAAGCCAAGCGGGTAACAGCAGGAGGCCATGTCACCAGTGATGTAGCTTACAGTGACGAGCACAGGCACAGCACAGATACCGGCACAGCACAGATACCGGCACAGCTCAGGCCCGAGTTTGGCAGGAGCTCTATCCCCCAACAAGGTCCACATTTTCTGCAAAACAGTTGTATAGATGTGATGGACACATATGGAGGGAACAGGGAAGGTAAAGGGATGTAGGATAGAGGGACATTGTTTTAAGAACTGAACTCCATCCTCAGCAATTAAGTAAATACAATATAGACTTTACACCCTTTAGAGAGAAAGAGTGAAACGTGGGATCTGATCAGTGGCAGAACAACTGCACACAAGACCCTGGGGCAAAACATCAATCGCGGAC
>JAODJW010000002.1:22011368-22026193 GCA_026777045.1 Hyperopisus bebe | reverse complement strand
ACAGTACAGAATCATTAACCTACTTTAACGCATTTATTTATACAACCACATATTTCCCACATTTTGACATCAGTGATACAGTGAAGATACAGTCCCTTTATTTCTTGAGAGAAATTATATTAGTGTAGCTTTGTGTGTATTTAGTATATGGGAGAGTCCTCTTATAGCTGAGGGGAGGGCCCTCTATGATCCAGGGGGGCGGTGGCCCTGCCCTTAGCTCTGCCCCTGGATCTGATGCAAGCAGACGAGCCTATGAACCTGGATGATGTATTCAATGAGGTCACAGATGAGGTCAGCTGGCGGTAGGACAGGCTTGTGGACACATTTTATAAAACTGTAAGAGGGAGAGTAGGTTCATGTTTGCCTGGCCGGGACCTGCAGGCTCGTCCCTGCAGTCCAGGCCTGGGCCAAATCTAAGTGTCACTGTGTCAGCAGGGGCCATTTCTGATCATTATTCTCATGTCCCATGAAAGCTACAGCATAACAAGAAATACAGGATGCCACCCCCCAGGATCGGTCCACAGGGTCTGTGATACAATTTGCCAAGCAGGGGGGTGGCAATCCCGAAATAAGGGACAAATCACTTCCCATATTGGTCCTACCAGGACACAGCATTTTAATTTTCAATATGTGATGACAATTCCAGCTACTACAGAAGACTTGTTAATTTTTTTTTACGTCTATTGCTTTAAAAGACCTATATTCAATTATTTGTGGGACCTGAACATAAAACTCTACCTGTACTTTTTATTGTAATGATCACATGCTCAGGGGTCATGGGCCCAGTTCCATGGGCCACATCTGGCTTTCAGCACCAAAATGTTCGTAACCTGAATACTCCTTGTCATTTTCGAAGTCCTGCTTCATACTAAGTGAGTCAGTTCACACACAGGGAAAGAGTGGGGACCCACTCCTTTCGTATGAGGGCTGACAGCGGCGTGGCAGTAAGTGGCTTGGAGCGCCCCCTACAGGCGCTCACCATGTAATGTATATCAGCAGAAATATCAACTATGAGGAGCATAAAATCATGCATAAACGACAATGCCAGAAACACGGGAGGCTTGGGCGACACAAATGCCTCCCCTGCTGTTTTAATGTAGTATCCCTGCAGGCTGCGGGCTTGATTACAGCAGAGCAGTAACGTTTGATATCTGTGAGCATAAAAGAGAGACATGTGATATGCCTGCCTGCAGATGACACGCTCTTACTAATGATGCTCCGATGCTACTACAGGGGGCAGGCTGCAAAATGCGACGTCCTCCCCGGCGTAAATCAGCGAGGCCTACCTTTGCTGACACGCATTACGGAGCCTTTGAAGCTTGTGCGCTGGGAATCTCGATGACATGCAGCAACCAAGGAGGAAACGCTGTCAATGGGGAATCTGTGGGTCACGACAGCTATCAAACATCTCAGAAATCCATCCTGTCATTAGATCTCAAACCCTGAGAGTTGGTGGAGAGGAACATGTGACACATACCACAGCCAACAATATGACTGATGAGAGTTGAGAGTTTCCATGAAGGAGAACAGTTTCCTACGGACCAGCTGTAGTCTCCTCCTTGCATTACATCATCGTACAGGAAAGCCTGAGTAAGATTTATTCCACAGTCTGACTTTTAGTCAATACCTGCATCACCCACAGCATGTTTAAAAAATGAAATAAAACATAAATCTCACAGTCCAGTACTGGTGCAACATTCACCAGTATGGTGGTTTATGGTAGACATTGTGATCTTGTAATCACAGTGAAATTACACTCCCCAAAGGTTAGTGTTTCAATCTTTTGGTCTTCCATGTTTTGGTTTGTAATACTTTCATCCTATTGAGCAAAATAATGTTTCAAAGAACAATTTCCAAATTTTAAAGCTGAACATGCAGGGAACAAAGTAATTTCAAAACCCAAGCAATAGATACTCCAGAGAACAAGTTTGCATTAGCTGAAAACACAACATTTTAGAAAACATTTCTGCACAAACAGCAAATGCATTAACCGAAAAAACACAATATTCTAGAAACATCTACACAGAACAGCAAGCGCATTACCCAAAAGAAAAACATTAAAAGGAAACACACCATTTACTCTTTTAATACATACATATAAAAAAATGAACAAATGCCATAGGGTAAATGCATTTCACAAACAGACCTTGAATAAACAAGCTATAATTTGAATTTTATCAGTGTAACTTGTCTTTGTGTACCAGGTTTCCTAACCCGTGACACCAAAAGACCATCTCCACTAAAGCTGTAATTTGTAAAAATAAAATTGATATTTTTTAAGGGTATAATTAAATGATTCTTGTCTTCTTCATTCACCGCTTTTATTCTATAAAAGTCAAATGGTGATGCCATTCATCCATTTTCTGTAACCGCTTATCCTATTCAGGGTGATGGGTGGTCCAGACAGAGCCTATGCCAGAAACTACACACAAAAGGCAGGGAACCACCCAGGGTGGGGCACCAACCCATCACAGGGCACACTCACACACCATTCTTACCTAAGAGCTATTTGGTAACTCCAATTAACCTCAGCTTGCTTTTGGACTTGGGGGGGGGGGGAACCAGAGTATCTGGAAGAGAGTATCTGGAGTGACAACATGCAAAGTCTACACACACAGAGCCATAGCAGAGGCTCAAACCCGGGTCCCAGAGGTGTGTAGTAACTGTGCTAATCACTGTATTACCATGCCACCCTACTAATAGTGAATGTTCCCACAATAAATCAAAAAGTACACCAATGTTAATTATCTGAAAATTTTTTGAAATACGGAAAGGAAACAGAATCCCTTTGTAATCAGGCATTGGTCTCTCTATAATTATTCTTCAATTGTAAAAAGTGATTTTTCCAGCAATTTTTGGCTGGATCAAGACAGGCTAAATGTGGAGGGCTGGAGCTGAGTAGATCCTGAAGGCGCTGGAGATATTCTGTGGGGGTGGCATCTATATGATGCTTTAGTTTTACAAGGATGTTATATATTAAAGTATGAGCCCTAGTGCATTCAAGATGTCAAACTTACCCAGAATATTGAATGTATTGTCAACCCTTGAAACAGGATTATTAAGGAACCCTTTCTAATGGTGTAATAAAAGTCATATCAACAGGTGCCTTCTAAAAAAAGTATGAATTATGTCTGTTTTGGGGCATTGGCTAACATGGGGGGGGGGGGGGGGGGTTCAAATGCAATCTGTCATAGATAACATTAAAGCTTTTATCAGTTAGCTAACATAATCAGTATGTGGTACTATGCTAATGCACTCAAACATCCATTCATCCATCTTTTAGCTGCTTATCATGATGCTCAGTGTGACAATGTGTGACGATAATTCAACTCATAAGCGAGTTTACCAAGAGATAGAGATGTCAACCTGGATTTTACACTACGCCCACAAAGTCAATACAGTGTATAATGATATTTTATTTGCCATTCGTAGAGGTACAGATAGGAAGTCTTGGATTTTTGCTTATCGCATCTTACTGTCTTATGAGACACACACCTACAGGTCAGACAGAAACTTGGCGTCTGTGCACAGGGCTGGTCGTTCATCCAGTGTTCCTGGAATATCTTATTTTTTCTCAAGAGGGTGGGCATTATGGCCTTCCTCAAGGGCCCAACAGTACTATAATCAGTCTGCTAGTTCTGGGATTTGAACCTGCAACATTCTGGTCGCAGTCCAAACCCACATAGTCACACATCTCTATTGTATTGTGTAATTCTACCAAAACAGTGACTGTGAGAAGCTTCTCTAGCTGAAAGTACAGTACATTACTGTGCAGCAAACACGTCTGTATGGTAACCATTAAAATGTGACCAAATGAGTGAAACGTGTAATACAGCATCTAGCGGTTTATATAAAACAGGCGTGACTTACCATAAAATCAAATCATTAAGTCAATAAATTTGTAGCTCACAGTCACGTCTGCAAATAAAAAGATCAGCAAATGTTGTTGTTGCCTCTTTGGACTTGATACTATATTTAACAGAAAAAGTGGTTAACTTTGAAATGGAAATTTAATAATCCTACTTAATGTCCCAGTGGGGTGGCAGTTCTTGGGCTATAAAGTTTTGCTTATTTGAATACATTACAGCTATTGTAGCTTATGAATAACGTTAAGGACGTTGAAGGAGTCACAGTCAACTAGCATGTGTTTAAGACCATCAAGTCTAACATGGACGGACGGCGTGTGTATGTCTGGGATTATCTCACATCCAATTCTCATGCATCTGGCGTGACAGGCTTGTTTTTCAGATAACAACAACAACAACAACAACAATAATAATAATAATAATAATAATAATAATAAAAACTGTTTCTTTGCCTACAGTATCATTTCATGTTACGATGATTCATATTACACATTAGTTTTATAGAGCACCCAATTACAAGGTTTAATGGGCAGAACATTTAACATATTAGCCTGTGTATTTAATCTAATGATTTGTGTAGTAGAGATACACTGCCCGCAGGCCATATTACTAGCAGTGTGTTCGCCATGGAAAGTGTTGCTTAAAAAGTTGAAGTATATGCTAAACGGGAGAATCTAATTTCTTATTAGTAATGGCAAATCCTTAGCTGAAATATCGTTTGATTGAAGACACTGAGGAGACTGACTGATAATAATGTTGTCAAATGTGACTGAAACCCACAAACTTATACAGTAAAGGCTATGGAACAATAGTTACACCTCTTCATATCACATGAACCCAAAATAAAGTTAATGCAGAGCTTTTATGTATAAAAAATATTTTATTGAGAAACCACTGTATGCATACAGTGATAAAAAAGGCATAGAATACTGCACAATAATATCCAAAATCTTTGAAATAAAGCAAATCTGTGCAAAACACAATCTCTTGTCGGGTTTCTCATATTGCTACCGGTAAGCGATCAGCAGTCTTTGTTAAGGCCCATCTAAACCCTCTATAGTTGCAGTGATTTTTTGCATCTGCATTTTGGTTACACAGCAAAGCTGTTTAGTCTGATCAGGGGGGTCCCTGATGATGCTAGTCAGATCGATATTTCTCTGTTCAGAGTTTGATTGCATTTCTTGTCTGGTGAACTAACGGTGCTGTGAGGCTGTGTACATAGATATCATGCAGCGCAAACAGAAATCGCTGCATTTAATGACTACCTACCTATGTTACCTTGTATTACGTAATTTACAATCAGGGAAGGCATTTTAATAAAAATGACCTTCCCACAGAACAAATATATATCAGCTTGTTACTGATAGTTTATCACTGGAGATAATGGGCGAGGTTGTGTTAGTTTTTTCAAGGACAACTTTGTCTCCTGGTAGGCTGTCGATCTTGATTTTTGTCCATGGATTGAAAAGGCATCCGAGAACAACTTGTATAGATTCTAATTTTTCGAAAATAATGAAGAATAAAACACCGCAACCCTGAGTTAGCAAACCCACCACACACGGACAGCCAAGGTCCAGCTTTCACTGAGACAAAGATTATATGATTATTATGACTCCAAGGAAAGCGAACGGGGTCCAACAGAGACATGAAAAAACACACGGTAATGGGTCAGGACTTTATGAACGTTTGGCAGACTGACCCAGAATATTACCCTGATTTTTCTAGCATTCTGTCTGATATACTGCTGTGTCTATGCCTTTTGATTACAGTATGTTGTTGCCTGGTGCCCGTAAATGAGTAATATGCCTTCAAGCCGTTTCTGCGTAATTCTGCGGAGTAGATATTAGCACTTAAACACTGCCTACTTCTCACAATTCTTTGCTGTCATATAATATAGTAGACTCCCTTATCCAGGGTGACTTAATTTTTGACTAAATTTTTACTAAGATAGATAACAATTCACTCAAACAACTCAACATAGATGCAAAATGTTCAGAATAAACTCTGCTCCTTTGGTTTTACAGTGGGTCTGATCCAAAATATCACACCATGGCTCCCAGACACAATTCTGACCAGGAATCAGACAAATGCTTCTTAGGGCCAACTTACACACATTCACGTTCCACTAATAAAACGTGGAGAGCACGTCCCCTATCAATATAGGTTAATAAACACATAACAACAAAAACAGACCCCAGCTGGAGTCAAAGTGTCACTGTGAAGTTTTCATAAGCTATGCAGAGAGGCAGAAGCTCTCTGGCCATCTGAAACTCCACCCTTTTCTTTGGAAGTCCCTGAGGTGCCAGCAGTTTGCTGGGTTCTCAAGAACTAGTTCCTGAAAGTCTCCCACAGAGCACCTATGGCCATTTGTGTTACTTCAGCCTTTATCTTGAGTTTCTGAGAACATTAGCACTTTTGCAGGGGACTTCAAGCATTGAACAAATAGTACTGCAAATGGCAGCCTAATATGGCCGCCTAAAATAATAACCAACCGGACATCAGTTTTGATCCCCTCCATTTTTTGTTATTTGTTTTCCTGTTCTTTTCCCCCAGGAATCCGGTGAGCTGGGAATGGCACTGGCATGGAGCAGACCACCCTCCTTCAGATGAGGTCTGTACAATTGGCCCGTCCTTCTGCTGCTGCAATCAGGGCATGGAACTGCGAGTTCTCATTGGCCAGGAGAACAGAGGGGGAGTCAAACTCCACAATCTAACAGAGCAGAAACACAGAATGGGGGGGCATAAATGCTCTTAGTACCTCTACCCAGGGTACTAAAGGAGTTGTGGCTACTAATAACAGCCCTACCTCTCCTTGATCCAGCACCATGATCCTGTTACAGCCCAGCACGGTGTTGAGGCGGTGGGCAATCACTAGGGTGGTGCAGCCCTCAAAGCCCAGTCGAATGGTGTTCTGGAGCAGCAGCTCTGTCTCTGTGTCAATGGCTGCCGTCGCCTCATCTAGAAGCAGGATCTAAGGAGAATCAAACAGGTAAGGTATATTGGCTTTGATATGAAGCACTGAATTCTTGTGCAGCTTAACGCCAAGACTTCGGCGCAGATTATTAAATTTACCGTTATCATGAATACACGAGTACCTGAAAAGAATTACATCACCTCATATCCTTCGAATTCTAATCCTTCTGGTTAATGATTGCTATCTTAAACCTCATAACTAAATTTAAACACTAGATGGCACTGCTGTGTAATTTTGCAGCAATGCAGCATAAGGGTTCATCTTTTCCTCCCCACATCTTGGAGGGAATGAAAGGTTCCTCTTACCTCCCTGCATATCCAGAGGTACTGGAGGTTCATGTTTGCCTTACAACACCTCAAGAAGAACCCGAGGTTCATCTTACCTCCCTGCATCTCAGGCGGAACCAGAGGTTGGTCTTTACCTTACTACATCTCAGGAGGGCTCTGGCCACACACAGCAGCTGTCGCTCCCCCATGGAGAAATTCTCCCCATTCTCAGTCACCTCGGTGCTCAATGTCTCAGGCAGCTGGCTGATCTAAGCACATAGGACCAACAAGCCATGCTATTATTAAAAGTCACAGAGTCACAAAGCCATTAGCTGAAGAGCATCACGCTGGCTTTACCGTGTCCTTCATATGGGTCTTTTCCAAGGCCTCCCAGATCTCAGCATCTGTATGCCGGCCAGAGGGGTCCAGGTTCAGCCTGTGCACAAAGAACTATGTCAAAGGGCTGCAGGACTCAGGAGATGTCAGATGGAGTCAGGTTGGTGAGGTCGCATGGGTGGGTACTACCTGATGGAACCTATGAAAAGCATGGGATCCTGAGGGATGATTGACAGCCTGCTCCGGAGGTCCTCCAGGCCAATCTGGGCGATGTCCAAGCCATCTACTGTGATGGAACCACCCGCCAGCTCTGCTAGTCTGAAGAGCGCAATTCCCAGGGAGGACTTCCCTAGACGGAACATCAGAATCTGAGTTAAGCTCATAGATCATGTGGACTTGGGAGAGAGTGAGGTAACCCAAGGTCTCTACCTGACCCGGTACGGCCCACGATGCCGATGGTCTCCTTTGGCCGAATGCTGAATGAGAGCTTCTTGAGTACCAACGGCAGGTCATCACGGTAGCGCATCTGGACGTCCTTAAAACAGATGCGACCCTCCTGTGGCCAGCAGGGGTCAGGGCAGGATGCCGGACTGCTATGTCGGGGACCTTCCGTGTCCAGGTTCTGTGAGGGGTGGGATATTCCATAAGGTGTGTGCTGTTGTTTTCCAGATTATGAAAAAAGAAGTTTCTGCTTCTTTTGAAGACCTTATTTCGGGAACCTGTTCACATTCGTTGGAAAATTCCAAAGCCGTGACTCACCACCGGCTGGCTGGGACATACCCAGTCAGGGGGGACTGGGCCATGCACGATGCCTTGATGTATTCCTGTTTATTCATTACTCTGGTACGCTCTGATATTAACCATTGTATGTTACCGTAATGTGTGCCAGCTCTGTGTGCAGTGTATTGCAATATATTACCTCATACCACTAATGTTATTTCTTCAGTGGTACACTGGTTTCACTGGATGCTATTTGTCATTCCGTCTGCTCTCCTGCAGATTTCACTGGATGCTGTATGTTATTCCATCAGCTCTCCTGCAGATTTCACTGGATGCTGTATGTTATTCCATCAGCTCTACCACTGTGTGCAGTGGACATCACTGGCCATATGCAGTGTAACTGTAATACATTATGTGAGGGACACTTTGTCTCCATCTCTTTGACCAAATGCCCCATCCACCCCTGACCACAGTAACCCCACCTTTATGTAATGATTGATCCGTTCCACTGATGTAAAGCGAGCTTCGGTCTCAGAGAGGAGGCGCACGGTGAACTGGAACAGACCAGTCAGCTGGAAAGGAAGGGGGGTGATGTCAAGCTGCATCAACCAATCATTTTATACATAGGCAGTAGGTGTGTTTATCAAGAGTGATTTGATTGGCTCATACTTTTCTCTATCGAATCAGCAAGATATTTATACAATCAGTTCAATGTCACTTGTTACATATTGGCAAAGCTGCCCATTTAAAGAAGGGATTTTACTTTAAGGGTATTTCTCAAAGGTACAAAAGCAGGGATCTGCTGGAATATACAGTACTTCCACCAATACTCCACCTGCTGGCTATATACTGTGGTGTAGCTGAAAGAGAATACCTGGATGACGTAGGAAATAGCGAGGCCTGCGTAGGCTGGCAGGATCTGCCCGTGTGTGAGGACAATGAGCAAGGCCACGGCCGTCACCAAGGAGATGCTGATGAGGTCCAGCCTTACAGCCAGCCAGCGCATCGCGCAGTTGAACAGGTAGTGGGGGGCCTGGTTGGTGTCCAGCAGGGCCTGGTACCTGAGGTGGGGGCCGCCCATGAGAAGAAGGCGACCGACTACCCAAATGCCAGTATCTAGCAACCTTATTGTGTGTTCTTAACAGCAGAGGCACTTGCGCACGTGTAAGCGAGGATGCTGCACCTGTTCAGGAAGTCCGGCCCCCTGCTGTAGGCGTGAATAGTGGGCAGGCCCTGGAGGCTGCTGGTTATGTGCGAGGTGAAAGGCGATTGGCTGATGTTGTCCAGCCGCTTCAGCTCGCGAAGCAGAACTCTGCCGGGATGATGAAATGCACAGACACTCAGGCACACAGCTTATACAACGGAGACTCCCAGTTCTCCCAGTACCTGCAGGCTGTTTCTGGTGTATACACGTGTGCCATTTGTGGTATTTCCATAATAAAAAAGCATTAGTTTCAAAATTAAGTGAGAACTTATGCGAGAAGAAGTAGTATCCATCCATCCATCCATCCATCCGTGCTTTTTTGCCAGACCTATGGATGTACTGCTAATCTGTGGGGCCCCTAAACAAGCTCCCCATGCTAATGTCTGTTCCCAGTTCTCGAAGCACCTGATTGTCATATTCGCAGCCCCAGCGACAGGAGATGCCTTATTCAAACAGACAACCCTAAGACTGGAACCCTCCTTACACGCCATTTCAGACATTATTCATGACGTTCCTTGTGTGTCCCTGCTGTGATCCCCCGGTCGACAGAACGGCGAGAAGCCATGCTTCACAGCCCAGGCCAAGGAGGGGGGCATGGAAAGCAGGAGCAGCCCTATCAGCGAACCCCAGCTCCGTCTTTTCCCCCCAGGATGATTAGGGGACGCAAAACATGTTTACGCGGGAGCACTTTGGCTGAAAGCCTCGCAGACGCGCTGGCCGCAGAGACCCCTGGTGAGAGAGCGGTGGCTAATTAGCTGGCTGGGTAGAGCACCGCGGCAATCTGAGCTGGTCCTGAGTGGACGCATTGCGCTACCGCGGCCGGCACAGGAGCGGCAGGCTTTCAGCACATCCTCGCAGTTTCGAACGACAGCTGTGACATATGGAGGAGGAAATAACAGCACTTAAGGGCTCAAATAAAGCACTCGTCTCCCCGCCTGTGCAAAATTAACCTTCTGTTTCAGCTCCAAAGCAGTTTGTGTATTCGGAGAAAGCTACTAAGACTGAACAAACAGAGGTCCAACAGAGAACATGGATTATAGCACTTCGTGAAACATCTCCTCCAACGCGCCCGCCTCTGAACGCACTTAGACAAGCAGAGCAACCACTAGAAAATGTATCAGATAAAGACTTTAACTGAAGTTGGCAAGGTGCCGTCCAGACCTCACCTAGTGACACGCGTGACCAGGTAGAGGAAGGTCCCCAGGGGCACGATGGACAGGAGGAACCAGGGGAAGATCACACTGACCATGCCCAGGCAGAACATCACCAGCGCCAGGTTCTGGAGCAGCATCTCCGTCTGCATGGCCAGACGCACGTCCACTGTGGGAAGGACATGCTTTTTATCCAGCGGCCCATGCAGATAATATTACCCAAAAACTATTTCAAGAGCTTATAATTCTACTGCTACATAATTTTACACCCATTAACACAGCTGGATAAGTATAGGGGAAGCAGCTCCCTCGAGCGTCCACAGAAGGTCCCTCACAAAGGGAGCACGTGGCACTGGTGCAAAAGAGGGCAACAGCCTCTCACCCTCATCTATGTCCCTGGAGAAGCGGGTGAGAATGCGACCCAGGGGGGTGGTGTCGAAAAAGGCCATGGGACTGTGAACCAGCTTCTGGAAAAGCCTGTCGTGCAGGGTGGAGGCAGCTTGGAGGGTGCACTGGGGGGCGACATATAGACAGATGTCACACAGGGACACAGACTCCAACAAACAGACATCACACAGGGACACAGACTGATGTCATACACACTCAGGGACACAGACAGACGTCACACGCTCAGGGACACAGACAAACATAGAAATCACACAAGGACACAGACTTATGTCGCACACAATCAGTGACACAGACAGACAGATGTCTCACACTTATGAACAAAGACAGACGTCACACACTCGGGTACACAGACAGACAGACAGACAGACAGATGTCTCACACTTATGGACAAAGACAGACGTCACACACACTCAGTGACATGGACCGACAGACTTCACACAAACAGACGAACAACACACAAAAACCAAGCAGACAGAGTCGTAGAGTCACACACACACACACAGATATACACACAGGTGTAACAATTCACGGGGATAGATGTCACACACATACAGACATTCATAACCAGACATCACACACACATAGACAGACTCACAAACATGGGCACGCCCTCAAAAACAGCAGACAGATAGACACACTCAGGGATATGGGCATACAGACAGACGTCACACACAAAAAAGAGTTACTCAGACTTAGAGATACGCACGTGTCACAACCCTTACAAATGGACATGACTCAGACAGCAAACACATTACTCCCAGCAGAGATGATGACATGCCATCACAGACAAACATCAGTTTTCAAAGTGATTATAAACCGTCAGCATTTTACACATATTACAGCACGAATCATGACTGAGCTCCCCGCTAATATTCATCAGAAAGCAGACACGGTCGCTTTCTCACGCTGCAAACTCATTATATAGTTTCACAGTTTGATTTAAAAAATTCTGTCTCAAATAAGGCTTGATGCTGAACTGCACATCAAGCAGAATTATGTATGCATACATATATACATACATGCATACTTGCATACATATATTTTATATACGCACGCACACACACACACACGCACACACACACACAGATATGAAAGTTGGTGAAAATCAGTGTAGGCATCTTTGCAATGACAGGGAAAATATTTTCTACTGACTTGCCAAACACAGAACCTGTTACAAAGAAATAAGTCAACATGCACACTGTTTGTGCAAACACATTTCTAAGTTATCTGTGTAAAAAACACTGAAACTTTTCAATACAGGAGATTTCTACACATTTCGTTATCAGACCAATTAGTGAGAATTCCCTGTCTTTCACATCTCACCCAGGCAAAAGCAGATGAGTCATTTTCAGAGTCTTAGCAAACACAGCAGATGGTAGGTGAGCAAATTACAGATGGGATTTTTCGTTTTAATGAGGGAAACAGACTCACACGACCTTTATGGGCCGGAATCTCTCCTGACCGAGTCACAGTCAGCAAGCCAGCAGCCGTCTTTCACTGGACGGCAAGAAAACAAACCAGGGCTTTCTGTAACAGCCCAAGCCACACACACAAGCTCTGGGGCTTAGAAACAAGCGCCGCAAGGAATCCTGGGACCATCTCTTATTTTCAGGGGGCAGGGATATGCTGTCTGCAGGCTACAGCGAGTACTGCGGTAACAGGCCCACAGCAATTACCAGACAGCTGCCTTAAATGGCCCCCAGACACTCAGCGACCCATGCCGAGCGGACGCTGTTTGCCTGCCGCTTGTGCCAGCAACGGGTAAGCAAAGCCCAGGGCAGCATTCCCCCCAGGCACCCGACATGGACCTATTTATACAACCTCTATTTGGGGGAAAAAAAGCAAGAGCAGAATTGAGACTCAGTGGAGAATTGCGGAACCACAGACCATATGCGGGATGGGCCTTGACTACTGTACCTTGACGAAAATTGCCCCACGCACAGTCTTCAGCAATAGCGCCGCCCCCATGGACAGAGCGTAGATGGCAGAGTAGTATTGCGTGTGGGGGTTGAGTCTCATGCTGTCGCTGGCCGTGGTCTCATTGTCCATAACCACAGAGATGTTCTGGGGACAGACAGCGATGCCCAGGTGAGGAGGCCAGTCCTGAAAAAGCTAGGCTTGTTTCCACTCACAGCACATTAGTCAGTTACAGGAAAGACTTCCTCTCTGCATCTGCCCTTCTGTTGATCCTTGTTTTAATGAAGTTTATAGATCCCCTGTCTGACTCTGACTGACAGACAATCAGACACCATCACACATTATCGCAGGTAGAAAGGTAGGATCATCGCCAGCCCCTCCCAAGACTTACGCCGCTGCCCTGCTGGATCCAGTGGCTGAGCCACCAGTTGCTGAATGCGATGCTGCCCGTGGTGGTGAGGAAGAGGAAGATGTTGAGGGCGAAGGCCAGTGGGCCACCGGCGGCTTGGATGTAGGTCCAGTAGACAGACCAAGACACGGCACCAGCGCCTCGCTCTTCTGCTGTCATAAGTTGAACTACAGTGGATTTCGGAAGGTCAGAGGTCAGGGGCCTTGTGAGGCATCATGGGTAAATAGATCAGCCCTAGTACCTTGATCATCTGTTTCTCATTTATCAGGCTGGGGTGCACCCAGGATGGGATGCAAGTGTGATTCATAGCACAGATACCTGTGCACCACAGTCACCCTGGAGACACCAATTAGCCTATCTGCATATCTCTGGAGGAGACCAGCGAGAATTTGCAAACTCCATACACACACAGCAGAGGTGAGATTCCAGCCCCAAATGCTGAAGATGAGGCAACAGTGTCACCCCCCTCTCACCCCCTTTCTTGCCGTCCATGGGGGCAGCTCTTCTGCCAGCACTGGACGGCGCCCCCTGCCTGAGCTTCTTGGTGTTGTTCTGCTTGTTCTTCAGGTTCTTCAGCTCCAGGGTCTGCAATGTGGATGGGGGGATAGTGGGTGACAGACCCGGCTGGGAAAGAGGGGAGCGACACTGTCAGCCGTTAAAATGCCGTCGCTGACAGACAGGCACATAAACACGTAAAGGAGCCACATGCATTAACGGTGCGTAGCCGGTATCCTCCACAGAGCTCATGGATTATGCACGAGCAGAGCACTGAAGGACAGAGTGACCGGCCAGGCTGTCCTGTGTAGCTACATACAGATACATGCTAATCCACCGCCCATGCGGGTGGCCCCGCTCGCTCACCTTGTGCTGAGTGCAGCTGAAGAGTGCAGTGTACTCATTCTCCATGCCCATGAGCTGGGCATGACTGCCCTGCTTGTACAACTGCCCGTCCTTCATCAGAACCACCTTGTCGCATTCGGCCAGGTACTATAGTGGCAGATATGCAGAAACAGTGCCATTGGGAATGCCTGTTACGACCACTGTTGGGACTCAAACAAACAACCCTCAGGTTAGATACCTGAAGCTTTGACATCCATGCCAGCCCCTCGGTGCACTCTGCCTCACCTGCAGCTGGTGGGTCACGAAAAGCACGGTCCTGCTCCCAGCTGCCCCCCGGATGGCACTATGGAAGAGATGCGCCCCCACTTGAGGGTCCACAGCGCTGAGCGGGTCGTCCAGCAGCAGGACCGGCCGCTCGCTGTATAGCGCCCTGGCCAGACTGATGCGCTGGCGCTGGCCTCCACTCAAGTTGGTGCCGCGTTCACCAATCTGGAATGAGATTCTGCCATGGTCACCACGGTCATGTGGATATACAGCTCACACTGGCACGGTCACTACGGTCATGTGGATATACAGCTCACGCTGATGCGGTCACCACGGTCATGTGGATATACATCTCACACTGCCATTGTCACCATGGTCATGTGGATATACAGTTCACACTGACGCGGTCACCACGGTCATGTGGATATACATCTCACACTGCCATTGTCACCATGGTCATGTGGATATAC
>JAODJW010000002.1:21959146-21969707 GCA_026777045.1 Hyperopisus bebe | reverse complement strand
AATAAACTTAAGTAGGAGAGTTTCAGTTACCAGCATTCATATCAAAATATGGATCCCATGTCTGCAAAACTAACATTGTAAATGAAATATTGATAGCTAATCGATATCGAATCGAAATCGAATCGAAACCATAAAAATAAGAATCGAATCGAATTGCCGAATTGGTCACAATACCCAGCCCTAACACACACACACACATACACACACACACGGCATTGCACAGTACTGACTGGCGGAGGGCTGTGACCCCTGCCATTGGCAATCAGCGGCTTGCATGCACCCGCCGGACATTGTGTCTGCTTAGTGGTCAGCCGTGCAAATCACCCCCTCCGACACCGAGTGACGGATGGTGACTCGACTCACTAATCAGAGCTTTAACGAGCGGCTGCGTCAAGGCAGCCCTGATGACAGACAAGGTTTCCCCCCCCACGCACGCCGGAAGTTGAAGAACATGTCAGGTTAATTAGCACCCACCCGCTCTGTGCCATTAGACAGGGCTAGGAGTCTCATTTGAAATCACTGTCACCACATGCAAACTGATGCACTAAATAGTTTAGAATAAAACGAGAAAAAAAAAAAAAAAACTTTTTCAAAAGGAATTTTATGAGTCATACTTTCTATAATATCTGACATTCCTAAAAAGTCTAATGTATAATGTGATGATAATCTATTAGCCTAAATATTATGCCAAAATATTGTAGGCGAATGTTTAGCCTCCCTCCCCCCTCAAGGCCAACAGGAAAGGCCGCTCCAGCAAAGGTAAATGAGAAGGTTAGTAGCTGCTGTTTGGTGCCTGACCGGGTCAGCAAGTTTATTATGCTGTGAGATTTAGTCAGGTGCTACCTGCCTGGTGATCTTAATGGCAAACTACCTTAATAGCCCCCCAGGGGACAGTGAGATGGTACAGCCATAAGTGCCAGGGAGGGAGAATGGAAAGGTGCGAGCTGGTGTGATACAGCAGGGATATTCTGAGTTTGATTGATGTAGATGGACAACGCGACCTGAACGTGTGGCTCACCTGGAGCCCATGGCCAGCTGGCTAGCTATACTGTCTCCCAGCAACGGTGATGCTTATTGCACCCAATAGCACGCCTTACCGCAGCCTGGCAGGCAGCGCCCAATAGCTACAAGTTATTGATTCAGATTTATCTGACTTGCTGTTGCCGTCTATGTGCCAGCGAGCAAATAAATTCTCCAGGGGCCTTATTTCCAGGACTGGTTGCTGGGGGCACGGTTAGACTGGTGACAGCAGCTGAGGGGTTCACCAGTCATATGAGATGCATGATCTGAAAATACCTCGACCCATTTCCCCTTCTCCTTGCCAAGTCCCGCCCCCTCATGGGCAAGCCTGTAAAGACAAGCGGAGGGGGGGCAGGTGAGTTGCAGCCAAGCAGTGGTGCCGAAGACAGGACCGGGCCAAGGGGGGCAGAAAGGTCACTATGGAGAGGGCAGGGGTTAGGCTGAGGACGGGTGCTGTGTGATGGGCACCATCTGTGCTGGGCCCCCCCCGATGACAGATGCATGCGTGGGGAGGGGGGGTCACCCGCCAGCCCCAGCGCGGAGGTGCCACTAAAGCAGCAGGGGGGCTGTCAGATGGCTTTCTCTGAAACGACAGCCTGGGATGGCGGGTCAGTGCTGATTTACCCCCGGAGGCCAGGTGAAAAGCAGGCGGCGGGATCAGCAGCCTTCTGTGGGCTCATGAATTATGCTCGGGGCCCCAAATTACTGCGAGCAATGCATTCACAGCCTCAGCAGTAGGGTGGTCTCCTCTGCCCTGGAGGGGAGGGGGGTCCCACGGAAGGAGGCCCAAACAAACAGCAGGAACAGAGGCGTCGGTCCCCGGGACGCCTCCGCAGGGAGAAAGGGACTCCCAGCTCGCTCTGATCCAGAGGAACTTACACTTACGCCCAAATCTCATTTGTATGTTCCTCCAATGACTGAGGCTAAGTACCCTTTCAAGGGTACAACAGGCGGCCCCTCCTGGGAGGGACTCATCTGCTTTCAGGTTAAAAGTCAGGGTTATTAAGCACCTGGAGAGCGCCGATCAGACGCCGCATGCTGATTGCCATGTTAATATCCACGCCAACGGCGCTCCCCAGGCAGATCGGGGAGAGCTGTCCAGATGGGCCTCCGGCACCGGCTGCTGGAGCCTCTGCACCGTGAGGTCCTGGGGGAGCTCCTGTCTGATATCCCCATCCCCATGGAGGTGTCTCCTACTCGGCTTTATTTTGTCATGAAATGCCGCCACTCTGCTCCCCACATGCGCTCCTTTGGTGCCACATGCAGTCAGGCGCCACCCCGTGTTCTGACGCAGGACCCAGCGGGAGGTGCCGTGTGAGGGGGCGCCGAAGCCTTTCCTGTAATGTTTAAGGGGTTTGAAGAGGAATCCCGCTGGCAGCGGGGGCCACCTGGATGGCAGTGTGACAGTGCTACGATTAATCATGCCCCCCCCCCCCACACCACCCCCATAGTCTCGCCTGGCCCACCAACAGGGCTGTTCATAGCAGTTATCAGAGGACACTTTAAGAGAGCCAGAAAACATGGTGGCAGTGAGAGCTCGTTAATAAACACAGCCCATAATCGAGGAGAAGAAGAATAAAATCACAAAACTGCCCCAGCGAGGAACCCCGGTGCCGGTGATGCTAATTACGGCTACAAATGAGGAACTTGATGGTTCGCGTGACAGCTGAATTAGCAACTGCATGCAGCAGAAATCACCCCGGAGAGCTGTCACACATGGGAACCCAAAGCCAGGGCCAAAAAGCAGGCCTACAACTGGATGGCTCATACAGGTCATGTGGTCCAGATTACACAGCATCTAAACTGGAAGTGGGAGCCGGGTGCCCCGGGGTGGTGTGCATGGTAACCATGACAACAACGGGCATTCAGAGTGGTATGCATGGCTGGAGGCGGGCACCATTAGGGGTGTTTCCTAGCTCAGGTTGGGGCTTGGGGGGGGCAGCTATTTTCACACTACGACTTCACAGAGGTCAGTACTCCGATTATAGGAACCACCTGACTGCTCCCGTGCCACATGCCTGGCGAGTCAGGAATGCAAATGGGCAGAGGCTGGGAGGGCACGTCCCCGAGGCCACACCCCCATACCTGCCATGCCATGGACTTTATAACCTGTCAGAATTTTAATGTCAAGTCGATATCCCTGCGGCACGGCGCCGGCCCGGACCCAGGTCCTGTAAGAGACCCGGCAGCTCTGCTGCGGCTCGATATGGGCATTCACCATAGCTGGGGGGGTTAATCAATGCTTAAAGGGACCGTGACATGAGCACATAGCTTTTGTGCTCGGTACGGGCCAGAGTGGAGCGTGTGCACAGTGAATATACCACTCTGACAAAAGCCTTCACAAGCATCTTCAAAACACGACACAGATCAAAAAACAAACCTTTGTTGTTCATTGTCTTCATCTGTATCATGATCATTGTATGTATGTTCATTCGTTTAGGCATGTGTATTTATGTTTGTGTGTTACTTTTTGTGAGGGTGTATTCATCTTCTTGTCACGTCTTGTATTTACATTATTTGTCAGTGTGTATTCATGCATAGGTGTATTTATTTTCATTTGTGTGTTTCTGCTTGTGTGTATTTATGTTCATATCAGTTTGTCTGTATATTCATGTTCATTTGTGTTTGCTTAAGCGAATTAACATTAATTTCTGTTTGACAGTGTGTATTAAAGTTCATTTGTGTGTCTCTGTGTGTGTTCATGCTCATTTCTGTTGATTATGTGTATTCATGTTCACATACGATCACCTTGACCGCAGCACTTACTCGGGTTGGGCGGGAACAGGGTGCAGCTCTTGCAGTGAATGATCTCCTTGACGACGGGCATGTCCTGTGTGATGGGCGGGGGCACAATGCCAAGGCCTGGCATCATGGGGTTCATGGGGGCAATGCCCGCCATCATGCTGAGGCTGGGGTCAAAATCTGCAGCAAACGGGGGGGGGGGGGCAGGGGGGTAGAGGTGATTAAAACAGGTCTCACTTTGACAAATACATTTATTTAAAACATTTTAATTTCATGTTGGGGTAACTCAAGTCTTCACCCTGATTTTGATCAGCAAATAAATTTCCCCCCATGCATACATACATCCATTTCCTAACAGCTTATCCTGCTCCGGGTCATGGGGGTGGGTACACCCAGCTCAGAGGGGTTTAAATATGCACCGTGTTCCCTGGCTCCTGCTCTCTGTGGTAACTCTGTGCATTTTATATTTGACAGCCGTGGTCTTTGATTTACGGGGATCGATTGGGACCTGCAGCCGCCAAGGCAGGCAGTCTGACGTGAAAACAACACCCCCGTCCGTGTGGTGGCGAGAGCTCAGCAGCCTCGCTCATCCTAACGAGACATAGAGATACGAGCCATCCGTCGTCCAGCGTAGAAACAGGAGCATGTCGGCAATACAAGTGAGGACTGATGAGTCCTAGATCACATTGGGGGGGGGGTGACAGTAGACAGTAGAAGCCTCACATCGTGCAACATGCACTATTCACAGCGCAGGACATGGAGCTCTCGCTGAGCAAAGACTACATAGGAGAAATATAGATCTCGGGCGGGGGCAAGGCTGCAAACCAAGCCCCACACGGTGTGTGGAAAGCTGGGATGCTGGAAGAGACGGGGGCTGGAGAACAGACAGCGCCCCTCGGTGGCAGGAATGTGGAGTTAACGCTGTATGTGACCACACTAAGAGATCTGTGGCCGATGGCTGACACCACTACCATGACTGAAAAATGCAAGGAGACAGGATGCAAGTGAACTCCCGTACATGTGATTGCCTAGGAACTGCTGTGGGGGGTGAAGGTCTGCCTGGATGCCGGGGGACTGGGGTTCCACACCAGGGCTCCCTCTCGGCCTGGCCTGGTGCTGTGCTCCCAGCGAGGGGCCACATCCACATAAAAAAGACATTCCCTCAATTTAATGGGTCTTCAAAGGCACCGCTGCATCCGATGAAAAGAACGGGTGTTAAATCAGCTATTTCCACTTAAAGTGCACTGACGACATGCACTGGACAGACCACCCACATGAAGCAAGTTAAGGGTCTCTGGGGGCTGGGAATCAACAGGATAGCTCAGTGTCCGTTATTTATCTATTTATTGTAAAAAATAATCATTATAGAGCTGGGGGGGGGGGGGGGGGGGGGGAATGTGACAGGGGAAGAGGGCCTAATCTAAACCGGCCTTTGCTGCCTGTGTGGCATCTGTCCATGTCCCCCCGAAATCTGCCCCTTTGAGGAGATGTTCAGTGCAGCCTCTCCACGGTTCTGTATAACAATCTGCTTCCTGGGGGTTCCCTGAATGTAATTACAAGCTGGCAATCAGTCAACTGCTACGAAGAAAATTTAAAATGTGGGGGTGGGGGGGGGAGGGCAAAAAAAAAAAATACACAAAGTGCACAGGTCCCTGGGTGTCTGCATGTGGGGGGAGGGGAGGTTCTGTTCACCCGAATGCCAGCTCTTTTCCCAAATGCTCTGATACACCACTAATCCTCAGAAATGTGCCAGGGATCAGGTGATGAACACAGAGCTGAAAGTCACTCCCTATCCAGCTGGCCAAGGAGCACCAGCTACAGGAGAGACGATCAGCCTGCAGATAAAGCAGTTCGCTGTATCAGAGCGGAACTCAGACAGCGCGTTCGGCCTGTGGGGGGCACATCCTGAGCTCTGTTAAGAGGGCAGGATCACCAGAGAGACAAGGGCCTCATTATCAGACGGGCCCCAGAAGCCCAAGCAGGCCTCTGCTGAGTCCAGGGGGGGCGGTACCCTGCGCCAATTAAAGCTGTGAAAGCAGCAGTCAGTGTGCTGTCTGAACCCACGATGGCTGCCACGGTCATTCAGGCTGTCTGATCAGGAGCACGAATCATCCCGGATGGGGATGGGGGGGGGGGGGGGGGGTCAATTTGCAGCTCAGTGCAGGGGCATCACCCGCTGTCCCATCTCACAGAACCGTGAGCTCTTTGTCCCCGAGGCCAGTGTTGGATGAAGAGCAGGAATTCCGATAAAGTTCCACTGCTGCCAGGCGAATAGAGATGTTGGCGTTGGGCGAATAATCTCGTCTGCATCTGCGGCTGGAGGACAGCTACTGCCACTGTTGCATGGAAACGGCCCGTCTTTCCAGCACCTTCCATTGAGAGCTCTGTGGTGGCGTGTAAGCGGCACAGCGTCATGCGTGTGGGCACAGAACAAAACCATGGTAAAAATAAAGGCCCATAAGGACAATGCTAAATTTAGCAATTTTCTTGAATGTGTTCAAGATTCTGGTCTTCACATGGCTGTAATCATGAATTCAGCAATCATCAAAACACCCATCCAAAACTGGGATTACCAGCCATTTTAGCAACTGGGCCAGAAACTTGAGGATCATTTGGATAAATGGTTTTATGGGCATTTATGGCAAAACAGATTTAAAGGTAAGGGTTTCCAGGAGACAGAGAAAAGACACAACTTTATTAAAGGCAGGGCTGTGTGGGAACTGAACAGATGCGAAACTGCGAGCGCTTTATAAATTATGTAACGTCCAGCGTCACAAACATTGGAAACTGCAAGAGGAAGGGCTGAGGGGGAGGGAGGGGGGCTACTGGTTTAAAGAGGCAGTTGCTGAACTGAAGACGGGAGGGAGAGGGCTGCGCCGATAAAGACGGGAGGGAGAGGGCCGCGCCGGTGAAGAAGGGAGGGAGAGGGCCGCGCCGGTGAAGAAGGGAGGGAGAGGGCCGCGCAGGTGAAGAAAGGAGGGCCGTGCTGGTAATGGAGGGAGGGACGGAGAGGGCAATGCAAGCGAAAGAGGGCTGAGACAAAGAGTGCAAACATTTCAGATATACTCCTACATTAAAAAGACACCTGCATTATGGAGAATGCCTGGCTGGCTGCAATGTGGTCGCTCTCATGTGCTTTTGTACGAAGTAAACATGCTTTACATTTTGCATGAGCAGAGACTGCGTTCGAGGCAAGATGGGCTGAGATTAATGGCAAGGGGCCCACTATCGAGACCCACAGAGAGAATGATGGTCACATCCTGCTGAATCATGCGGACTGGGGCTGCTTGGAGGACCTGGAAACTACCCCCCATCCCCCCGGCCTCAGAAGCTGGCCCACAACCAGCCCTTGATTTCTGGGGCATAGTTAGCAGCAGCTTTTTCGCAAAGTAACTCAGACTTTCAAACACATTTATACAGCTTTCAGGTTAAGTACTCAGCTCAAAGGTACAACACTGGATCCCCTCCCTGTTATCCACTGCCCGCTGGGATGCTCCTGCTATATCCTGCAAAAAACTCCAGCAAATCAAGGAGACTGCCTGGGAACATGCAGCTTGAGTTGAAAGATTGCTGCGCCAATCTGGCCCCGATCTCATGGCACATGGGGAGAGGTGGTGGGTAGTGCCCACTGCAGACGTGCGGAGAGGGGCGATCCCCACTGCACACCGGCATGGCTGCTGCTCTGCTCATTCCTTCAGTACATATCTTCAGCACTGCCTGAAAACATCCCTGAACTAACTCCTAGGTGTAAGCATGGGAGTCAATCAAGCAGAAGAAAGGAAAGTTGTGCTGCTTATTCCGTTCAGAAAGTTGTGCAGTTTGTTTGGCTTAGGAAGGTGTGTGCTGCAGTTCCTCTGTTATTTTGGCCACGTTTTGTGGGGTTGAGGGTCTCTGGGAGCCAGGAGCCCCTGATAAGCTGGTCGTGGACACAGCGAGTGTCGCTGGTGATATATGGTATGCCGAACCTTCTCTACAGTCAAGAAATGCACACAAAAAATAAATGGGCATCTGGCAATGATGTTAAATCATGCAGCTTGAGAGCAAAGTGAAGCCCGGGACACAGACGGGCTCACGGACGAGCCAGTGCATGGCAGAACCAGTACACAGCAGAGTGGGCTCATGGCAGAGCCAGTACACGGCAGAGTGGGCTCACGGCAGAGCCAGTACACGGCAGGGCGGGTTCACGGCAGAACCAGTACATGGCAGGGCGGGCTCACTGCAGAGCCAGTACACGGCAGGGCGAGCGCACGGCAGAACCAGTACACGGCAGGGCGGACTCACGACAGAGCCAGTACACGGCAGGGCGGACTCACTGCAGAGCCAGTACACGGCAGGGCGGGTTCACTGCAGAGCCAGTACACGGCAGGGCGGACTCACGGCAGAGCCTGCAACCTGAATTATCTGGGTAATTCAACACCCTTCTTAGAGAACACAGAGAAAAGGTGGCCTGTGCCCCAGGCTGCATGCCACACAATCCCCACCAGGCCCCTGATTCTGTTGCTGCTCCTCTGACTGACCCGGTATCTTCAGGGCACTACTACTCCAGAAACAGGTATAAACCAGTTTTACTTTTCAATCACTGCATGCAGCTGAACATGAATTTTAATGTTCTACATTAACCACTGTCTTTTCCTTTGCTTAAGGATGAAATCTCCTGTCTTTATTATGCTGATCAATTCCAGGACATGGAGATTTGCTCTGAGCTCAGGACCTGCTGAATACTGTCACAGAAGCCGGCACATAACCAGGATGTAGGAAGCAAACACTAAGGCTCTGCCTGTATTCCCTTTGAATCCACAGGATGCATCGTTTCACATCAGACTAATGGTGACACATCTCTCTCGGCACAGGGCCTAGCATTTAAAAATGGGCCTAAATAGATCCAGTCAGGCTTTTTAAAATGCCAGGGCCTTCATCCAGGCTGCGATCTGTCCCTGATAAATTATCCAAGATACATCTTTCCGCACCATTTAAAAGAAATGCATCAGAAACAGCTAAACAGCCCAGGCTTTAATGCCATTCAGCCATCAATAGCCAAAGAAAACATCCTTTAAAACAGCTGAGAATGATCAAACACACATGGTAATTCTCTGGTTGCAAGGACTCTTGGAAAGACTCAAATACGAAATGTCAGAGGTGCTGAGATGTTTTCCCAAACCCATCCTGCCATGGACAGGATCGAAAACAAAACCACACAGCAGGAGCCTGCACGAGTCTTCACTGCATGCTAACGGCTGCCCTGAGGTGCAGCCTGCATGCCTGCTTTTCATATCGTATTGTGCATGCCGAAACAGGAGACTCAATGCTGGCCAGCATGTCGAAGAGTGACACGGGTAAACCTGGCAGCGCTGGACACGGTTCAGGCTCTGATTCAGTCTTGTTGGTCGATAACAAACAGCTAGGTCTAGTGCCCGGAGTGGACGCCCCAGCGTGTAAAAAGCGCTGGTGGCCGGACACAGCTGAGCTGAAAGCCTGAAGGGGCGCAAGGGCAGAAAACAAAGGGGAGGAAAGTGAATGCATGAGAAAGAGAGAGAGAGAGAGAGCGAGAAACAGTGGCGGCCGTCAATCCGAAAAGCGACAGTGTGAAAATCGCCTCGGTCACGGTGCGGGCTCCAGCTGCGTCAGAAGCTGATCAGGAAACCCCACAGAGGACGCCGCTACAGGGCGCAGCGAATCAAACATCCTGAGGCCCCAGGCCAGTGCCAGCGCAGGACCCGAGCCACATGAGGTCAGTTATGATGGTCCAGCAGACTGGACCGGCCTCTCGCTGCTCCCAGCATGACAGCAATAACAAGGCATGTGGGTGCAGTGTGATGTCACATCACAGTGTGTGTGACCCTGATTCAGAAAAAGGAAAAAAATCTGATTCTATTTGCAGTCCACTGCAGTCGCCGGGGACTTTGTTCTGGTTCCGCTTCCTGCTCAGCGGCCAAAAAGCAGAAGCAGTTTTGACGGGCTCTTTGGAAAGTTCCTGTTTATACAGCTGCTGGGACATTCAAGCGGTAAGCCGGGGGTCCAGGGCAACATTCTACAACCATGACCCAAGGCTGCATGATAAAGCCGGCGAGCCAGAGGCTCCTGACACCATTAAAATAAATTTAGCCTTTAAAAGATGGAACACACACACATCCACAAACATAAACAAAGACACACACACACAAACACACTCATAATTTCACACCCAGGGCAGTGTGACAAACGGGGCCTGTTTGGTGACGATGTAGGAAACAGACATGCTGTTTCTGTGTTAGAGTCTTGTATGGGCCTCTAATCAAAGCCCGAGCCCAGCTCATATCCAAGACCTTGAGACCGAACCTGACCTGTCCAGAATAGTACTCGCAAATCTAGAACCCGAACCCATCAGTCATATGTGTATATGGAAACTGCAAGTTTGGGTGGTATGGAAAGCGCAAATGAGCAACGGCTCTAGCAGGTGTATAGAACAATATGCGCGTTAAAAAAAAATAAATCGCACATAACAACTGCCAAGCCCGAAGATGAACGTAGAATGACTCGTGGTCAGCCTGAGAACCGATACATTAATCTGTGTCTTTAATGTGGGTGAACGGCTCAGATGACATGAGGGTGAGAGGGATCCGTGTTCCAGTCCTACAGGCCCTCAGGTAAAGCTTCTGCCAGGAAAATGTGTTTCTGTGCTGGTATCAATGTAATAGCATGAGAATGTCACGAAAGCACAAAAGGGAGGGACAGCAGAGCATTGGCAAAAAGCCACATGGACACAGAGGGGGCCATGGACAGGTTTTTTTAACCTCCCGTGGGGGGGGGGGGGGGGGAGGGG
>JAODJW010000002.1:21943111-21954611 GCA_026777045.1 Hyperopisus bebe | reverse complement strand
ATTTCGTACAGATGACCTTCAGACAAATTCTTATGAAATTTATCAGACGGATATTTAATTTTCATAACCATTTGTCCGTTGCAGCCTATCAAAATCAGCAGTGGGCAAATAGCTAGAGAGCTCATACTTCGGCCAATCTTTGGTCAACGGGCATGAAAGTTGCTGTAAATGCATACAGCCATACCCTTGAGAAAATGACATGAAGCTTCCATGGCAACTATGCTCTGATAGTCTGCTTGGCCCCCTCATTGCTGCTTGCAGCTATATTTGTTTCTTAATTTGCATTACATACTGTCTTTATGAAGAACAAACAATATGTAAAAATGCAAGATGTATCGGTTAGCATACCAATATTGCTGTCCGATATTTTAAACAATACTACTGAAAAAACGGTGATGACTGCATTGACTGATCAGCCAGTTTCTGTAGAGGAGGACAAGGGTTTTCATCAGCTCATCCACTACTTATAAGAAGTTTCAAAGTAATGGCATGTAAATGTTTATAATCCATATTTAAATCTGACCTGCAGATTGATATTTTATTTTCTAAGGAATGAAAAAAAGAATTGTTAATTTGTACTGGAAGGGTCTGTTTTGAATGAATTTCAAAGAATTGGCTGCTTTTTGTAAGATCAATAAATTTGAAATAGTACTTAAGTACTATTAAAACCAAGTATGTTTTACTTTTACTTAAGTAGTATCTTACTCAATGACTTATTTTAGTAACATTTTGGTATCGCACTGTACACTTAAGTATGAAAATTGAGTACTTTTTCCACCACTGCCATACACGCATCGGTCATATTCTGGAATCCCTGATTATACATACAAGGGAGACTACAGAGAATTCAGCTCCAGTGACAGTCTGAAATCTTAATTCTAAGCCCTCGTCACCACAGGACAGCCCTCTGTAGATCCTAATGTCGCTGGATCTGCAGTGTCAGGGTATGCTCCCCATCGACTGCTCATCAGGAAACAGGCTAAGTCGCTGCACAGCTCTGGCCTCACTCCGGTAATTAGGGGTTAATGCTGCTACTGCTCCTTATTCTGCCTCTCTGTGTTGAGTAATTACGGTCTTGTTTTCATGTTGCCGCCACACAACCCTGTTGTTGCTCCACCACCATCCAGATGAAACGCTTCCCAGCTCATTAACCGATCCCCGCCCATCTGTAGGGCCACGTTTTAGGGGACTTTAAGCAGTGGGCACAGACATCAATCCCGTTTTTCTGTCAACGATGACAGCTGATAGGGAATCCTGCCCGCTTCAATGGCCAGCATTAGTACCTCAAACACCCCCATTACTAACAGCAACCACATTAGTACCCACTGCAGGCGGTGTGTGTGGAATTTCCGGGAAGACAAAGCAACAAGGTTGAAGGTCAGACAAGCATACAGGTCAACCCACGGTGACTGGAGGTGCCACAGAAAACCTCAAGCAGGGATTTCTGCCGCACAATGCCCTCTGCAAACGACCTTGAAGGACCCGGTCTCACACGGCTTCCCACGCTTGCCCTTGCACTCAATCAAATGAGCTGGCTGGAAGGAGCGTTCGCCTGAATGGCAAACAGCCGCAGGAACAAGGAGGCAGAGGGAGAATAAATCAGCATCGCGCTGCCGTGCCAGAGTGGGCTTCATATGGATGTCAGGGCTCAGGAGAGCGAGCGGGTGCTCTGACGGCCGACCAGACAAGTCCGAACCCTTAACCAGGTAGCGCGTCGTCAGTTAAAGATGGGAACGTCTGAAGAGGCTGCCAGCTGAAACCTTAGAAGCAGCCGTGTTGTGGTATTATCAAGCAACACCAGTGACACCCGCTGCTTCAGTAAGCACCGCATAATCAGGTGACATGCTAAGCATCTCTGTCATGTGATGAGGAAGCTGCCAGGGAGAGCCCACATTCTGCCCTATAAATACACCTCCCCTTCTGTCAGCGGGAGATGAGACGGCCCACGGCGGCGGCCCTCCCCCGCACGGACCCAGCAATGATCGGTCAGATGACACCGGCCGGAAGCAGCCTGCGGACAAGCCTTCAGGGCTCCCTCCCTCCCGCCTCAAGCCGACACCAGACGACGGCCATTTCTGGCCACTTTTACCCGCGACGCTGGATGGGAGAATAAAGCTGCGGTGATGGAGCTTAGCTGCAGGCAATTCAGAATGCTGAGGAGCGCTCAAGGAAATTTATCCTGCGAGGTACAAGGTCTTAATGGCTGATAGCCCAATTATGGGATCTCATGGAGGCAGCGTGCACACGCACGTCTGAGATTTAAAAGCCACAATGAAAGCAGCCAACAGAAACCGAGGGGAGAGGAGGAAGGGGGTGAAAATAAAGCGCTAGCGTATTCTTCTCTGCATACTCTTCTGGGAGATTGCCAATGCCTTTTGTTTGCTTTTCTTAATTTAGACGTGAAGTAATGAGGTTACCAAATGTAATCTGGATGTCTAATGCTGGAGCGTTTGACAACCCCAAAGGCATATTCTATCTGCACAGGCCGGAACTCCAGTGTGACTATGAGCCATGGATGGGTGACCGTTTATGAATGAACTCACAGTGTCTCCTTTCCCTGCACAACATGGTGAAACGTATGCCAGGCTAACAGACATTAAACCAAGGACTCCAACATCCCTGTGGGGAAAAGTCAGCATACATAAAGGGGGTGGGATGGGGGAGGAGATCATGGGGAAAGTATTGGACTGGCCAAGATTACCTGGGGAGAAAATCCCCAAAAAATTCAATACACCACACAAGCATGCAAACGCAGCAGACGCTCATGCAGACACTAATGCAGACACTCACCCAGATGTGCATGTAGATACTCATGCAAATAAACATGCACACACTCAGATGCTAACGCAGACATACACGCAAATGCAGCGCACACCTCATATAGGCACTCACATAGGCGCACGGGTTAATCGCCTCATTTCACTTAGCTCCTCTCGGTTCCTCATTTTCAAGATCTCCAGGTTTATTTGGCAAACCGCAGGGAGAGGAGCCTTGGGATGCAGCAGATAACAGATCAGCTCATTTAGGATTACGGGTAATGAAAGCAGCATGTCAGAGATCCTCTCTGCTGGGGCCCACAAGCAGGTCCTCCTGCCTGGGAATCCCACAGCTTGGTATCCCCTGCTGGACGGCCCTCTGAAGTGTTTCTCTGACACAAGAACCTATGCTCTATCTATCCATCATGGAGGACATGTGTGGTGAACCTGAGGCTCACTCCACCCTGGAATCATTCCCCCCACCCAGTTAAAGGGACCTGCCTCCAGTTTTGAGGAACAAAGGGATTTGCCCCAAGCACACGGCTTATGGGACATGCCTTCACATCTTAACTCCCCACTTTGTGGAAAATATCTCTATCTCTACTCCCCAACGTGAAGACACAAAGCCACATGGCCCTCACCATCAGCGACATGGGCCCACCAAGCGCACAGGGCGGAGAAGAGAGCGCTCCATCTCTAAACGCACCAAAAATGCACCGCTCAAGGCACGCAGGCCTCGTGTGTTTGGAGAGGAGGTCAACAGTGTTTTCCTTGATATAACACTGCAGCTTAAATTAGATAAGCGGTTTGTCTGAAATTAGCAGTAACCTTTTGAAGTCGCCTGTAATTAGATTCCCTTCTAATGCAGCACCGAAATCCAGACTCAATGGCTTGTCAGGAGGAGGAAGAATCGTTTACACAGCAGAGCTGGGCTGAGAATTACAATCATTAAAAAGAGCTCATTGTACAGAGTGTCCATCATTCAAACCTGAAAGCGAGAGTGCCACCACCTCCAACAGCATTGAGGGTTTGTGGCTTTATCTTCTCCTGAGCAGATTCTCGCCTCCCCGGATACACACTGCAGCGAAACATGACTGTGGGCTCATTCCTGTATTGATTCCCTAGAATACCAGGATTTTCAAAAGACAGCCAGGGACGTCTTGGGACTTGACGACCAAAAAGAGATGACATATTAAGGGGAAAGTCTTTTCTTTAAAGACATCTGATTCTTTTCTTTTTCAAGCAATATTTTTTTTTCTGATAAAACCTAAGTACATGACCTACTCTTTACACCTAGTTGTCAGAAAAAGAAAAAACATTCTGGATTTCCAGCTGTCATTCTGTAGGTGCTGTGGCGATATCAGGAGTGGCTCCCTGACAGGCAGGCAGATAAGAGACCTCCAGAGCGTGAATTTGACGCTGTCTCCTGTAGATTCTTTAGACAGGAGACACCCCTGAATCTGCTTGCGTGTAAGTTGAGGTGAAACAGGTTGTGGTCATTACAGGCTACTTCCAAGTACCCAGGTAGATCAATACACTCCAAACATCATCAATAATGATGTGGATAACCGGTGGAGCTAGAACCAGAAGAAACAACGTGATTATCTGGTGATTAACCAATCCTTCACAGTCTTCCACCAGACTATCATTTTGGCTTACGGCCCCAGGACTTGTTTGTCAATATTTAAGACTGCTGCCTATGACCTAATAAAGGGCTGTAGAAACAGAGGATCCCCTGCAGACGCCAGTAACTGGAAAGTCATCCAAAGTGGACAAAGTGAAGCAAACATGGCCAGAGCAACTGACTGCTAAAGGCAGCTGTTGGGCTGCTGGTTTGGTAATGCTTGAGAAAGAAATGCCTTTGGGTGGTACGGATGTCAAACAGGCAGCAATGTGGCTTCACACCTACAGGGTTGAGGGTTCAATTTCTGTCCCTGTGTGTGTGTTTCTCCTGTGTTTTTTAAAAGACCCCCTCCTTATGTGGACTGGTGTGTCTAAATTGCAACTTATTTTTGAGATGCAGTGTGTGTGTGTGTGTGTGTGTGTGTTTGTATTTACCACATTGTGTGGTTCAAATGTCCCCACAATATGGTAAAGCCAGATTTTACAGGTCCACACAATATAAACGTCAAGTTTATAAAAAGTCTCCACAATAATAGGAATACATGAACTGTGTATGTGTGGTCTTGTATATATTACATTATGGGTACCAAATGTCCCCACAATGGGACAAAAACCTGTTATTTTGACCTTGTGGGGACATTTTTTCAGTCAAGGGAAACTCAATTTAATAAAAATCGTTGAATGAAATCAAAAAACTAAAAATGTGAAAAGTGGAACGGATGTGTTTTGTGGAATGGATGGATGGTCCCCAAAGAAATACGAATACAAACATATATGTATGTATGTATGTATGTGTGTGTGGCTTCCTGAGATAAACTCCTGGTTCACCATGACCTTGGACTATATAAGCAGTTCTGGATTGTTAAAAATGGATGGTTAAAATTCTCTGGCCCACACACATCTCCTAAAAACACCCTAAAAACAGCCTGACAGTATTCACTCCCTTACTGAGTTTACAAGGAAGATAAATCATTCCATCATAGCTATAAATACAGACCAGGACCAACAGTTTTTCAAAGATGCTTCAGTGCCTTCGAGCAGCACACCTAAATTACTTATAGCAAAATACACAGATCTGCTAGACTACAGATACACACTCGGATAAGTGCACCTGCCAAGCAGCTAAATGGAAACCATGATGCTGATAAAATTTTGTGTGTTAACTATGCATTTAACTGCTATCAGCAGGAAACTGGAAGCCCACGTTGTCAAGGAGACAACGGGCACAGGTTTAAAGATCTCAGTCCAAACTGCAGTCAGGACACGCAGAAACAAACGACCAATACCTCGAACAGACGGCACCTCACAGAGACTGTGGGGGCTGTTATCCAGCCGTGGCTTGTTTACAAATCCCAGTCCAAGGCTAATAATTAGTTTTCTGTTCCAGTTCAGCTGCATGGAATGTCACATTTCCCTCGCTGTCACGCGATCGCTTCCGAATTCGGGGTTTGGCAGTGCCATGAACTGACCTGCAGCATACGTGGGGCTCCCAGCCAAACAGAGCTCAGAGTACCCTTTTTCCACGCTAGGAAATGCAGCCACTGCCCCTGTCATCTTACAAATGGCAAGTTCAACACAAAAAAAGTCAAAAGAAGCTTATTTTAAATCTGCTTGGCGCTGTTTCCCATCCAAACACCTGTGAGGGAGAAGCACACTATTGTGTATTGCCTGGCTGGCTGGCATGCTACATGGCGATGCCAACGCGTCACTTTCACAGACCTGGCAATTTGCAGTGTGTCACACTGAGAGGAGGCATGGACAAGTGATATGTGCTCTGGTAATTAGCAGCGAGGGGGACGAGACCCACAAGGAGAGTAAACGGGGTGGAAAAAACGCCTCAATCGCGTTTGTAGTATCAAAGCAAATTAAGTGAGAGAAGCAGACCCCAGAGACCGAGCCCCCCTCCCCCTACTTGTCACAAAAAAAAAAAATATATATATATATATATATATATATATTATATATTTTTTTTTTTTGGGCTACTTTCATGTCAACTAATTTACTGAGATCTCCAGTTAGAAAGAGAAGGCATAGATTTCATCAGTGAGATTTTTAAAATATGACGAGTCAGATCCAATAAGACAGTTGATGCATTTATACAATTCAATATAGTGAGGTCATGTTGATTAAGAACTGCTCGTGTGTAATGCAGTTTAACATAAAGGTGGTTGTCGTCCTCCTCAAACCAAAGGTGTGGGGGATGGGGATGGTGCTGCATCAGAAAGGCATGTTTGTGCAGATAAACATGCAAAGTCCCTCATTCCACTTTCTGTTCCCACCACACATGCACCTCCACCACTGACCTGTGCGTCAACTCTGCTACCATCCTGGTATTGTACTTCAAAACCAATACCAGGATGCCTTCCTGTCTCCCCTTCACCCACCCCCCAAAGAATCGGCTTTCCCTGGGCAGTGGGAGAGCTCTTTACTGCGATTAAGATGAGCTCACCACCCAGCTGGCCGCCCTGAAATGCTAATTTGGTTCTGCTCTGGTGATAAAGACCTGTCTTCAAAGACAGCACCCCGCTGACTGATACACTTTCGTACCTTTAAATCCTTTTCAAAAGCACTCGTATGTTTCACTTGTTCACTCGCCTTCTATCCTAATAATAGATGAGTGTCACACTTACGGATAGTGATGGGAGAAAAACAAGCTGTGAAACCCGTAGCAGCAGAGATTTACTGGTCTGCTGTCACTCACTGTCCATTTAACCCAACGGGAGCCAATGACATGGTAGGGATTCACCACACGCTGTCACTCACTTGCCCATTTAACCCAACAAGAGTCAATGAAATGGTAGGGATTCACCACATGCTGTCACTAGCTGCCTATTTAACTCAACGAGAGCCAATGAAATGGTAGGGATTCATCACACGTTATCACTTACTGCCCATTTAACCCAGCAAGGGCCAATGAAATTGTAAGGATTCCCTGTCTGCTGTCACTCACTGCCCATTTAATCCAATGAGAACCAATGAAACTGCAGCAATTCACCATACGCTGTCACTCACCAGCCGTTCAACCGGACGAGAGCCAATGAAATGGTAGGGATTTACCGTCTGCGGTCATTCATTGCCCATTTAGCCCAATGCAAGCCAATGAAATAGTAGCAATTCACCTGATACTGACACTGACTGGC
Organism: Hyperopisus bebe; assembly: GCA_026777045.1. Taxonomy (NCBI): domain Eukaryota; kingdom Metazoa; phylum Chordata; class Actinopteri; order Osteoglossiformes; family Mormyridae; genus Hyperopisus; species Hyperopisus bebe. The sequence continues at coordinate 21,947,092 of JAODJW010000002.1, read as the reverse complement.
CATTTAACCCAACGAGAGCCAAAGATATGGTAAGGATTTACTTTCTGCTATCACTCATTGCCCATTTAACCCAACAAAGCCAATGAAATAGTAGCAATTCACCTCACGCTGTCACTCGCCCCCAATGAAATGGTAGGGATTTACCATCCACTGTCATTCACTGCCCATTTCACCCAAAAAGAACCATGGATAAAAGATTTTTTGAGACGAAATGCCTAAAGTCAGTATCTGCACTGCTGATTCAGAGGGAGAACAAGCTTTTCCTGATAAGCCCTTACACATCTGCTACTGTTGTGTTCTTATGGATTTTCTTTGGCCCTCATCCCATCCCCAGTCATATGCTCCTCGCTTGCCACTATCCAGCACTCACTGCCGCAGGACCATCTCTCGCAGCCTAGTGGCACAACAGCTCAGTCACATGTTCTATCTTCGGAGGCTCTCCATAAAGGTGGACGTCCCTTCATCTCCCAACTCCCATTCAATGCTGGTGTGAGGTGACATAGTTATGGAACTAGGTCACAGTGAAACTGTCATGTCTGGGGCTTGGACTGAGCCATCCGAGGCCTGCAGGCCAAGCCTGGTTCCTTCCTGCAGGGACAGTCAAATGGGAGGCAGGCAGGCTGCCTGCCACGTCCAGATGGACCCAATTGTACCAGAACCTCACAAGCTCCTGTTGGCCCCACAAACCTCTCTGGTGTTACTTTAATTTAATCATTTGCAGCAATCTGTGGCAAACAGTGCATTTCATCTTGTTGCTACAAATCCTACAAATGGAAGGCAATTGTTTCATTATTATCTGGAATACCTTTTCAGCCGTACAAGGATTTTTTCAATTATAATGAAAAAGAAAGCCCATGTCAATTAAAAGGCGACAAACCAAATGTGCAGATAAAAATGTCTGATGTATGTTTGTGGAGTTTAAAAAGAGCTACTTGAGAAACTATGCCCTTGCACTGTTTGTACACTGCTAGCAGTATTTCTCTTAAGACAATAAATCAAAAAAGCATTTTTAAAGATATACTGCTGAAAAAAAAAGATTAAAATACTGCTTCAAAAACAGCCTTAGAAGAAACTAAATAAAAGCATATCTACTGTAAGAACAACAGCTACCTGCTGGCCTTGATGTATCGCTTCCACAAGGCAACAAAGAAAGAGGAGAAAACAATAACCGTGGCCATTTTTAACCCCAGAAGAGTTGGAATCCACGAATGGTTGGAAGCATCATGCCTTAAAGCCTTCATTCCATTACTCACATCCTCTGAGAACAGCGATGTTTAGCAAGGAGATCCAAGCCTGAAAGCTCTCAAGATCCACAATGCAATTCAAGGACCTCGAGGCCCCAAGCTTCACAGAGGCATGCCACACCAGAAACATCTCAGGCTCCATCAAGAGATCCCAGGTTCTACAGAGACATCCAAGGTCCTAAGGTAAAAAAATGATCCTGAATCCACCTTCCCAGGATATGTGCGATGTCAAGCTAAGAAAAGATGTTTCAGCACTATTATTCATCAGTTGTTCCTTGAACTCTGAGAAGGGCTCTTTCACACTGTGGAAATCTGTCATAACGTGCAAAAATCCAGACAGGACCCCAGCTCATGTTCTGTGAGAAAGAAAAAAACAAACAAACAAGAAAAAAAACCCCAACAATTCTCATGTGAGTCTTGACTGTGACACCTAAAAAATATGGCTCTTCCACATTACATTCATACTCTTTTGATTATGTACTTGTCAGTCTACAGCTGGGAAAAACAAAGACTGAAGTGTCTGCACTCTTTGTTCTGGAGATACAACTGGCACTATCAGTGAGTGAAGTGTCTAATTAACTGTAGCCTGCCTTCAAATCAGGGACAGGACCAGCACAGCTCTGAAAGTACAGTCACTGCAAATCCTACACCAAAGCTGGCATAGAAAAGCACCACACTCATAAGGTTAGGTAACACTCTCAGGAAAATTCTGCAATATTTGATGTTTGGTAGCATGTTACAATAATACAATAATAGATATGTTTAATACTAAATGATTTCCACCCTCCATCCCTGCACTGAGCTTGTCAGTACCTCAAAATTGTTCTCAAATCGCTTGCCATTAAAAAGATTAAATGTCGAGATGTGAGAAAATTTACGCAGGGCTGTTAGAAACACAGCATAGGAAAGTCAGCCTGTCTAGGTCTACAGAGACACTCGGTGAAGTACTGATGGGCAACATTTCCTTAAACATGCATTAAGTCCATGGCATGATTCTACCCATCACGTACATCAACTGCCTCTTCATTTTTCATTCCCTTTCCCGTTACGTGTCTGCATGTGAGAGCATGTGAATATGTCCTTGATATACATTTCTATGGTGAAGACTGAGTAATGGTGAGTAACAGTGCAGTTCTGCTGCCCGTCCCTCCTCCAAAGACAACCCAGAGCAGCATCCTGTAATGTTCTGGTCCGCTGTCATGTGGACAGACTGTGAGTAGCTTGTTGACGGGCAAAGCAGACGTGCACTTTTGTCTGCTGTTGCATCATTTTCAACCACAGCAGCCTTGGTGGGCATCAGACTAAGGCCACTAGCCTCAACTATGCAAATATAACTGAACCAGTTGAATGAACATATCTACCCATAAGTCAGGTGGAGAGACATCTAGCCATGATTTTTCATGCAAATGAGAGTGCTGAGGGAAAGGCACAAAACCAAATGGCAGAAAGGAAACCAGACCGGGGAAGGACTGTACTCAGATCGAGATGCTCCAGCTTTGACATAACAACGCCCAAGTCCTGACTGGGTCTGTTTCCCGAGGTCCAGCCTCTAGCACCATCTCAGCTGACAGTCCTATCCCCAGTTATTAGGAGGTGGGGAGAATGTTCTCTGTTTCACCAGCTCAGTAACCTTCAGATGTTCTCAAACACCACAACTATGACAGTGTTTAACAGGATAGTAGAATTTTTTTCTTGGGCTTGGGGGGGGGGGATGTTGTGAGGAAGTCCCCACACAAATCACCCTGGCCATTTAAAGACAGGAATGCTCTGTACTCTTCCAATTAGCAGCTGGATCCTAAGGCCATTATTTCTTATTTATCAGGGAGATGAAACAGCCACAGCTGCTCTGTCAGTCTGTTTGACCCTCAGAGCTCCTGCAGTATTAAAAATAAATTAACAGGGGAAGGGGGGTAGGGAGGGAGTCCTTGTGCAGGCCTGCATTCCCTTCCTGGGTGATGGGGGCTCCAGAGCTGGGACCACACCTGACAGCCATCCATTCCAGCTCAACTATGGTGGAAGCAGATTCACGGAAGCCAAACCAAGCCCATGAGAAATGTCACAGACTCATTTTATTAGACCAGTACTGGCTGAGCTAATAGGCCATCACTTACACACCATTAAGGCACACATGCCCAAATGACGGGCACTCCATGGGCACGTTCCTGCCGAGTCCATGTCCGAGTGCTTCCCTGGGAATATCTCTGTTCTCTCTGGACCATGTTCCTTACAGTCCTTGACGGGGTTTTTCATTGGAGATAATGCTGTTGTCTCTGGACCATATTCCTTACAGTCGGTGAGTTCTCCCTATGTGTTCTCTGTTGTTTGTGCTTTTTGGACAGTGAGTAACAATGCTTATTCTCTGCCCTTCCCTGCAAAATCTTCCTACTAATCTTGATATGAGGTTCTCCCCGTAAAGGACTGAGTCTACACCAGGGCAAACTGAGGCTCTAATAAACAGAAATGTAGGATTCCAGCTCCTGCCGCTGGTTTTCACAGTGAGACCTCTGGGGGACTTCCTTCTTTGTTCAGGATTGACGACATCGAGCATGCAGACAGGGCTGTGTGCAGGTTTCATTTCCGTGCTTGAGTCCAGCAAGGGGCGGCACCAGCAGAGCAGCAGGTGATGGGGGGCGGCATTGGGGGAGCAGCAGGTAATAGGGTGACCATCGGTAGCTTTAATGTCCGTGCGTATCGCAATGTATCTGCGTACTCGTGTTCCTGCTGGCAGACTTCGTAT
>JAODJW010000002.1:21928030-21943011 GCA_026777045.1 Hyperopisus bebe | reverse complement strand
GGGGGGGCGGCACCGGGGGAGCAGCAGGTAACCAGGGGTATACCTTTCACCGATAGTGGGTGCCCGGTCACATTCATTCACTTCACCTGTGATCAAGTACCACTCAGTTCTGTTAATTCTTTCGGGTCCAGATAGCCACCCAATCCCTGATGCCCATCTACCTACCCCAGTGAAGTTCTATCCACAACCCGACCAATTTCTAACTTCCTGCATTTCCTCTGGGCTGAGACGGAAACATTTGTCTTCTGTTTCTGTTCCTCCGCGACCTAGAATCCTACTGTCATATGGTTCCACTTACCACTGCAAACCATGCTGTCCGAACTTCCCAGCAACCAGAAAGACCAAGCTCACGGCAGGCGGAAGGTCAGGATGCAAATGCTTCTGTGTTTGTAGACAAATGTAGAGTGCTGAGCAAAGCTGAAGAAAGCGGAGCCAGCAGAGGAGAGGGCTAAGAAGCACTTCTCACTAATAACTCTGGGACTGTGGCTCGAGGCCTCGGAGCATGACGGCCACACCCTACCCCGTGCGGACACGCAGACTCATAAGGGGACATCTTATTAGTACGTCAGGTACACCGCGTGCTCACACGATGCACCTCGCCTTAATTTATGCTGCAATTTTAATTTAAATTAATTAGCATGCATTCTACTGAAGTCTCTTAATTAAAATGTTTAAACAAATAAAGCCTGTTTTTGCTTAAAGGAAATTGCTTTTTCAAATCCTTTAACAGTAGACAGCCCCAGAAGGCCAAAGAGAATACAGCTTTGCCAACTAATATTAATTATCTTGTAAGAGAAGTTTCCTAAGAATTCCCCAAGAAAGAAGTCGGCCGAGGTATGACTCCATCATTCTGCTTTAGATCACGCTCACTGTTTGGCTGTAAAGGGGTTCACTTATTTCCCAGGAAGCCAACCCTCACACACTCCAAAATATTTCATATTAAAATTTCCAGAGAAAAAGAGGAACTATCCGCTGGCCTAAAACATTGATTTCAATGGGAGATGGGGTCCTTGTGCCAGTGGCACCTGCACAGAACAGGCTGCTTTAAGTGCAGAAATCTTTGAACAAACAGGACAAGCCTGACGAGAAAAACCACACCATGTTAAAGATCAGCCCACAGGACAGGGAGGGTGGGGGGAAGATGGTGACACACTTAACATGAGAGACATAGACAGAAAGAGAAAAGACAACATTTGACCCATCCCACTCTCTATCTGCCACTCTATATTCCATAATGGTTCAGTTCCCCATTTGTTCTTCTGTTTTATAACAGCTGATCTCACCATTATCCTATCACACTCAGTTGTTTTATGACTGCTCACCATGCAGATAGATTTCAATTAGAGAAAGAGAGAAAGAAGGCCGGGTTGCCCATGTTATGGAGGGTGAGATGGCGGGTTATTTAAACGGATCATCACCAGTGATGGACCACAATCTCTGGTGATGACCATTATTACCATGTTACCCCCCCTCCACCAATCCGAGTTACATTTCATATAATGGCTAAAACTGGGTCCCCAGTATCATGCAAACCCAATAGAGTACAGGGCTTGAGTTTCGCTCCACACTCGAGACAAAAGTTTTCGAATGCTTCAATGACCCGCCCAAGAAAATCAGTTAAGAAATGGCACTTATCTACAGTAATTTTCTGCTTGCCTGCACAGATCTGTACCAGGACCCAAAGGCTGATGGTGCTGAGAGCCAAAGTTGGATAATGGACCTTCATGGTGATCACTGACATTAGAGGTGCTGACCTTGAAGTGACCTTTCTCCTTTCAGGCTATAGTCCCCTCCCCCAAATACCGTGAGAATCCTATTTGCATGTCATCATCCGTCTGTCTGATGAAGACAAACTGGCTCAAAATGGTTTGATGCCAAGGTGTGGTGGTATTTGGGTGACAGAACAGTATTGCCAAACAAAACGAAAAGTGGCACATGAGGCTGCAGAATGCAGGTTTCACTTCTCTTCAAAATGTCCATAGTTTCAGAAAACTTCCCCAATCAACCAAAGTGGATATACTGAGGTAAGTGTTTCGTGTGACACAGGGAACAGAGTGGGACAACTGACACCACCAAAAGTGATGACCATAAAGAACAAAGGCCAAACTTGAATGAGGCATCTGCGATCTTGGTTGAGCACACAGAAGCAAAGACACAGGCAGGCACAATGACATTTCGGAAAATAGCACGACACGCGCCACATTCATTCCGTCCATGTCTGTTTCCGAGGTCCAGCCAACCTCTGCTGTACGGGAAGAATGGCGCGGCTTCTCAGATCTCTGATGTCATGGCAATTTGTTTCCAGGAAAAGTGGAGGAGAGACCTTTAAAGAATCCTCATCTCTCTTTTAGGTAAAAAAATATTAGGGAAGGAGAGAAAGCGATTGGGCAGAGAGACGCAGATGAGCGAGGCAGGGGAACGAAAGGACAGAAGGAGCCAGGGGGGAGATTCACACTTTACGCGAACGCCCCCCTTCTCTTGACGTCATGGGAGATGCGGGTTTCTGACGCTGCTGGTGAAATCCGTAAAAAGAAGAGAAATACATGTGAAAAATAAAATCGGGGGAGACAAGTGACAGTTACGAGAAGATCTTCTTTTCTGCACTGGAGCAGATCGATTTCCCTTTTGTGCTCCCATTAATTAACACGCAATGCCCTGTCAAGGGACACTGTCTGTGTCATGAAAGGCAACAATCCCCGTTTCCCACTGGGCGAGCTGTCATGCGCGTGTGCGGTGCAGGGGTACAGCAGCACGGCAAGACGCCCTCGTAACGTTGGCTTTCTGAGACCCGCAGTGCTGTGCAAAAACAAGAGCTCCTGTTCTAGTAGAAAGGCGCCCGGGGCCTTGCTGTGGGGAGAGTCCTGACACAATGCAGAAGGGCATGGTGCCTCATTACAATGGGTACGATGCGTAGCTAAGCCTGTGGTGCCCCAGGCTCACCCCATTGGCAGAATCCCCGGAGAAAGGGGGCGGACCTCTCTGCCCACTGGCTACACAGCCCCTGCGTTCTAAATGGATAAAGTCCAGGGGCCTTCCTATTAGGAGAACCCCATGCTTTTACCTCCCTGGCCCATTCTAACAAGGTGGCCTGTTCAGAGAGGTAGGGGTTTGGCTGCCTGTGTGTCTCTGAGCTGGCCAAGCGCTAATGGCTCGTGGTTATTTAAATGTCACCTACAATTAGAGGTGGCCGTCAGGGGTCTGTGTGTTGGGGTGTAAAGGTCACAGGGCGAGCGGACGTGCCATCGTGCAATAAACCAGCATGGAGTAACTCTCACATGGTTTATTAAAGCTAGCATTAACACAGCTGCTCTCAGGAGATGCACTGCTTAGAAGTAGTTTGCCTACCCACACAAACATGCACACACGTGTACACACAATTAGCATGCACATGCACGCATACACACACACAAATTTGCACTGATATCTTTGTGTGGTCTATGGGCATACCCCAATCCCAATATAGACAACCTTAACCCCTACCCACCCTAACCTTGACCATAAATGATTGGACAAAATACAAGACTTTTGATATTTTTAGCTTTTTTTTATCGCAGTCACAGATTTTTAGAAAAACTGAGTTTCCCCTTGTTGGCAGCAGAAAAATCCCAAAAAAAAGTCCCCAAAAGGTCAAAATAACAGGTTTTTAATCACGTAGTGGGCACATTTGCTTCCCACAATGAAATATATACATGCCCACAAATACACACGTGCACACACGCACGCACACACATACACGCATGCACTCACACACATGCACACACCCGCTACATCTGTATATTCCTGGAGTGCAATTCGCTTGTCTATCTCGCCGCACTAGCAAAAGCAGCCTGGAGCTGGACACTAACACAAGCAGAAAAACAGTAGGAATAGAAAGTGGGGAGAAAGCGAAGGCAATTTCACTGTAATACATTATAATAACAGGAAGAGCGCTTAACAGGCCACATTTCGAAGTGCCTTCTGAGAAGCATCGGAACATCCTGGAACATCCTGCCACATCCCACCACGTCCCCCGCGCCCACGTCCCTGGTCGTATTTTTCTCCCCATCATTGGTGTCTCCACAAACAAAGCTTAGAGGATCGTCTATAGGCAGATGTGGTTGAGGCCGAATCCAAAGAAAAGCAGAGTGTGAGGAGAGACGCAGAGGGCAGAGGCTAGCTGGGGAGGGGGGCAGGGTGTCTGCAGAAGACTAATTGTTTACCTGCCAGAAGTATGACCTGTGCAGCTGTTTGCAACAACGCCTGCACTCATTGTACTGTGAAACAAAGGGTGGAAAGAAAACAGGAGCCTATCTTTGTCCCGTAAGACACGATCCAGCAAAAGTGGGGGTGGGGGCGGCAGTGGGGGAGGGCTTGTCAAATGAAAAGCGGCGTGGCCTCTGGCGGGCTCAGATCAGACGCTCAGATATTCAGGTCAGAGCGTGCTCACACGGTGAGGCGTTGGGGGGGGGGCGTCAGGCCCCAAGCACAGAATGTGCATCAAGAGTGGAACGAGATTAAGGGAGTGTGCTTTGGGGGGGGGGGGGGGTACCCCCGCTGGTTTTAATGAACATGACGCAGGTCCAGATGAGAAGGGAAGTGAAGCGTGAGGTGGAAGCAACCCTGGTGCCCCCGGGATGAAATGGGATCCTCACCCGTCTTGGTCTAAACGCTCCAAGTATTTCCGGCATGACAGAGACGTTGCCCACGGGCTCCACAGACAAGGCCAAGGGGATCCGGCAGGCAAGATAGTGGCTGGCCGGAGACTTTGCCCAACAGCTATAGGCCTGGGGCCATGCTGGGATGTTGTCTATTAAGCCAGTGAGACCATACCTGCCAACACTCCCATCTTTCCCGGAATTCTCCCGTATTCCGAGGCCATCTCCTGGCACCCTCCCATCTTTCCCAGGATTTTCCCATATTCTGAGGCCATCTCCCGGCACCCTCTGGTCTTTCCCAGGATTCTCCCGTATTCCAAGGCCATCTCCCAGCACCCTCCCGCCTGTCCCAGGATTCTCCCGTATTCCAAGGTCATCTCCCGGGCAGCCTCCCGTCTTTCCCAGGATTCTCCCGTATTCCAAGGTCATTTCCCGGCACCCTCCCGTCTGTCCCAGGATTCTCCCATTTTCCAAGGCCATCTCCTGGCACCCTCCCATTTTGTTGTTTCTCCCGGGAAACTCCTGTAATTTGCATGGCTCGCAAATTATGAATAATCGTCATACACAAATTCATGTTTTTTATGCTTCATGTTTTTTTTATGCTAACCCAAGTTGCCAGATTGTGTATAAAACACAATTTAGACACACAATTCACTCACTGCATTTCAACCCATCTGGCAACCCACAACCCAATTCAAGGGGTATGCGCAGCTGCTCTCTGTGCCGGCTGGCAGGCCAATTGATTGCTGAATGCTGTGTCACAACAAAAATAGAACTAAAAATATAGTCTTATGTAAAGTTACACCTGATTAAGTCAAGTCTGATCATATTTACATCCGAGGTCCATGGCAGAGTTGTAGTTCTCGAGATCCGGTCTTGGTCTCGAGACCGCTCGACCTGATCTCGGCCTCGGCCCATTTTGTCTTGATCTTGCCTTGAATTTGGCCATAGGTCTCAAAATATCAGAAAACATATTATATGAATCAATATGCAAATATACTTCTTTCCCCTCACTAAGCGGAAATTAATTCCCACGCTGTCCTCTTGTAGCGGCGCTACTTAAAATGTACCAAATCTCCCAGCTGCCCTGGCGGGATAACGCTATTGGACAGCTTCAGAGGCCACTGGGGCTGCTGGGAAGAGATTTTGAGTAAGCGGGCCCTTTAAGTTGAACGTGAAAGATGCCGGGAAGGTCGCGTTCGTCCGTCACTCCCACTCAATTGGATTACAACTCGACGACCTTGGGTTACAGTTTCCATCTAGATGTATGTGCTGTCATGTGCCTGCTTGTCCATTTGAGTTTGTCTTGAGTGGAAGTTGAGTGTCTTGGTCTGGGAAGCACTCCCAATCAGGGCCATAGCATGTAATTTTTTAAAGAGCTAATTATAAAATTTGAAGCTAAATATTCACCTGAATAAAAAAAAAAATCAGCAGCTGAAAATGTCTGCAGGCCAAGTGCATTCTTAATTCAGTTCGAATGTGATATTAATAGTGTCTGCTTTGTGTGTGTGTGTGTGACAGAGAGCTAGAGCATTCAGTATCAGCATGATAAAGGATGCGCGACTCCTTAACCGCACACGCGCACTTCACTGAAAGCAGATTGAATTGAATTGTGTGTGATCATGCAGGATTGTGAGGGAGGAGAGCTACTGTATAGCATGTGGAGTAAAAATAATTGTATTAAACATGTTAAATATAAGCGTAGGCTAGGCTACTCTGGCCATGTTAAAGGATGGAATTCTTTCGTATTACACCTAATAGATTAGGGTAACTAACGTATGACATGATGTCACTATTAACAGTATAATAAAATAATAAAAAATAAACATCTTGTGAAGGGGATGGAATCAATATCATTGTCCATAGAAACATGTCAAAGACAAATTTGGATATCAAAGCAAGTGCATTTGATGTTGACTTGTAATGGTGTGTTGATATTACTGTAAGCATTTCTCTTTCATTTCTTTTTTTTATATGTATGGTTACAAATAACCTTAAATTACACGCGTCATACCAATAATATTTTACTGCTCTGAAATGTTCTTATGATAGACCTAAATTCATTCAGTAAAGTACATTCATATAATAGCTCCATGTAACTTGCTGTAACCTAAACTATCATTAACTGATATGAACTTCAATTTATTTGATATGAACTCTCCCCGAGAAAAAAAGCCTCCTGTATGTAATATGTGATTGATGAGACTCACCCCCCCCAACTCGCTCACCATTTTTCAAACCCTAGCTATGGCCCTGCTCCCAGTCACCTCACGCTGCATCAAGAACTGATACGCTCCTTTCGGAGAGCTGACCACCAGGTATTTCCATCACTCATCCATCATCAGCTGCCCCTGTTATACTGGACTGATTTGGACATTGTTGGTAGTGTTTGTTTAGTGTTGACTGTTAGGGCTGTAATTTACTATCGCTGTCAGGGAGCTGGGGGAGGGTTTTGTGTATGTGATTTTGTTATATTATGTGTGTTTTTTATGCATTATTGTTTAGAGTATATGAACATTTTTTTTCAATAATAGGTGAAAATATAGCATCAATAAGGGTCCACTCTATAAAAAAAAAAAATCTAAATTCTGATTGTGTTTTGGTCTTGGTTGGGATGAATCTTGGTCTTGACCTGGTCTTGGGTTGGATGAGTCTTGCTCTTTCTAGTCTTGATCTCGAAACAGATGGTCTTGAACACATCATGGGTCCACAGTAAATAATATACAGTGGTACCTCAGTACTCTAACGCATTAGAAATCAAATTTCTTAAAAAAAAAAAAAAAAAAAATGACCTAGAACTGGATCTGAATCTCAGAAGTCAAACCGTCAACGCCGACCTAAGATAACTTGTATGCGTGGGGAAACGAGTCATGCTGCATGTCTCTCAGCGGAAACAAGGGGTAACGCTTCAGTCTCAGCCTCGCATTCACTGTGATAGCATCGTTGGTGGTAGTGCCTTCTTATTGAAAATATCAGGTAATACACTGTACTTTGTACCATTTTGGTAGCCATTGCACATTGTTTGGATACATTTTCTTACTTTACAAATTTGTCATGCCCCGTACGATCCTCCTGTCTGCCACGCCCCCCTCGTTAGTCTAACCCGATGTTATCAGCTGTTTCTCGTTATTTACAATTAGTCATGTGTATTTAAGTCAGCATTACAGTATGTTTCCAAAGTCCTGTCACTGAAGTCTACTCCATGTTGTGCCTTGTTTGCCAGCAGTAAACCCTGCGTTCTTGGATTTTCGTCTGCTTGACCCTGATTCCGTGCTCCCTGGTCGCTCATCCTGCACGCGGTGACAAAATAGTTTGATAAATGTGCTTAGATGTGTTTAGTATATGCTCTTCTTGTTTTATCCTGTTTATTTTGTGTTTAAATGCAAAAAAAAAAAAAAAAAAAAACATATTTAAGTGTCATTTTTTGGGGCCAGGAACCAATTAATTAGTTTTCCATTAATTCTTATGGGGAAAATTCAATCAGAACTCGAACTTTTTAAGATTCGAATGGATTAAGTCTGAGTTTTGAGGTACCACTGTACACAGATTGGGATGCCAGAACACGGATGAGGTGGGACGTTAGTGGGTGTATCACTTAGTGTAACAAGTGCAGGAGAATGGTCAGCACTGCCAGCCGTATAATCACCCACTGTCCATATCGAACTTGCAATACAGTATGTATATAGGAATGTATATGTGTTGGAGAGATACGCCCAAACTGACTTGCATCCAGTGGTCTTAGTCGCAAATGCGAATGCAAGTTGATGCAAGGCTGCATAAACAAATCAGGTTATCAACTTAATCCCATATTTTGAACCCTAAATGTTGCCAGACATGACCAAGACAAGGCTATGAGTGTACAGACATGCATGCGTGCACACATGTGCAGCTCAGATACAACATTTTTAGAAACCTCATGAGTGCAGCTGAACACTCTCATAGAGACGCAGTCAGCTGAAGCTTGGCGTGTCCTGCCCCCCAGCCGAGAGGTGTGATATAATCCTCCAGCTCCCTGCCTCACCAAGCTGTCCCCCTCCTCAGAATCAGGAGAAATGGGGGCAGCAAGCCATATTTAAGCAGTCAGTCTAACTCTAAATGGGCTGGCAGGACTGTGTAAAAGCCCCCCATTCAACCCCCAAACCCTCCTGTGAGACAAAACACCACGTCGAAGCACAGTTTTCTGCCAGGGACTAAATTAATGTGTACCCCCTCCACCCTGCCCCACACAAACAACTCTTGCAGAATCATCCGACTTCACTGTAATTTTACCAGTTTTACTAGAATCACTGACCCTGAACTCAGAAACAAATGAAAGCATAACACTGCATGTTATGTGCATTCTAAAGAAGATTTTGTTCTAAATCTTAGGTCATTTTCCTTGTGTGGACTTTGCCACAACATCTGTGCTAAACAAACACACATATGCATGGCTCCACCCTATCAAAAGTCATCAAACACGACATGGGGAAGTTTAGAGCAAACAGCCACTTTCATTTCGAAATCTGTTTTTTAGGCTCTACTCCCCAGCATCGTGAACAGGAGGGGAAAACACACACAGCGGCTGCAGAAACACCCTGCCTGCTACACCCCTTCCAAGTGCCCTCCCCCCCACCATGATGGCCAGATGACAGCAGTTCCAGGGACCCTAAAAGTGCTCTGTTAACGAGGCTTGGTCGCTTCTCATCTTCATCTCTGTGGCTGAGTGCCGGAGAAGCGGAGTCCATCGTGTTTTTTTTTTGTTTGTTTTGGGACTTTACGCACCCAATGCTTTCCCACAAAGGAAGCGCAGGGCCTTCGGCAGCAGACTTTCTGCATACTCTGCATGTGCGAGCACAACTGAATCATCCCCAGCCGTCGCCGCCCACCTGGGAAATCACTACAGCCGAGCCGCCCGCGGCTCAGCCCTGTGCCCGTCAGCTGAGTGGGAGGCCGTGTGACGTGCTGCTCAACCCAGCATCCTGCCTCATCACCAAATTTCTGAACTGAAGACCTCAAGAGGGGAAGCTGAGGTTTATGTCTGAGATGAAAAATGGAGGAGACTACCCCTGGGGTCATGTTACCCCCTCCTTTTGGACAGCAGTGACCCATTAGCCAACCTCGCTAATACTGGTGATCTTGCACACACACATGACCCGTGACAAGGGCAGGGAGGTTCAGCCGGGATGGATCAGAGGAAGCCTTAGTCGGCAGGCGCTGACAACCCCCACCCTCAGAAGGTTCTACATGATTTCACTGTTGATGGCGCCTGTAACTGTCATACTGTCATGATGCCACTCAGCAGGGGGGTTGGGGGCAGGGAGGAGGAGCTCCGACATGGCTTTGTCACTGTTATTGGGGGGATAACAGAGAAACGTGGGCGTTGACGCTAATCTAAAAGGGGCAGCATTCCAGAATATTCCATGCAGCCTCAGGCTGTGGGATAACAGTGCATTAATTTTGCATTTACAGTTTTATTAAGATTTTGTTTCACCCATGCAAATGGGACAACATGAGTTGTTGGTTTGGGGACTGCTGCTCCGATGGCGCGGGGAGGGGGCAGAAATCTAATCATGTGAACGATTCCCAGATGTTAAACAACGTGGGCCCATTCGCAACTTGCCAGGGCAATTTAAATTATTTGCTCCAGCAAATAATTGTTCAGGGGCTGTCAAGTTAATAGGCACCGATCAGTGTCGTCGCGTGCGTTGCTCACAGAGGAAATGCGTCCAGGCCCCTGGGCCAATAGCAAAGCCAGCCTGCTCACTACGGTCCACGTTATAGGCTCAGCCAACGGCAGGAGGCGGGATCTGCAGTTTGGGGGTGGGAGAGGAGAGAAGCTAATTGAGCTGGAAACATAATGAGATGAGTCCATTCATTAAGTTTCCTTAACGAGGGTAAATCGGCAGCTCTTAATTAGTCAATGCCCCTGTGCCCGCCCGCTCACCCGCCTACCCACTTGCAGGAGCTGTATGATGTCTTGCATTGCTGTACATTAAGAGGTACATTAAGATGTAGTAATGTGTTGTTTGCCAGATGCTAAAAACAGTCTATTTTCCATTAAGGGAGATGAATTTTACGGACCAGTAATGGGATATTTCCCAGCACCTTAACAAAGACACAGAGCCGCTCTGAGTTATGATACGGCGTGTGTTTGCAATCCGGAGTCTCCGCCACTTTCGGCAGAGAATAAATCCTTAATGAAGATGTTATTTTCATACATGGCTCCTCTTCGCTAGCAGCAGCGCGGGCACCATCTTCAAAAGAGCTGTAGGGAGGGTACCTTTTCCCATTATGCCTTCTAGCAGTTTTTTTTTTCGGTTTTAGGGGGGCAGCAGTATCAGGAAACAGCCATAACACTGGGCTCCATCAAGGGCTTCACAATATTGTAAAACTTCACATTATATTTGACATTTTTGATATAAATATTGCAAAAATTTTTAAAACAAAAAAAGGAGTAATATACCCAAAATAAACTATAACCAACTAAAACTGCCAACAGAGTATCTTTTATTTGTCAACAGAGTGGGAAAGGCAACTCAGTAGTTCATTCACATTCTGCTTAACTAACAGCTGAACTTTAAGACTCGGCCGAAAATCAAGATGTCCCTCCTGGCAAAGTAAAAAAAATAAATTAATAAAACACGTTTTTATTAGGAATTTTAATAAGAACGAATTTCACAGAACATGAATTTCAAGAACATTTTTAACAACGACCCTGACAACCTAAGTGTAGATATAAAATTATCCACAACAGCATAAATAGAATATCTTTCGCTTGTTGCCTCGAGTAGTGTCGACAAATCACTTGCTTTGGTCTCTGTGGAATCCAAAATGTTTCCATACAGCGGAAGAAGAATGTTTTTTGATGACCAGTTCTTGTTCGTTTTCCCCCACAATCATTAAAATTGCAAAGCTTGTTTCCTAAGATGGAGTAATAATGTTTCAGCATGACTTATTGATGGTCTCCACCCTGTTGACATTCGCTGTCCTTGCGATGTGACAGCTGCATGTACGTAACGTGCGACGTGGATATTAACACAACACGGCGTGCAGGCCTCTATCCACCCCCCGCTAAGGTCTCTTGCTGTTTTCTTCATGATAGGATGATATCTGCCAGGCGGTTGGCTTTGATCCACATGCGAGCGTGCGCCCTGTCTCCACCCCCAAACCCTACACCTCTTTCATGTGCACACGTCTGTGATTCAACAGGGCCACGGCAACGCCCATGACCTGTCTGCAGCGGCCTCTGCTGCACAGTCACCCGCTGAGGTGCCAGCTGGTCTCGGTGCATTTAAAACACCTGTAACAAGGAACGCTAACCCATCCTCACCGCCCCCTATGTCCATCTGGCCAATCACAGCTGAGCAAATTACACCCCAGCTCCCACCCCCCTGACAGTACGGCTGATCACTGATGGCTTATGACAGTTTGCCCAAACTGACAGCCCTATTATTAGTATCACTGCTGCGGTTTAATCATTCCGTGCCCTGTAAAAAGCGACACCATAACACACTCTGACAGGGAATTTACCAAAACTGCTTCAGCAATCACACAGTGCCACAGTTAGTGGGGGAAATGCAGAATCCTCCAACTTCTGTAAAATTAGCCTGAAATATAGCATTGGCTAAGCAAAGGAAGATCAAAAAAAGATCATGGCTATAATGAAGGTCAGATCGTGACCAATCTTGGCCTGACTAAAGGGGGCCCCACAAAGGAGCCTGCTTCCCATCTTCAGATCTCATTCACTGAGTCCAAGGCAGAGAGAGGACACAGAAATTGACGGCAGAAAAGATATCAAAATAAAAAAAGGCATGACCTGAAGTGGGCCGCCGGCGGTTCAATAACACCAACAATTAATGGCATATCATTATAGCAAGGACGTGGGGGATATCGCCCCCTGTCAGTGGAATGGCTGCTCCCCCTTAATGTGCTCTTAATTACAGTATAGTTCTCCATCATTATCATCCATGTATGGACCCATGACCATGAGGGACATTCATCACCCTGGAGAATATCAGTCTGTAATTGGCTGCTTATCTACAGTAAATTAATCAAGAAAACTTTTCTTTGGGTGGGGGACTGCAATAATGTTAGCGCCACATAAGCCATGCCTTTAACCGTGCCGGTCAGTCTGCCCATCTTACCCGTGGCCAGGCTGGGCCGCTTCCTCTTCTTGCCATTCTCGGTGCCGTTCTCCAGTGGACAGTCGGTCACCAGGGGCCCGCCAGAGCCGCTGAACTGCAGGGGCTCATTGTTGGTGGCTGGGTCGAACGACAGCGGGTTCAATCCTGCAGGGCGAACACGAGGGATCACGTGTCAGATGGGACCAGCACATAAGAGAAAGGAATAACGGCACAGAACACGGTGCTGCTCAGAAGAAGATGGCCGGCAGCCCGGTGGAGGCAAAAGTGCAGTGTTTCTGTGCGGGTCTCTGAGCTGGAGTGGGCCAGAGGAGTAATTTGATAGGGCTGGATGAACGAGCATTTATTGGTGATCTGGTTAAAATGCAACAATCTCAGCCTGGAATATGGAGCCTGGGAAAAGCACAAAACGACGAGATCATGAGCCGAAACTCTCCCCATTAAGCCCCTACACAGAGTTAATAAAATCCCACCATCTAAACTGCCTGCAGGCTCTGCCGCCGAAACGGGCGGGACTGCCGAACTGCTCCTAGCCAACAATCAGTTTCTGAGTGCGCTTATTCCTGCACCCGGAATATACACTCCTCTACAACGTAAAGTAATAAAGACAGAACACTATGAATTATGAATATAATAACAATATTGTGGATATCGCCCAAAAGTCCCTGGAAATAATGAACAAATTAAAGGCGTGTTAAGCCTCACATATCAGTCATTTTCAGCTCCTGAAGAGAAGCGTTATTTATAATTCAGAAAGGGGTGGGGAATCGGCCAGCCCAGGCTAATAAAATATTCATCACTCCTCCACATTTATGCTTGTTTTCCTTCTGTTTATTTTTCTAAGGGAAACACAACAATGGATTCACAAAATGTCACTGAAACCCCTCCCCCACATCACTGGAGTGGATATCCTCATTCTCAGGAGTCAGTCTCACAGACTGCAGCCCTCAGGGCAGGGCTCCCCCACCCCACAGTTCCAGCTGAGGGGACTTCCCCCAAACGTGGTCACATGGTACAGGTGTTCTTAGGCTGATCCAAATAAGACATCCTACCCTGTAGGTAGTCAGGACCCCAGGGATTTGTTTTTATCGGGGACATTGAGACCATCATTTCATAGCTGTGGCTGCCATCAGAATGAGAGTGACCTGTAAACCCTGGGAGACAAAGCCATCCAATGACCTGAGAGAGGCCGACAGAGGCCATAAGCAGTCCGGAAACCTGACACCACTGCAAGGGACAAAGCAAAAATAAGCTTGGCATAATTATAAATATTCTTCCTCCAGAAAATATGGCCAGACAAAGCGGAAGATTCTGAACACTCACCGATAATAAAAGCTGTGAATTGGATGGGCTGATTTATAAGGACACAGCAGTCATTGACATTTAGCTACTAGATTAAATATTCAAAATATACCTCAATGTCAGGCTGATCAGGAACGGAAAAGCACTGGGGGAATTCTGGGCCATCGGCGACACAGCCAGCTAGCGGACTCTGAGGCTGGCTGACTTACGTCAGTAGTTTCACATCTGTACACCTGCACGGAGCTCGTTAACTGGACCACCGCAAAGCTAGTCAGACATCCTCCAGAGGATCGCAGTTTTTTTTTTTTTAAAAAAAAGCTCTTTGAGGTAAAGGGGCGGGATTTACTGCACCACTGCATGGCGGCAGTGACAGGAGCCATGGCTACACGGCCATGCTGTGCTGGGCGGGGCTCTGACGGCAGCTGGCTGGCTGTCTCTCTCCTGGATGCCTCCCCTACGCTCGACCATTAGGAGAGGCCTCCTACGTTTGCATCGGCGAGCTGCGCCGTCTCCTTCGCTCCATGCCTCCACCACACTTTCATCACAGCGCGAAATAGTGTCTCCGTTTCCCGCTGCCCCGCCACCGCAAGCCGACGCTGCCTGGAATTCTAAATGGCATCAACCCTGCCAAGGGAGCCTGGGACACAGTTTCTCCCACGTCAGACTGCCGGCCAAAATCCAGGGATTTTAAACAGGGTGCTAAAAAGACATTTTTTTTTTTTTTTTTTATCTCAGGGACCTTCCAAAACCCCTCCCCCCCCTAACCAAGAGGCCACAGTCTGGCTGAAGGAAGCCAGTCACATGAGCCTTTGCCCCCAAGCTAGGAAAGCAGGAGCGTGCGACTGAGCCTCCTCTCCTTACAGCGCAGGGTGTCCTCCCACACACACTCACCCACCCCCCTACCCCCTCATTCCTGACACAGAGG